>OY986435.1:87415503-87700503 GCA_963920525.1 Dichetophora obliterata
CTACAAATCAAAGTCAAAAACAACACCAAAAATCTCACACCCACATTATTTGAGTAGAGTTTATTCTTATACATTGACTACAATACCTACAGACAGGTAAACACTTAGACAGCCACACCGGATAGTAGCACATATCCTTTCAGAAACAACAGCAATAAAAGCGAAAATACCAATAAAAATAACAACAACAACAACAAAATAATATGCATTAAGTAACAAATTATTAGCACAAAAATTGTTCAACTTGCATTTAGCTAAATATGACGTTCCATACAAAAGACTGGCTGCCAATCTCTGCATCCGTCTGTAGCTGCCTAGATGGATGGTTGTATTTTATTCTTCATAGTTTGCATCATATTTAGTGCGTGTGTTTGTTGGTGTTAATCTGTCGTTATTGACCCATACAACTAGCTGTGTTCATTCTATTTTATTTCAGAATAAAGTAAGAGCACAACAAGCTGTCAAACGATTGAACTCAGAATGCTAGCAGCCACCCGCTTTTATGCACCGCAAAACCACAAAGCAGAGAAAGTGTTTGTCACTTTGTTGCCTCATCCTACTTTAAATGCTGCAGGAAGTCAGTCAGTCGTTGGTGTCGCCTGGATGCGCTTCGTTTAATAGTAGAAGCGTACACTAGCGATCAGAGCTGCCAGGTAGTTGGATTTCTCCCGATTTTTGTTTGGGATTTTTCGACTTAACGGGATGGCATGGAAAACAGTGATCAAATTTTGGAAAACAGCCAGGTAGTAAAAACCTATTTTAAAAATTTTTGGAATAATCTATTTTAATCAAAATATATTATTTGTAATTGAAAATTATTTTCTACAGGTTTGACTTCATAAATGGTATTGAAATTCTTAAATATTTAATTTTCATAGAATAAGTGAGCTTTAAAAATTGTCATAGGTGCATTTTCAGAAGTTATACGGAGTCGAATGCCATTGTAACAGGCCTGTAGCCAGACCAAGAAGACAGAGGGGTCAGGAATGAATCTTGGGGGGAAAGTTTTTTGTATTTTCAAATTTTTTATTCAGATTTATATATTAAGAAAAAACATGCATGTTTTCATTTAAATCTTTTGCTTCTTTAAATATTTGCTAGAATTAAGATTTGCATTTTTTTCCTTTTTTAAAATTAATAAACATTCATCATGCATAAAAAAAAATTAAAAATTAAAAACATTTCAATGAATTATATATTCTTTTTTATTTGCATCAAATTGGTGCACCACGTGCTTTTCATTTCTAGAAAGTTCCTATGGATGCGGGTTAAAAAATTATTAAAATTCAAATCTTATTTTTTGGTAGCAAATTTGTCTGAAATGTTTTGTTAAGCAAATTTCATATACATATTCAAGTCATGAATAAGGTGAGTGTGTGTAGTTTTTGTTATTTTAAACTAAACTAATTTTAAAGCAATAAACAAATATATCAACAAAATGCATATTAATAATTCATTTAAAGTTTTTCATTGTCTGATTTGGCCAGGGTAAAACGGTTGTAGAAGGGGGGCATTGCCCCTTATCCCCCTGGCTACAAGCCTGCATTGTAACGTGGCGAAACGCTTACAAACGGAGTAGTGATCATAATAGCAACGTCAATCCGTCTATTATAATCAGTGCTTTATAAAAAAAACTAATGTAATAGATTGCAAATTGACACTTAATAACGTTTTATAATATTCCTTTCCATCTATTATAATCAGGGCTTAAAAGTGGATTCTGTGCGGCTGCAGAGAACATAAATGACGGTATAGGACAGTGATGTTCTTCGACGCGTCGTCTTTAATTGTCGACGTTTACTTAGCAATGTCGATAATGTAGATAATGGTCTACGTTGTCGCTAATTGTGTAAGCAATGTCAACAAAATGCAAATTTGCGAAAATTCAAGTTCTTATTAGATTGTGCTGATTCTTAAATTTTTTTGAAAAATTCGTTTATTTAACACAAATTAAACAAACAAAAAGCATGTCTTGAAGGTGTAAAAATAACGAATATGTGCTCCGAACTTAGATTCAATTAAATTAAATACCATAGTAAACATGCAGCCTCTGACTTTAATTATCTACACGTCGTTAAACGCAATTGTCTACATGACATTGTCGACAATAGTATTATTTACATCATATAGTCTACGCCGCACATCATTGGTATGGGATGTTAGTACGGTACAATGGTATGCTATGGTGGTACGATGAGCATGGAATGATGGTTAGCTTTAATTCTCTTTTCAAATAACATCTTCAAAAAACACGAAGAAATTTTGTAGAATTGACTTTTACTTTTACGAAACTGGGGGCGATGGAACAATGTAACATGTCTGACTGTCTCAACCTGGCGAGGCCAGCATAATCTTTGTGAAATCGTCTCAAGTCGACTCAAACCTCCACGTGGTGTTTCCTGGGCAACGTCAAAACTGACAACCGTTAGTTTGGCGGCTTATCTGAGCGGCGGGCCTCCCTAGGCTTAAAATAGGTTGTGCGTCGGGTTTGAAGCCCACCCGTAAAAACCAATTTCAATGAAAACAAACAAGAATAGAAGAAAAATTATCCCCAAATCTGATGACGACTACCGCAAACGAAAAACTGATAATGATTTACGGATATGCACCTGGAATGTCCGAACCCTTAATTGGGAAGGTGCCTCTATCCAACTGACTGATGTCTTGGAAAGATACAAAGCTGATATCACTGCTATCCAAGAAATGCGATGGAAGGGACAGGGTTGCATTCGGCATGCACCCTGTGATATCTACTACAGCGGCCATGCGGAGAAGCACGAGTTTGGATGCGGATTTGTAGTTGGCAAGAGACTACGGCCCCACGTCCTGCGATTCACACCTGTGAACGAACGACTTGCCATAATCCGCATCAAGGTTAGATTTTTCAATATAAGCCTAATATGTGCGCACGCTCCGACAGAAGACAAGGACGATGAGATCAAGGAAATTTTCTACGAGCGCCTTGAAAATGCTTACGAACGTTGCCCCCGCCACGACGTAAAAATCGTGCTTGGTGACTTTAACGCTAAGGTGGGCAAGGAAAATATTTTTGGTCCAACAGTCGGAAAGTTCAGCCTCCACGACAACACCTCCGATAACGGAATGAGGCTGATTGACTTCGCCGCAGCACGAAACATGGTCGTAAGTAGCACTAGATTCAAGCATCTCAATATTCATAAAGCCACCTGGATGTCCCCTGATCAAAAAACAAAAAATCAAATTGATCACGTTTTGATCGACGGAAGGCACTCTTCCAGTGTATTGGATGTACGCACGATCCGTGGTGCAAACATTGACTCGGATCACTATCTTGTTGCAGCCAAGATCCGTACACGTCTGTGCGCAGCTAAGAATACACGCAACCCTACACAGAGAAAGCTAGACGTCGACAAGCTGCAATCGAAACAGACAGCCGATGCTTTCGCCACTCGACTCTCACTCCTGCTTTAAAGTACTCCTCCAATCGATGATATATGCGCGCAGTGGACACATATTTCCAACTCCATGCGTTCGGCTGCTGAAGAGGTGATTGGCTACCAACGCCCTCGCCGAAACCAGTGGTACGACCAGGAGTGTCGCAACGCCACTGCAGAGAAAGACGCTGCCTACAAAGCCACCCTGCAGTCGGTTGTAAAGCGCGCTGCTAAGGAGCGATACAAAGAAAAGAGGAGGGAAGAGAGACATATTTTCAGGCGGAAAAAAAGAGAGGCAGAAAAGCGCGAGCAAGAGAAGATTGAGATGTATGGTGACAGGAATGAGGCCCGAAAATTTTTCGAAAAAATAAGACGCCTTGCCGATGGTTTTAAAACCGGGGCCTCTTCCTGCAAGGATGAAAATGGGAATCTAGTGACAGATGTCCAGAGTACACTGACGTTATGGAGGGAACACTTCTCTAAGCTTCTAAATGGTGACGCTGACAACAATCCCGCCAATAGAGATGATATTCCGGAAACCCCAATTGCGGATGACAGCGTCGAGGTTCCGCTGCCCGACTATGATGAAGTTCTGACAGCTATAGCTCGGCTTAAAAATAACAAAGCCGCGGGAGCTGATGGCTTACCTGCTGAGCTGTTTAAGAACGGAAGCGAAGCTCTACTTAAATGCATTCACGAGCTTCTATGCAGAATATGGTTGGAAGAATGCATTCCGAACGATTGGAATCTCAGTGTGCTCTGCCCAATCCACAAGAAAGGCGATCCCACTATTTGTGCCAATTACTGTGGGATAAGCCTTCTTAATATCGCATATAAGGTCCTGTCGAGCGTTTTATGTGAAAGATTGAAGCCCATTATAAACAAACTGATCGGACCTTATCAGTGTGGCTTGAGACCTGGAAAGTCCACCATCGACCAGATTTTCACGCTACGACAAATCTTCACAAATCAAGGCACAAGTGGCACAATATTCTACAAGAGTGTTATGCTGCTTGCGTATGCTGATGACATAGATATCATTGGCCATAATACGCGCGAAGTCAGTGCAGCATTTTCCAGATTACAAAGAGAGTCAAGTCGAATGGGTCTGTCAGTGAATGCAGATAAGACGAAATACTTAATGTCAACAAACAAACAGTCCCAGCGTCTTGGAAACCACGTTACCGTTGATAATACCTCCTTCGAGGTTGTGAAGAACTTCGTTTATCTGGTATCCAGCATTAATTCAACCAACGACATCAGCATTGAGATCAAACGAAGAATAACTCTTGACAACAGGTGTTACTTTGGGCTCAGTAGGCAATTGAGAAGCAGAGCCCTCTCTCGACGAACGAAAATCACGCTCTATAAATCGCTCATCATGCCCGTCCTACTTTATGCATCACAAACCTGGACGCTGAGCAGTTTAAATGAAAAGACTTTAGGAGCATTCGAGAGGAAGATTCTTCGTAAGATCTACGGACCAATCTGTGTTAATGGAGAGCACCGAATACGGTGGAATGATGAACTGTATGAGCTGTACGCTGACATCGACATAGTCAAGCGCATTAAAATCGCGTGGCTTCGCTGGCTTGGTCATGTTCAGCGCATAAAAGACGATGCTCCAGTGAAGAAAACATTCGATTCGGTACCCAGCGGCGGTCAAAGCAGAAGAGGACGACCGCATCTTCGTTGGAAAGACCAAGTAGAGGACAACCTGACGAAGCTTGGAATTTCCAACTGGCGCCAGCAAGCGAAAGACAGAAATGGCTGGCGCAAATTCTTAGATGAGGCCAAGACCGACATACGGTTGTAGCGCCAACTAAGTAAGTAAGTAAGTGACTTTTACTTTGACTCTATGTGGCTGTGTTCTAATTTTGTTTTCAATATTTTCAATTTATTAGATGACAATTTGCGTTGCTATTTCTATACCATTTCTATAGTGCATTTCGACAAACAATCGAACACCAATGAATATTGAAATAAATGAAGAAGCAACTAGAACAGATGGCAACCCTTGATAGAGTTGATGGCGGTGATCTATAAATAGCCTACTGCTTTGAAATGTCATATGATTAGCAGCCATACAATTCATAAGAATGAATTCCAGAATCTGCACATTCATATGCTAGTTTAAACAGTGAGTTGATCACAGCTTAATCACTCAAAGACTACTGAAGAGGAATATGTAGCGATTTCCCAAACAGACTGTCTAGTCAGCTAAGTGATTGACTCTATACAGAGTTGTTGTTATTGTTGTTGCCTTCTTGAAAACTTACTTGATCTAAAGCTCACAATCTTAATTCATATGTTATTATTTGTTTTTCCAAACTGTGTTTCATGGATAGTGGGTGCTCTATATTAAGAACGATATGTGTATTTTCGTTTTTGTATGATCATTTTGAAGGAATTTTTTTTATTCAAAATTTGTTGAGGTTTTACAAGAAATAAAAGTTAATGGTATGGTATAATTATCACAATATGATGATATGGTATGATGGATATAGTCTGAAAAGTTGATGTTACAATAACATTAAACTTTTTGAAGTTGTATTAAAACATATTTAATCTACTCTAAGTATGTGAAGTCACTGTCATGCAATCATTTCAAAAATGGTTATATTATTTCTCTCTTATTTCAGTTGTGCAAATTTTTTATATGTATCTGAACGTTTGAGATCTCAAGTTAAACATTGAAGATAAAAAACTTTGGTAAAAATATTAATTTTATCAAAACAAAGTTTAGATACCCCTTGCAGAAAAAGATGGTACTGAAAGGAAGAGGAATCTTACAAAAAATTTGCGATTTGTCAAAATAATAGCCAAAAAAGTGATAAAAATCGCAAGCCCAAAAATTCTCCAAGAAAAATTAAAAGAAAATATTATAAAAGTTTGAACATTATCGAATTTCGTTTGCAGTTTGAGAAGTCAGTGACTTTTTTAAATTCCCGCGTAGTAGCTTAAAATGCAACACTGGTTCTGTCAACTACCATCTGTTAGTAGACATTTGCCTAATTTTGAGCCTAATTTTGAGTGTTTGAAAACCCTTGAAAGCAAAAAACGTCGTGAATTTCGATGAAAATGAAAAAAATTTTCCTTGAAAAGGGTAAAACGATCACCGACGAATAGTATTTATTCACAGCTGTTGGAAAGCGACCGTAATTTGCAGAGAAAAAAATCTCGTCCACCACGACAACGCACCGCGTATGTAGACGGCATGGTAAAAATTTTAAATTTTGGCTACAAACTGCTACCCCATCCACCATATTCTCTAGATTTAGGCATCTATTTCCTATTCCAAACATGAAAGAATTGCTCGTCAGTAAGAGATTTAGGTCGAATGAAGGAGTTATCACTGGAACAAAGATTAAAAAAATTGGAAAACGCTGGACTAATTGTATCGATCAAAAAGGAGAAATAAAACGCTTTGCCTAAAAAGCTACTTACTTCTTAATCAAAATCAAATTCCCCTCGTAGATCTGCAACAAGCTAATGGCCGCATTCAGCAAAGTCAATTTGATTAGAGAGATCAATAAAAAATTTAAGAATACGAAAATATGCTTCGAAAATTTTGAGTTTCCTCAAAAATTGGACTATTTATAAGGTTAGTGCTGGTTTAGATTGCAGTAAGTATCTTATAAAGCAGCGATAAAGCAGCAGCTCGTGATAAATATGGTATACACTCAACTCTTTCTTTAAACGGTCTTGTTTTGCACGATTTTGAAATAATACGGTTCACCAACAAATGGTTTTGCACGATTAAACAAAAATTATTGTGCTGTATTCAAATATGATCTGCTTATGCCCACACGTGTATGTTACTGGTTTACGTTTACAATTTTTGGGGAACACCAGATTTCTATAGTTTTTTTTACGTTGTACTCTTACTTCTTTTTTTTTTGTGTTCTTTATAAAAATAAATTATTTTTATATAATATAAATGCATGTTTTATTGAAATCATTACTTTTTTGCACTATTTTGTTGGCAAAAATTTTAAAGTATTTCAATTTTATCGATTTTTCAAAGTTTTGGAATACATCCCAAATTTACCATATGTCGCTTATATTTTTTACACGAATTTTTTCTAACACGTTTTACTAAGGAACGTAATTACCGTGTAAAAATAAAGTTGCGTTTATTAATGCAAAGTAGTTTCATGTAAGGAAAGTGGTCGTAAGTGAAGTATTGAAATCATTCAAAAAGTAAAAATTTTGTATGAAGTTGAGGAAATTCATTTCATTTAAATTTGTTTATTATTTAGTCAAAGAATTTACAAATATCTTATTGACTAATTTTAGACATTAAATTATGTCATATATATATATATATATATATATATATATATATATATATATATATATATATATATACATTAAGGCGCCTCAACTTGTATGGAGGAAAAAAAAGTTGTCCGGGTCGCCTCCTGAAAACAAACTTTGGTTTATTTTATGATGATTCCCAAAATATTGCAACTCTAGCTTTAGCCGTTCGTGAGCTGGAATGGTTTGAAATAACCTCTAAAAATCGCGTTTTTGATTAATACTATTTATACCACACTACCTTCGGTCAAAAAAATTGTCACAAATAGTGTAAATCGATGAAATACATAGTTTTGTTTTTTTATTTTTTTTTTAAATCTGCCCACACACTTAGTTATTGAGTTATTTGCAGTGATTTTTTCAATTTTTTTTAATGCAGTTTTTATAAAAATATATATAACTTCCCCATTTATAGCCTGATTTACCATTCCGTGGTATCATTGGAAAGGTACTGAATGCTGCTTTTCATTTCTGTCGTTAATTAACCCTTATAAGCACTTTTATAAAAATGCATTTTTTATCAACATGATAAAAAATTTGTGGTTATTTATTAAGTCGCTAATTAAAAGATAAAAAAAAAACAATTTAGAGTTTTATCAAAGAAATAATTTTTTTTTTATTCCAAATCTTTTCGTGATTCAATTTTACAGTAACGCTTGCGCTATTGAATCTTGTTTGCAATATGTGCAGGTCTGTTCTTATCAATTACCGAAACGCAGGATTGGCTTACCACATGTACAAAACGTTCCGTATTTTGTGAATGACATGGAAATTCTGAAAATTGTTTGTTAAGAAAAGCATAACAATTATTTTAAAAACTTTTCATTACCAGGAATTTTTACAATTTCATTGGAGTCGTATAGTTCTAATAAGTATTGTTGAGTATAGAACTGGATGCATGGCAGTTCTGTATTAGCTCTTAATTCATTCCAATCTATCATATTTTTATAGGAATCACAATTGAATTGTATCTTGGGGACATTAAATTGGCGAATTCCTTGTGTGTCATGAGCACGCGATTGTAAAATAATATAGTAGGCTTCCTTTCGTGTCGCCTTGCTCTCATCTGTAACCATTGCCAGTAAAATATTTTCTGGGTGAGCAAAAAATCCATTAATTTGAACAGAGCGTTGTACAATAAATTGCATATCTGCCGGTAATTCGCGCGTCCACTCAATGTATTTAAACAAGTGGCGGCTGCCATGAATGGCTTTTGGTTGGCTTTTTATTAAAAACCAAAATGGTGCGTAGACCCTCATAACAAAAAATGCTAGCTGCTTTAACTTTTCGCAAGCCACAGGCTTCGCAACATATAACCGCAAAATTCTTGATGCTGTTGTCAACCAGCGTGAAAGATTGAGCGGGCCAGGTTTAATGCTGGCCAAATGTTCATCGCACGCCCCAGCATCAACTGCTCGTACCATATCATAAAGATATTTTTGATCAGCTCACAAAACCCAGTCATCAATATTTGTGGGCATACAGCCCATCGCAATTGGATCAAAGTTATGAGCAATCTAAAGTTAATATTTTATTGAAATTAACAGTTAAAAAAAAAACAACAAAATAATTGAATACAATTTACCGGCGCATCTTCGCAGCCCTGTAATGTATGCCCAATTATTCCTGGCCATTTTTGCGGCCCATTAGCTTTTCCTAACATTTCTTTGAGTAACGCAGTGAATGGCAACTCGTTAAAATGAAAGAGGCATATTAGCCACTGCAAAGGGCGCTGCAATTGTCGTTCTAGGTTACAAATCGCTCCATTAAATTTGCCTGTGTTGGTTCCGTCGCAATTTACAGCGACCACGTGCTCTAGTGAAAACTTTTCAGCTTTCAAGTAATTGACAATATCGTTTGCGATACCAGCACCGCTTCCGTCTACGGGAGTTAAGTAACCAATGTAGTTTGAGCTGGGTTCGCTTACCAGAGTTATATGCTCCTCCATCATTTTAACGTTGCGTGGTTTGCCATTCACAGTAACTTGTTTCAAAGTGCGTTCCCTTTTTCCATCAAAAGAAATGCATTTTAGTATTTCATTGTTTTTTATGTCTCTTAGTGATTTCGCCCTAGCTTTAGTTCGCTCCCTTTGGATTTTGTGCTGATCAATTATTATGCCTGGAATGTCCAAGTCTTTTAGCAATGTTGTTGCGAGCAGAGCCCCAAAGCGATTGGATACACTGGCACGGTCCAACGCAGCACTGAATGTTGGTAAGGAAAAACTTTGTACGCTTGGTCCAAGATCTTTAAGATCTTCCTCAGACGATGATGAATATGGATCATCCACATCCATTTCTCTTAGTTGTGGTACAAAAGTGGCTGTTGCAATACTTTCGTTTTCACTTTCGCTTTCGAAGTCCGTAATAGAATCACATGGGATGTGGTTTTCAACGTCATCTAGCGTGAGCAACCTTCGGCTCGACTGATCAAGGTAAAAATTCCAAACATGCAATGGCATTTGTTTTTCACCTGGGCAACTACAAGACACTCTAATTTTTTAGAGCACATTTGCAAACAGAAATTGAAAATAGTTCGGCCCACTCGCTTGCATTGTAATGCGATGGATTTTTTGTGATATCCCGATATAAAAGCGTTAAATTTTGAAGTTTTTTGCGGATCGCAGTCTTCGATATAACCGGAATTTCTGCTCTTTTCCAAATTTTGCTTAAATCATTTAGCATGTTTTGATGATAATTAGATAGCCCGTAAGACCGATTATTATTTTTTTCGCGCAAAAATAATAAATGTTTTATTACATCACTTTTTGTTGGCAATTGATTTTTATTTAACTCGCGAGAAACGAAAAGCATTTTTTTTATGAATAACTTGAACAATTAAGCGATCACAATTCAAAAACTCACATTTATATAATATAATATAACTCATTGTCAAACCTAAAAGTCATGTAAAAGTCATGAGTGACTACTTATAAGAACTGTGGTAAAATTTACTCTTAGCTGTTTTGTCTAAGTACAATAAAGTATTTTCCTATACTTTATTCCAAAGTCCATTTAAAAAATGCATTCTTTATCTACATGATTTAATTTTATTTCTCTTATATTTGAACAAATTCAGGAATTGAGGCAAAGGCCATCACAAAAAAATAAAAATAAAATAAAATGCATTTTTATAAAAGTGCTTATAAGGGTTAATTAACGACAGAAATGAAAAGCAGCATTCAGTACCTTTCCAATGATACCACGGAATGGTAAATCAGGCTATAAATGGGGAAGTTATATATATTTTTATAAAAACTGCATTAAAAAAAATTGAAAAAATCACTGCAAATAACTCAATAACTAAGTGTGTGGGCAGATTTAAAAAAAAATAAAAAAACAAAACTATGTATTTCATCGATTTACACTATTTGTGACAATTTTTTTGACCGAAGGTAGTGTGGTATAAATAGTATTAATCAAAAACGCGATTTTTAGAGGTTATTTCAAACCATTCCAGCTCACGAACGGCTAAAGCTAGAGTTGCAATATTTTGGGAATCATCATAAAATAAACCAAAGTTTGTTTTCAGGAGGTGACCCGGACCACTTTTTTTTTTGAGGCGCCTTAATATACATATGTTAACTTATAAAAAAACAGAGTTTAATTAATTTATTTTTATATTTTTTGAAAGAGAAATCTATAGTTAAAGAATTTGGCAGATGATTGAATTCAATTATGCCCTATAAATTGGAGCATTAAGAACGTCATTATTTATAGAAAAAGCAATATTGAAAAAGCCAAAGTTCCGCAAATTTCTGAACGAAATATTGAAATTAATTCTTTCTAGAAGAGATGGGCAGTCTGTCATACCGGAGACAATATCATAGATAAAAATTAGAGAAAGGATGGATCTTCTACTATTCATGGTCTTAAGATTCAAAAGCAAGCATCTAGCATTCTATGATGGAGTCATTTCAGTAAATTGAAGGAAGAAGAGCGAATCTTACAGTCCAACCTAAATTGGTGCCTCAGCGTATTTTATCTGTCAAAACTCGTTCATGCACATACATTTTGTATGAAGACTACCGCAATACGCAACGCACTAGCGAAACTCGATTCGAATTTCCAATTTTGACAATGCGTTCGATAGTGATGTTGGCAGCAACAAAGAGAACGAAAAGAAAAACAAGAACAAAGGCAATGATTGTTGAAGCTCACGCAGCGCTCAGTTTCGGTAGCGCAAAGCGCACCAATTATGGTTGGACTGTTATAAAGGTTTTTTGAATGCGTTCGAGTGGATTTATGTGGACATAATAGAACGCCTCCAAATCACAACCGCATACTCGAGTTTGGAGTTTTCGATGAATTTAAATTTTTAAATACATTAAATAAATAAATGCTTTTAAATACATGCAAAGTTCAGTATTTTTCAGCAGCGTTTGCGAAAAAAAAAAAACGTGAGAGCGGTGTCGCAATCGTGACAAAAATGCGTTGTATGAACACGTCCTAATAAGTTACGGTACTTGTTAAAATACTCTTTTTAATGAACGCGCAATGCATCTTACTAAGCGAAACTCTATTAATTTAGTTTTGAAAGAAATTCAGTATTTTTTTATTGAATTTAAATATTTAAACAATTTCAAATTTTTTTTGTTTTCTTTAAGACAGTGCAATGCTGCCGCGTTCGCACTTTATTTCAACAGATTGTCCCGTACAGAGAGCAATTAGTGAAAGTTAAATACAGAAAGTAAATAAAAACTGTGATAATATAAAAATTTAGTTTGAAATTAATAATTTAGATGGCGGTAACCATTCTCCCCCACGAAAGTGATTAAATGAGATTACTCTTTGCGTTTTCCGACGTCTAACCCTGCTATTTTTTGCTGTTGGTCTCATCATGATACCGTGTTGGGTTTTTATACTTTCTCTTCGAACTTGTCCATATTTTCCAACAACTGTTTGTTTGACTAAGCCCTTAGAACAGCAGTTACGTGGTTAGAACTCGTCCACAATAATCACTACGTTACCTTTTTTTAACTGGTAGTTGCTTATCAAACCATTTGTTTCTGCGTGCTAAAATTGGGGTGTACGCCTTAATCCACTTTCGCCGGAAGTGATCTGCGAACGACTGACTTTGTCGCCAGCGTTGTCGGATATCTGAGCAATAATCGCAGAGTGGTTCGGGGTGATTACCTCATCACCAACGGTTTCGAGAGAAACGAAAGTGAGTGGTCGTGAGTTTATGATGATATATGATGATATAAAAGAGCTCGCAAAAGACACGTCTAAACAGTAAGAAGATAACGAACGACGGCCTATCTTAGAATACGCTTCAGTTGTTTGGTGCCCACGATACGGTTGTTACATAGACGACATTGAATCAGTGCAGAAACAATTTCTTTTGTTTTGCTTAAGCTATCTTTATTGTAATACTGATTTTCACTTACCACCTTATGAATATCGGTTACAACTCTTAAATCTTCCTTCTTTAAAAAATCTGAGAATTATGATAAATGCTTGTTGGATTATAAAACTTTTACATGGCTATGTAAACAGTACATATTTATTGAGTAAAATATATTTTAATATTCCTCTTCGTCCTAGAAGATCTTTTGAGTTACTCCACATGAACTTTTGTAGAACTAATTATTTGCAAAATGAACCTCTTAGAAGCGCTTGCGGTGATTTTAATTTTGTATCTGATGTTATATCCTTAAGTGAATCCATGGACTCAATCAAACATAAAATTATAGATTACCTGCAGTACCGTCGTTGATTATGTAAAGTTCTTTCAAACATATATCTGATGCATCTGGTGATTTGTAAACACATTAATATAACAATCTAAATGGATAAATGGACCTAAGCGTAAAATGGAAAATTTTGGTTGATAAACATCTAAGTAATCTGAATGGACCTAAACCTGGGATCTTCAGTTGCCTCATATCTGCATGATGATTGTAACTACACTTGTCGACGGTACCGTGGTGTCTTGGTGTCTTTTTACCTCTTGAAACACTACGTTAGATCGATTTGTAATATATTAATATGAGTGGCCGATAAGACCTAGTTTGTCTTGGTGCCTGCGTTCGCAACTGGTTTTCTTTATTTTATGAAAATTGGTTTGGTAAAGTTGACCTAGTTTGTCGAGTAACCACCCTGTCAAGCCAGGATTTCACCGGCTTCAGGGAGACAGAACGATATATATTATATATATACATATTGGAGTGGTGTTTTATTGGGTATGAGACCTTGTTTGTCACACGACTCCGCCGTATACAAAAATTGTTGCTAACTTGACCTTGTTTGTCTTGAATACGCAACCCTGCTATGCTGTCTAATTTTATCGATTTTGACTTAACTTTTTTTCTATTATTTTTTATACTTTAATAAAATTATATACTTTAAGCAATTTACTAAAACTTTTTAGTTTGTTAAAAATACATTATTTCATTCAAAATCATACTTTATATTTTTGAATTGTATTAAATATCTTATTTTATAATTTTAAATTTGCTATAAAACCTGTTAAGGTTTAGCAATCACGTAAATAAATAAATAAATCAATAAATAAATAACTATACCCCACATAGTGCACTTCGTAGATTATCGTCGTTCAAGTTTATCAACAAGCAGAAACTTGCTAAAACGGTTTTGGTGGATCTTGCGAGTCTCTCCCATGCACCACCCATATGAGGTGCTTGCTAGCGGGTTAAATTTCCATTTAACTTCATCATATTTTGCAGCGATTTCAGGGTACTTGATGTTTTCGTATTCCTTTTTTAAAACCTTCCTGAAGCCTTAAAATTCGTTCCGTTGTCAGTGAAGATCTCTTTTGGTGTTCCACGACGTGAGAAGAAGTTTCGTACACTCGAATCAATCTCAGTATGTATGGGTCAAATGGTGAGTCATGTTAATACTGTCGCTATTCACGCCTTCTGCCAACTGCTACGAGAAAGGGGCCAAATAAATCGCTCCCGACGAATGTAAGCGGCCGGTCGAAAACGCCCAATTTTGCCGCTGGCAGTGGTGCCATTTGTGGTGGATTCGGCTTAGGGTGTTTAATTTGCATTTTTGGCAGTCTCTATGTACCGTTTTGTATAATACTCAGAGCTTTGGTATATAGAATTTTCCTTTTATGTTGTTTATAACAGTTTCGTACGACAAATGATGATTTGTCTCGTGAAATGACCGCAAAATGAGAAATGTTACGTGATGAGTTCTTGGGAGAACCGTTACGTTCTCCATGCCACTTAAATATTCTGTGTGACTGCGCACTTTTATAAGTCCATTTGTATCTAGAAAAACATTAAAGGGTCTTAATTTTCATTTTGATGCAATACTCTTACCCTGGCTTAGATGGTTGATCTCATTACAGTATTCGCTCATTTGTGACTGCTGCAACAAATTTGCTTGGCTCTCTGGATATGAATGTAGGAAAGTTTTTTACTGATTCTGTAGACGAGGCACTGGACTTGAGCTTTTCCATGCACAGCAAAAATGTAGCTAACTCTCGGTAAAACCGCCTCCAGTTGTTAAAGTATTCATTGTTGATATTAAGTTGGCTGCCGATACTCTTACGAATATGAAAAATGTTATGTCTCATTTGAACTTCGTCTACAGGTCCTAGCTCGTGACAAGTAGACCATTGATCTTGATCGTATTGAAAAAAATCTGGCCCAGTGAGCAAGAGGCTTAACTCATCGATGATGTAATTTTCGTAGCGAGGTCTGCAGTGTTGAGTTTCGAAGATATCAATTTCCATTGGTTTTACACAAGAATCGCTCCTACTCGGTGCATGACATAGGGTTGAAAATTCCTAGGATCCATTCTTAACCATTTTGAAACCGTTTTGGAGTCTGTCCACCAAAATTTTGACCGAATTGCAATGCGTTTTACTTTAATAATTTTGTTTGCCAAAGTCACGCTCATCACAGCAGCTTAAAGCTCGAGTCGTGGAATAAATAAAGGTTTGATTGGTGCTACCTTCGATTTTGCTGCAACTAAAGGGATCGACACTTTATTTCCACACCCTACGCGTATATAGCATACAGCAACGTATGCTTACTCTCTTGCACCCACAAATGTATGCATCTGAATGTCCGCAGCTTCTTTCATCTTAAGCGCGTAGCATCGTTGAATTTGAACGGCTTCGATTGCTGGTATAGCTTTCTTCCACTGATTTCACACAGAGTACAGTTGCTCTGGCAGCTCATCATCCCATCCAATCCCAGAGCGCCAGACTGCTTGAAGAAGTATTTTTAGTTTGATTGTAAAACATGCTATAAGCCCGAGCCGATTGAAGACTGACATAAGTGCTTGGAGAGATTACCTTTACATTGGTATAATCTCATCCCTTATTACTTCGCGACGTAATTTAGCAAATCTGAGAATATATCTGAAAATATCGTTAGTGGGATCCCAATACATACCGAGTACTTTTTCGTTGGATCCTAGCTGCACTGGTGCCTGAATAATTGGGTCGTCACCAACAAGTTTTTAAGAATACTGGAACCATTTGATGCCCATTTGCGCAACATGAATCCCCTGCGGCGTGTATGTGCTTAACTTGACTGGCTAACTCAAATGCTTCGTACTCGTTATCGTAACGTAATGATGCTTTTTTATTGCTTCGATGGCTCGCAGGTATTGTTGTTGGAATTTATCTGCGTTTTTGTTACGAATGTAGAGCACAATACATGGCGTACAACTGATTCCAAAGAAAAGTGCACTCATTACGTACGTGCTCGGCTGATAAACAGGGTCCCTTGCTTCCACCATAAAAACATCTGTGCAGGCATATCTTCTTACCTGACCAATATTTGATGCAACATTTCAGAAATATCCGCGCAGATGGCTATTGGCCTGATTCTGAATGCTAACAAGACGTCGATAAGCGGTGTAAAAAGATCTGGTTCACAAAGTATGAAGTCATTTAATGAGGCACCACTTAACTTCGCTGCAGCGTCCCATATAAAACGTTTTCTGTCGGGCTTGTTGCCACTCGTCGTGACAAACATTGCCATATACCAAACACGTTCTGGACTAGATGCAATTTCATCTGAGGTCAGCTTTCTTGCATAATTTTTTAATATAATCGAGTATCTTTAATGCTCTCTTATCGTCTTTTGAGTAAAAACCTTTGTAAAAAATCCTAAAAATACCTAAAATTTCGAGCGTAAAATTTTAGGTAAAATTAAAAAACAAAAACTACTTACAACTAAAAACATTTCAGCGAATACTTTTTCAATTAGTATAACTTAGTATAAATATTAAATTTATAGAATTTAAAAGTTATTAGGCTTGACAAAGCAAAATGAAAAGGAGAACTTTCTTTTTAAAATTTCTATTTAAATGTTCGCTATATTGTTATTTTTTAATGAAAATATTTAAATATAATACCTGCCAGAATGAAATCTATTTAAATTGTTTCTTTTTAATAATTTGAAGTGTTTTATAACCAGGGCCAGCAAAACACTTTCTTTTTTTGTCCACTTTGGACGTAAAAAATAAAAACAATAAATTGTAAAATAAAAAAGTGTTTTTTGTACAGTTTGAGATGATTATAAAACCATATAAGAATATTTAAACGATGGAATTATATTTTCTTATAAAAAAAATCATTCTGAAATAAACCTTGAAAATTAGGGCAGAGCGCCGGACTACATCCTTAATTCAACAATTATTCAAATTTATTTTCAATTTAGTTTATATAAGATATATGTGCAGCTTTTTAAAAATAACAATCTGCTTAGAAATAGAAATCTAAATATAGTTTCAATAATAAAAGTATATAGCCAGTTTACGTAGTACTAGCATACAACTTGTTTCAAAAAGACTAGAATAAAACGAATACAAGCATACATCTAGTATGAAAACTACTGGAATTGAACTGGCTAAAATAATACTAATATGAGACTGGTTAATATTGAACCAGTATTTAACTACTTAAAAATATACTAGCACAAAGGTGGCTCAAATCATACCAGTAAAAAGCCTAGTTTTGATTATCACAACTTGTTTAAATTATGCAAGTAAAAATACTACCTCAATTCATATCGAGAATAAGACAATTGACTTTTCCTATGGCATCAACACAGTCATACTTTCCAGCAAATAACCAGTTTGCGCAATGCAAAAAGCATTTGAACTGAACTAGTACTGGTATTTTTTGACCTAGTACATTGCGGGATGATTCGAAAGAATGGTCTCTCCCCCTCGTCACCATCGCAGAGGGTATTGACATTCACCGCTTGTTCCTTCCGCCCGGCTATTGGAATCTCATTTGCACCTACTTGCTTGCATGGGGTGGTGCTTTGCCTTGCAGCTCACAATTCCGCGTTCCTTGTTGATAAAACATTTACAACGGTGATTGTTGAGATATTTCCTACAAAGTTTATTGCTTTTTATCACCTGCTACCTCTGGTCGTAGGATAGCTTACCAAACTCGCTGCACTTTGATAGCTTATGATCACCATAATTGCGCACGATGCACGTGCGGGTGTTTGTAACATCAGCGCGAATATGCGTGTTAATTACTGCATTCCGTTTTGATGAGAGTGGGGAAACCACTTCTCTAGCTGCTTCAGCGATTCGAAACAGCCAAGCGATAAAATTTTTTAAACCTTCATCCTTGGTACACATGACCCTACCTTGTAGCTATTTGGCAGCTAATCGATGAATTCCTTTACCAGCATGGGATTGTTAAGGTGTGCATGCATTTCGCATGTTTCCATGGTAGCACAGATGTTTCTTACACAAAGAACAAACTCAATGATTGACTCAAGCTTTTCTTTAGGAGCTAGCATTTTTTCGCACGATCGATCATACTGTCAAGTATGTGATCCGGCCTGCCGATAAACATAAACAGAGTTTTTATGATGTCTGGAACCATTAAAGGTATCATTAATTTGTTCCGCACTATTTCACGAGCTTTTACTTTCAGACTTGATTGCTGCCGAAGAAGATTTTCTACGTGTGAGTACCCTGCAGTAGCTGCAGCGGTGCTATGTTCAAAGCAACTTATAAATATGGGTCACTCTTCCGGATCGCCGTTAAAAATAGAAAGATCCTTGTATAAAACGTTTCTCGCTGCTAGTTGTGACTGTGTTGGTTCATAGAGATAGTCGTTGCGTCCGTGTTTGGAAAATTTAATTGAATATTCGTTTCTGGCTCGGACTCAGATAAAATATCATACTTTTTTTTGCAAACAGAGTTGTTGTAATTCACTTTTTTCTTCTAACAAAGACAAACAAATTGATTTACACGTGTCTGAACTCTTCTGATAAAAAGTAAGCGGCAAATTTGATACCCGTTGTTGTATAGCTGATGATGTTTTGGTGTTATGGCGTGACATTCTCCACCTTCAAATGAGGTCGCCTGTTTACCAGATTAACCTGTAGATGGCGTAACCTGTAGATTTTTGTCAAATTCCGATGTAATATTAATTTGCTGTGTTATGTCTGGGAGAGCCGCTGCGCTCGTAATCGATGTGGGCAGCTTTTCGCCGTTACACAAGGCGCAGTTCCAATCTATGTTAGCCACATCGCTCGTCACCCCAACGCAGATTAAATGGTACCAGCGATCGCATCCGTCACACTGTACCATTTGGTCAGTATCATCGTTTTTGCACCTAACGCAGGAAAACCCATTTTCACCGTCGTTGGGCATGCTATTTTCCAAATGATATTGTTCTTTTTTTAAAATGACGGTCGAACGAATTTTCGTGATTTTTGAATTTTGACGTGATCGAAGTAAACTATCTTTAAGATTTGTGTAAATACTCTTTTTAATGAACGCGCAATGCTTCTTATTAAGCGAAACTCTATTCATTTGATTTTTAAAGAAATTCGGTGTTTTTTATTAAATTGAAATATTTAAAACATTTGAAATTATTTTCGTTTGCTTAAAGACAGTGCAATGCTGCCTCGTTCGCGATTTATTTCAACTAACTAAGTTTTTTGTTTCTTTAATTAAAACAAGTTTCGGAACAATATTAAATAAGTTTTTAGTACAAATGTTACTTTTTTCAACGCATTGTATTGCATGGTCCTGTATAGAGAGCAATAAGTGAAAGTCGAATATAGAAAGTAAATAAAAGGGGTGATTGTATAAAAATTAAGTGCTGTAAATTTAGTTTGAAATTGATAATTAAGATGGCGGCAACAATACCATTTTATTTGCCCTTGTTTCACAGACACTTTTCAATATGTATTTTTAAATTTAAAATGTATTCCATACGCTTTCAATACGTATTCTTAAATTGTAAGGATACAATTGTTACATTTACGAATGATCCTAATACATAGTTACGAACAAACCTTCTGATTCATCTGGGGTGTGAACTGCTGTTCTTTCAAAGAACAAAGTTCTAAAAGACCCAAGTTTAAAATTTTTTTATTTAAACTTACGGCTTTTTTGATTTAATATGAAGATATATAAAAAATTTTCACTACCTAGGGGGCAAGTTCCCCCCCTGTATACGTCCATGCTTGTGACAACAATAATACTCAGTCAATGAGGCTTTAAAAATTGTGTGGGTGAGAGAATCGCTAGAATATTGTTATTTGAAACAACTGATTAATACTATGCTCACACAGAGCGTTTAGTTTGAATTTCCAGTACAAAGTTGAGTTTTTCCATTGAAATCAAAATAAACTCTTTATTTTCCAGTACAATTATGCAGAATCTTTTGCAATTGGCTTTCTGTGTTTATCAAAACTCAATTTGAGAAATCCCTAAAAGTATTTAGTAAATGAATCAATAAATTTATTTACTAAATCATTTTATGTTTTAGTAATTAATAAAATTGTCTCTTAATTTGCACTCATTTTTATAATTTATTAAAGTTTTCAACAAATTAATGCAAAGGAACCAAAAATGTATTAGAACACATAAGTACTCAAAGAAATGCCAACCTAAACTCAATTCTGAAGACGCATCTCTGTGTGAACAGCTTCAACTAAACTCAAACTAAACTCTCTGTGTGAACATAGTATAAGCTTGACTTAAATTACATATTAACGCGAAAAGGATAAAATGAAAACCATTTAGTAACATTTTTTGGATCTGTTTAGGCCGCAACCCTAAAGGTTAAAGAAAGTAATAGATTAACTTACTACTTTATCGACTCGTTCCAGTATCGATTCTCGATACACGAACGAGTCGCTCGATCGGCTTATCCGACGAGTGAGTTTTGCTTTTTTAACTTGTCGTCACAAATTGATTTCGGAAAGTAGAAAACTTCATTTTGAGTAACCGCGTTGAATTCAATATTAAATTAAATATTTCCACTAATTGGAATTCAATAATCACTTATTGATTATTAGCAAGCAATCACAAATTGATTGCCAGCAACATAAATTTAGTTTTATTTAACTTTAATGTATATGCACTTGATGCAATAAGAAGCAGCCATTATTAATATTCACCTATTGAAGATTTGCCTAACAACACGTAAGAAATAAATATTGTAAATATAATCTAAGCTAACTAATTACTGGTGTTTTGTTCTTTTTTTATTTTTCTCCGCATATAAACCGAGCACATATTGCCCGAAAGTTATATGCAAATAGCTCGGCTTACCAGGATTGGCAGCGAAAGGCCAGCGCTCTTGGGTGAATCATCACTTCACCGGAACAGACCCAATTGATCTGCTCAGGATCCTTTATCCAAATCCTTAAGAAGTGATTTTATGTATAGTAAAGTAAATTTATAAAAAATATGGTAAAAATGCGTAAAGTTTTTTAAGAAATCATTTCGAAGCCACGCTGCATCCATGTTGCTCTCTTCTCTTCTCTTTTTGTGCTCAGTAAGCACAGCGCAACAAAATACCGCTAGCATTTTGAGGAAACAAAGAGTAATATATTCTCGATTTAAACAAACCCATGTTATTTTATACTTTAAATTTATTTAAATGCTTATAATAATAATATAAAATAATAATAATTTAGGTATTTTTTCGACTTTCGCATTTATTTTCAAAATTTTTGATTGATCCAAACTGATTGTCAGATATTCTAGAAGAAAACAGAGGATCCTTTGAATATTCCTTATTTCCCTCTATGGTACAAATAATTACTTCAAAAAATAGTTTGTGAAGATTCAAGTGAGGGGTGCATACCGACTAATTCCATAATCATCATAAAAGCATAACTTCTAAAAATTTTACAAAACTAATATTTTAACTTACATTTTACTCATAGGCTTTGATATAAAAAACATATTGTGGGTTTTATAATTTTTGATATCAATTTGAATAAAAAGCACGCCCCATCAAAACTAATGTCATTAAAATAATAATGCACTAAAACCTTCGAATACACTAAAACACTGCGGTGGAAGTATTTTAATTTCGGCAAAGTCGAAGGTAATTCCTCTCAAAATTTTTAACATTTATATTTTCTACATTGGCTGTTAACTTTTTTCATATGAATTCCTACTTTTAACATGTCATATTTACCTTTTTACTTTCGAATTTGAAATGTGCGGTGTACAAAATTAAAATTGATTTCTAAAAACGTGTTTTTAAAGTGTTAATGATAAAGAAATAAACTTGCAATTTTTTGTAAAAGCACTTACGAATTTGATCTGTGTTTTTTTTAACGTCAGTTAAATTACTGTTCTCTTTTTAAAAACTCTCTACGAGTATTTTTTAATTTGAAAACATGGAAACTACGAACGAAGAAAACCGTTTCTTTTGTATGCTAAAATTGAGAATTTTTTTCATTGACACCTGGCAGCGCTTTTAGCGACTGCTAGCACATATACACTGGGACTGAACATGTTCACACCCACAGTTGCTGATGGGGAATGTTGCTTTTGAGCTGCTGCTTTTGGTGCTGCTACTGGTTCAAAATATTCAGCGAACTCCAAAGTTATTAATTCTCAAGAATGCAAAATTCGAGAATAACAAATTTTCTGCAAATGTAGCAAATTTTAGGGTTGACAAAACTTTGTTTGCAAATATTTTAATGGCTTGAGTGCGCTTTTAGGCGTACATTTGTGTGATTGCTCAAACTGCAGGCACAACGCACACACATACGAACGCTCTCAAACACACAAACATATGCCAAATACACAGTTTCCAAGGAAATTGTTAAGGTTTTATCGAGGGATTAAAGAACACCATCAAGTGAGGTCAAAGCTGCTGGCATCAAAAGCTGTTTTAAATTATATATATCTTGCTATAAGTTTCCCTAAAAAATCCTTCGAGAAATTTAGGATATTTGTGAAATATCTTAAATTGAGAGAAAATACTCCATTTAGTAAATTAAATAATATTTAATAGCCTCAAACTGTTGAACTGTAACTGTAAACAATCCAGTTGTGCTGTTTGTAAGGACCTTAACATACGGTGACTTATTTCTACAAATACCAAAAAAACGTAATGTTCCTTTTCTTATAAGGTTGATCTTAGGTACGAAGTAATGCCACTTCCAATTTTAACCATCCCATATGCCTTATTGTCTTCACTTTCTATTTAAACAAAAAAAAAAAGAAATATTAGGGTAACTCCTTCCAGTAAAAAATCGCTCCCATGAGCAGCAACAAGGGAGCGCTTTTTTCTGTTTTATTGGATCAAAAAGTGAGGACTTGTGCTCCTTTACTGTTTTATGAGATCAATTGGCGAGCAGTTAATAAAAAAAAGAACATAAAGAGAGGCATGGGCCTTTCAGAAAACTCTATCATTATTTTCTGTGAAAAAATATTTTAAATGTTCCTTTCATTCTATTCGCGTCGTTTCCACACCGAGGTTGTGTTCCCTGCTGATCCATTTGGATCATTTACTGATCGCTCCTTTTAAGCTCCTCTGGGATGTTAAAGGGAGTGCTACCCTTACTAGGACATGCTATGTTTAAAGAGAACACATTACACACCTAGCTTGGATCAATAAGGAGCACTCCCAGATCGCTCATAGGATGATCAACTTTTTTACTAGGAAAAGCAACCCTCACACTCACATACAAATGTGCGCGGTCGTTGCAGTAGTTTGCATGTTTTATCGTTCATCGCTTCGTTGTTGTTGTTGCATGTTTTTGTTGTAATAGTTCTAGTATTCAGAAGATAATAAAAAAAAATCGAGTTTTCTTGAAACATTACAAAAAACAATGCAAAAAAAAAACAAAATCAGTTACGAGAAACCTCCCAGTAATAAAGTGGATCATCCTATGAGCGATCTGGGAGTGCTCCCTGAGGAGCAGTGGAGTGCTCCTTATTGATCCAAGCTAGGTGTATTTTGTGTTCTCTTTTAACATTGCGTGTCCTAGGAAGGGAAGCGCTCCCTTTAACATCCCAGAGGAGGTCAAAAAGAGCGATCAATAAATGATCCAAATGGATCAGCAAGAAACATTTTTTTTGGGATTTAGGTTTACTCCGAAAGCTAGGCTTCCCTAGCTCAAGTAGACTCCTCAAGACCCTAAGGTGACGATGCAATTATTTGGCCAAATCATGAGATTTATAACGCCATCACAATACGAATAGTTTTTGATTCTATTTAAAAACTGTACTTTAATTGCGTCAGTCGCATCAGCGGATGGACAAAACGCAATTACTGTTGGATGGTCGCACTTCACGACCTCGGCGTTGAAATGACGCGAATTGAAAGAAAGGAACATCTAAAATACTTTTTGTTTCACAGAAAATAATTAAAGAGTTACCTAAAAAGCACATGCCTCACTTTATTTTCTTTTTTTCATTAATTGCTCGCCTATTGACCTTATAAAACAGTAAAGGAGCACAAGGGCAAAAGGGCTCACTTTTTGATCCAACAAAACAGCAAAAGAGCGCTTCGTTGTTGCTCCTCATGGAAGCGATCGCATATATTTTTACTGGGCTGCCAGCCGCACACTGTTTAAGTTTGTTTGCTCAACACTGAAACTTGGTCTAAAGAGAGTTATAGCTCTTGACAACATTAACTTGCCAATATTTTTTTCAATCAACATAATCACTGCTTTTTATATATTTTTTTTCACTCATAGAATAGTAAAGAATAGTAAAGACTATTCTTTAGGTCAAACTTTCTAAGCATGCGAAATGCAGCATTTGCAACATCAAAAAAGAACTGCTAGCTAAAATGAATTTGAAAAGTTTGCATTTTAAAAATAAGGCCAACTTCGTATAAGTACAGCACATGTTGGTGACATAAAATTTAATATTAAAATGAGTAGACTGAAAATAGAAAAGAGGAACTAGAAGGAAAGCAGAAATTTAAAATTCTAGAGTTGCCTATAAAGTTTGTCCAACAAGTTTGATGTGGCAATATCATTAAATTAACCCCAATCTTTAATGAAAATCTATGTTGTACGAAAGAACTTTAATGAAATAAAAATGTCAATGATACGGCAACAATTGCTTTACTTACCAGGTGGCATGAAACGACGACTGCCCACCGGTGCCTCAGCATACGGCAGTCCCAGATATTGACTGACATCCTGCAGTCCTGTCTGTGGCTGCATGTGGCGTATAATGCCCACGAGTCGTCCTTGCTTAATGCTTATCTCCTGCGTGTATTGCAATTTTTCCGGTACTATGTGACGACGCCGCAGCAGCGTTTCCGGATTATCCCATGCGAAAAAAGGTTGTTGTATAGCTTTGCTGCTCCGAGTTGGAGCATCATTTATGAAATCTTTTTCGATTTCATCTAGATTTTTAACTTCATTGGAATTCGCGCCAACGTTTTTTGCAAATTCCGATATATTTTTCACTTTTGCTGTTGGTTTAATGCGCTTTGTTGTTGTCGTGCGTATTGTTGCTGGTGTATTTGTCACTTTATTTCCATCAGTTTTATGTGAAGGACGCACTTGCCCAGATGCCGTTGGCAGTTGAAGCGCAGGCACTTTGGAATTTATTGCAGTCCGACTGAAGTCCTTGTAGAAAATTGGTTGTTCTTGTTGCACAGCTACTTCCTCCTCCTTCTGTAGCTGTTGTTGATGTTGCATCTGTACTGCTGCCCCTTGGCAACAATCTTTACTTAATCGATGGTGCTGCATGCTGATTAATGTCAACAAAAATAGCCAGCATGCTGCAGTTGTTCTTGTTGTTGGCGATGATGCTGATGTTTTTGTTGTTACTCTTGTTGTTGTTGCTTTTGTTACTATAAATCTTACTGATAAACGGAAAGACATTTTGTAGACTTTTCTTGTTCTTTTGAAGTTCTTAAAATATTTTAAACACTTAATTTATTTTGATTGCGTCGTTTTAGTTGTGTGCTATTTATATTTTGTGGTTTTTTATGGGTACTCTTTGCTGTTTCTTTTTCGGAAATTCCAATTCTTAAAACTGTTTTGTTTTTCTTCTATTTGTTCTCTTGTTTTTGGTATTGACATAGAATCTTTAGGTCATGTTCAATATATTATAGTGGATTCTTCGAAGGAAGATTTTTGTAATTTTTAAGTACTAAAAATGGATTATGAATAAATTAATATTGGCTAGGATTTTATCTTTGCAAACAGTGTGACCTTAAAGTCATTTAGTGATATTTCTTAATTGTGCAAGTAGTTTAACCCTTAAACGTCACAACTGCAGATTTTATATATTTATAGCAATAAAACTCATTTTCTGTTTGTTTGTTTGTTTGGCCTTTACACAAATCTTTACGGCTCGACGGATTTTGCTCAGATGTCGTATGCATATTGAGTGCATCTTAGATTAAATTGTTACTTACTTAGTTGCGTCCTCTAAAGCCCTCCGCCCTTTTTCAACTAACGGTTATTATGTTATATTACTTTTTTCTATCAGAGTTAGTCTTCAATTTAATTTTAAAATTTTTATTTTTTTTTGATATTTTAGCAGGAAAAATTCTCATATGTCTTTTAAATATATATTTCATTATTTTTTTTCAAAAGCTCAATAAAAGCACATAATAAAAATAGTTTGAAGTGTACCGTTAGGTCAGTGTATATATTACTTATATTTTTTTTCAATAAAGGCCCAAAATATTGAATGTTTACTCAAAAAATGTCTCAAAAATAGTTTTTGATGTAAAAAATATAAACAAGTAAGAATTGCACTTCTGACTTGCTTTCATATGATGTAGCATTTATTCGAAAAATTCTTCCAGTTAAGCTCAAAAAAGATTTTACTGTTTTTGCCATCAAAATAACAAGGGTACATTAAATTGATGATGTACTGACAGAAATAATTTTTTACTCGATAACGGAATACTTTACGAAAATCTTCAGTACACTCTATCTCATAACTACAGAACAGTTTTACGTTTTTCTTAAAACAATTTCTAAATAAAACTGTATAAAAAAACCATAATTATTGTACACTATCCATCTCTTTTTTACTTTTTTCACATTTTTCTATTAAATACTTCTCTTTGAAAGGACCTTTAAATAAAGAACCGTGATGGCATATTGTTCATTTCATAACAATAGCACACTTAAGAAAATCAAGCCTTGAAGGGAAATCACGCTAGCTTAAAAACATTTTTTTTTTTTTGTAAAAAATTAAAAAAAAAAAATTTAAAGTGAAATGTTACGAAATAAGTAGTTATCTGATGTAGGAAAAACCAGATCTATTGGTTTTTATGAAAACCGCTATAAAATTAACCTTATTTTAAAGAATATAGTTAGGATATTTAAAATTTATTTTCAAATTAAAAAAAAAATACGAAAAAGAAAAGGCGAGGTAAGTAGTTGACTAAGTTGTAGCCAACTTGCTGCTACAAATCCAATAAAAATGTGTAGATCAACGATATGGAAGACTCCAAACGATGCACCGAACATCTGTAGACAAAACTAACAGCACTATTCTCTAAAAGAAAAGACTGTTACCCAGTGTTTTAAATATTTCTGTGTTAGTTGTAATTTTTTTGATTTCAAAACAGAATTTAAAGCTCAAAAATAATACATTTTCATAGAAATTATCACCTGCTTTTCAGATAGTCACAATTTCATGAAAAAAATTTTGTTTTTTGAGTTTCAAATTTTGTATTGAAAACAAAAATTACAACAAACACATAGAAATATTAAAAATACTGGTTAACAATTGTTATTTTGTCAGAATAAGGCTGTAAGTATTTTTTTTTTAAGACGGAGACTTTAAAATTTTCAACACTGTTTTTTGTGGCAGATGATTTGACATTTCTCAGTTGTTTTGAGGCTAGTTTGGTTTGATATCTTCTCATAAATGGGATATGTTATTTTCATTTTCATTTTATTTGGTTCGTTTGGTAAATGAACCATTGATTCACAATTTCATTTGAAAATTTTTTTCAGTGATGAAGAATTTTTTTCGTGCGATTTGACGCCATAAGATTATTTTCTTTGAGGGATATGCAAAGTCACTTGTCTACGTCGATGAATCAAAAACAATAGAGCACTTGAAAGCAATCTTTCCAATCGTTATTGCCGGAATACAGCCTGATTTACTGCGAAGAGTGTGTAAAAATTGATTCTTAACTCAACGCTGGCGCGTTCAAATCTCAAGATTATGTTGTGAACGCGCCAGCCACGGCGGCCTCATGCCCAAAATCATATTCAAACAATGTCAAAAATGAAGTTTATTTCATAGATGTTAAACAAATTGTCCTGAGTTTTATTTTAATTTTAATTTCTCTGCCTTAAAAGACATCCTATTTAAAAACAACATCTTAAGTACACAAGAGTTAAAAATGGCACGGTTCAGTTTGGCGAAGAGAAATATGTGAACAAATTGGTCTTAGGTATTAAAAAAATATATTTTTTTTTAATTATTTTTTGTTCGTAAATTATTTTTCCTTAGTGAATATTTAACCCCATAACAATGTTTAAATAATGTTAACGGCGCACAGTGTTGCCGTAGTGACTTTTTTTAACGACTTTTTGACATATCTTGAACATAAAGGACGCTTGACGTATTTTAAGGCTTAAATTATGTATTTTGCACACGAAAACTTTTTTTTTATATAAAAACACTTTAAACGCAACATTGTGAAAATGCCTTTAAATATGCACTAACATTATCGTATTCTGCAAAACTGTTTGAACACATTGACATTGTACGCAATTCATTGTTTAATGCTTTTCTTTTGTTTTCTTCTATTTCTATTTTCGTTTCCTTTTTCTTCAATCAATTTTTTGTGTAAAAATTACAAAATTATGCTAATCTAAATCATACAAACTATTTTTTATTTAAATTGGTTAAAAAATAACTGACTTATAAAATAGCTTTCAAGCATCTTAAGTTTCATAAAATCATATAGTACAAATAAAAATGTAATTTCTTGATGTCTAAAGTAAACAATAAGTGACCACATTTTTTTGTATGAGTGTAAAAAAATAAACTGTCAGAAATTATAGGCCGGAAAAAGATCTGCCATTCTGAATTTTAAACCATTCCAGCTAACGGATGGTTATCGCTAGAGTCGAAATATTTGGGGAATCATCATAACATAAACCAAGGACTATCTTGATGAACTGTGCTGAACAAATTTTTTTCGTGAGGCTCCTTAATGTATATAAGTACTTGTATATAAGTATATAAGTGTAAACCAAGAACACAATATTTGCGAGCAATGATCGTCGCACCTGTTGTTGTATTTGAAGTAGGAAAAAAATCGCACTGAATTCGAATAAGTTTTACACCATATTGTTTTTATATACAAGTATTTAGTTAAACACAGCCTTGCGCTGTAGCTCCTTACAAGCTTTTTTCGGAACGCTCGCTTCCGCCTCTTTTGTTATAACCAGCAAACCACAAGGTCGTAAGAGTTATAAAATTGATAAATTTCACGTTTTTACTTTGTAAATATTGAATCTAAATAACTTTTAATGGTTAAATTAAAACCTTTAATTATCCATTGTCTAGTCATTATAAAATCCCTTATTTTGAATAAATTTGTATATATTTTAAATTAAGACACTTTAAATTGGTTAAATTAAAAGCTTTAAGTTACGTATTGCAAAATTAACCTCAACAAAACGGGAGTCTTATTTCCCACTAATAAAGTATTATTAATTCTACATCTACGAACATCATACTCGTTTAGGAAGGTAAATAGTTTCAGCGCCCGACCACTTTTGAAATATCAAAATAACAGTGGTCTTAAACAATGCCGTTTTGATAAATATAATTTGCGAATGATAAGCGATTCCAAACATTATATTTTCTCTACTGTTTACGCTATTTCAGCGTGTTGTCTTTCAGAATATGTACATTTTCTCTGTTTCTCGCTATTGCAACCTTGGTAAAGTTGATGGCGGTGATCTATAAATAGCCTACTGCTTTAAAATGTCATATGATTAGTAACCATATAATTCAAATGAATGAATGCCTAAATGTGTGAAGTCATATACAAAATTTAAACAGTGAGTTGATCACAGATTATTCACTCAAAGACTACTTAAGAGGAAAATGTAGCGATTTTCGAAACAGACTGTCTAGTCAGCTAAGTGATTGACTCTATACAGAGTTGGCGTTGTTGCTGTTGCCTTCTTAAAAACTTACTTGATCTAAGGCTCGCAATTTAATTCATGTATTAATTTAATAGATCATGAAACTGTTTAAAAAACTTTAAGTATTGAAAACAAATACTTCAAAACATTATTTTAAAATATTGTTCTAAAATTAAAAACAATAAAATTAAACTGGCATTTTTTCGATGCACTTTTTTTAATTTTTCTGAGTTTTGACGTCATATTCTTAATAAGCAACCCATGGAACCCCTCGAATATAATATTTTTACTCCATTCGATGAAGCTTGTGTTTTAGTGCAGCTTAAAATATTGAAAATTTTTATATATTAAAATAGTTTTTATTTCATCTAATTTTCATTTTTTGTAAAACCAATTTAAAAAATATTTTCATCAATCAAATCTAAAATCGAAGTCTTTTTCTGCTTGGTCTGAATTGTCTGGCAATTATTGTCAAAGATTCTACTGCACATAATTTTTCAATTCAATCTCAGATAGCGACGTATTTTTTGTCTTTCCAAAGAAATAAGAGAAAACTATTAAAAAAAATAAATGAGTTTACAGTTGAAAATTTAATGCGCTTAATTAAAATAATGTTTTGTAGAAAAGCAAAAGCTTCAAATTTGTATTTTTAAATTTTTTGTTTAGTTTTAAAGTATGTTTTTTTTTCAGTGTAAATAATTTAAAAACATATTCCAAAATACATTTTTTGTTAGTTTTCAAATGTATCTTCTTCTCGATAGGTGGCATAAAAAAAGCAGTCCTTTTTAGCCGGTGCTAAGCTATTTCGGTCCAAATTTATCGGAAACAAAAAAATTAAAGTGCATAAGATCAACTAAGAGCATTTCAGAATCCGAAATTTTGAATCAGCACTTTAACATTCAGAAGATCAAAAAACCGGCAAAGATTCCGGTTATTTCCCTCTCTGATGCATAGTATATTTAGTAAATATGTTATCAGTAAATCATACCAACTGTGTATTAGATAATAAAATGATATTATTTTTTCTGAGCTTTTTTGACATAACTTTTTTTTTTATTACATTTTCGCACATTATGATGTACGTTCAACAATGCCAACCCGTTCAATCGGTTTTCACTTGTTTTGCTTCGCAGATACGTTTTTTATCCGTATAGAGATAAAAATGAGCGTTCACTTGAAGTAACTGAAATTGGAAGGGTTACGTTACTGTGCGTTGTTTGGATATATTTGATCTAAAAAATGCGGTGTTTTTGTGACTTCAGGTTGCGGTTGTATGTATGACTGCTTACAGCCAAAGGCGAGATATCGCAAAAAACATAAACAAAAACAGGAACCCCCAAATTCCGCGCTTGAACACCGTGCTATTATTGATACATACAACGGCGTAGATATTGCGGTTCAGGGGATTCAACCACCCCCCTTAGCAATTAAACATTTTTTATATATTAAATAAAAGCACAGATATTCCAAATTATTTAATTACTGTTGATCAGTTAAATTGAAAACTGTTCAATGTACATGCTTAGTTTGTTTAGCAGACATTAAGCTAAATATAATACAATTTAATGGTTTTCTTAATTGTTTTCCTATGCATTGTTGCTTACGTACTACCCAGTGGGCCATTTAGCGAGTGCTCCGCAAAAGAAGGCATGCTAGCACTGCTATTATTGGCGTCAATACACCTTCCATGCTCGCTGTATTGATGAGTACTTCTGTAAGGCCGACATTTTTAAGGTTTGGAGTCTTTTCATATTATTTTATATGAATAAATTAACAAAAAAAAAAATTTAAAAAAAATTTAAATGCACAGAACAGTTTGTAAAAAAATGTAGATTTAAAAAAACAACAAAAAAAATATTTTTTTCCTAGTTGGGTCTCGAACCCGGGCTCCCGAAAGCTTACTTTCGTTTGTATTGATGCAAAATAAGCAATTGATTCTTAACAACCACGGTAGACGAGTGGGCAAGATGTCGGACCTCCACATGAGAGGACCATGGTTCAAATCTGAAATTGTTAGTCGTTTTTTATATTAAGTTGTTATTTACATTACTTTTCCTTCTAAAGTGACTTCTCGAAAGAGCGCTTCTGGCAGGTCTCTTTTGAGCAAGTAGAGCGGAAGGCCTGACAAATTTTCCCATTTCATACAAGCTATACAACGGTGTTTGCAAGGAGTGTGGAAGGCCCTTTAAAACTTAACGCATTACTGCTAGAAGGCCTTCGGACTCCTGCAATTGCCTACTGGGTAGCGTTTGCAGAACGTATACATATAAATTTAACAAAATTATTCTAATCCAGTCTGTGAAATTCAAATTATGATAAGCAATGCTTCATTGTTCGTTAAATTACCCTTTACGTAAATTTTCAACTTTTGAAAAGACACCAAAAAACGCTGAGACACATAAACTTAATTTTCGGTCGTAGAATTTAGTGGCATATTCAATTTTTCCGAATCAGATCAAATTCTCGAGATATTTAGATTTTTGTTATTTGACCTTCATTTAAAAAAATTTTTTATAGTATTTAAACAATTACTTTTTATTGTATTTTCGAAAATACCTCAAACGTGAAAATCAAGTTAGCCTTGTTGTTATCTATGATTTTTTAAAATTTAAGCAATTTTGCATTTCTCTCCATTTTGACCAAATTTAAATGTTAAACGTAAATTCTTTAAAAAAATCTTAAAATTTTTTACTCAATTTAGTATTTTTATAAGTAGATTAAATTCTGAAAGTTTAAGCAAAATCGGAGGTGGTCAAAATTTTTGTTCTCCAGAAATAAGGAAAATATAACTAAATATGGGCTTGATCTGATTGATTTTGATCTGATTGGGAAAAACTGAGTATGCCACAAAACTGTGACTATCGTCAAGTGGTTTTAAAAAAATGTTCTCTTCAAATTCTAGCGGTGACACTTCGTCTCAAGCACACCAATTATTGTATGCAGTTACTAGTCCAGAATTTTTCGTTGCAATTTATTATATACATAAAATATATTAATTTACGTCAGATTTGACTATACTGTTGTAAAAAATCGATAAAGATCTAATAGATCTAGATCGATAAAGAATAATCGATAAAGACCTTATTTCCGTGAACGCGGAAACTGTCATCAATAAATTGGCTTAGCGTTCCAAAAAAATTTATGAACTAACTATGTAAGTATCTACAACTTTGTATATTAAGGTGCCTAATGCTCCATAGAAAAGAAAAAAAGTTGATCGAGTCTTTCCTTCAAAATAAACCTGGGCTTATGTTATGATGATTCCCCAAATATTTCGACTCTACAGATAGCCGGTTTGAAATAACCTCTAAAAATCGAATTTTTGTGTAAAAATATTGGCTGGCGTAATAGTTAAAAAAAAAACTATCAAAAATTATAGGCCGGAAAAATCTCTTCCAATCTGCATCAAAAATTTTTTAATATTTTTTATTTTATTTCCATACAAAAACTTTAAAAATTTAAATAACTTTATAACTTTTTTTTTAATTACTTTTAATATTTTTTTTCATTTGGTGTTTATTTTATAATCAATATTTTAGTTTTAATTTGTTTCAGTTTAAGAAGTTCTGGCCACCAATTCTGACCACTGAGGATATCATTAGAAATAAATAAGTTTTTTGAACTTTAGTGAAAATAACTTAAAAGAAAAATCATAAAAGTGTACGAAAAATATCATTATTTTTAATTCGATGGGTTGAGAGAATTTTGACAATGAACAATATATGAAAAATATACACTATTTTGTATATATTTATACATATTTTAACTGAAAAATAAAAATAAATCCTTCAATGGAAAAAAAATTCTACGTGAATTAAAAAAAAACACACTCAATTAAAAATTCCCATGGGAAATCCCATTTCCCACGGCAATTAAAAATAACCACAAATGGGATTTTTACCACAAATGTTTCAACCGTGACTCCAAATGAAGCGATTTTTTATATTTTTTGCTCCAGCAACCACCCCTTTCCCATCTTATGAAACGCCTATCCACGGCGTTGGATACATACATAATACATAAATTTTAAATATTTTTTATTTTAAGTGAATTGAATTATAGAGCTTATTCCAGTAACATTAAATTAAACCAACATTATTTTACAAAGAATATATTATATGTATATAGCATGATGCCAAAAATGTTATTTTTAAACCTTCGAATATTAAAATCTTAACAGCACTCATTAAATAGGATGTATATTTAGCTTTGTACATGTGTTTAAAAATATCCTTTTTTTGAGAGGGTTGTGTTTTTACCAATTTAAATTAGTCCCTTCGTTAAAAAAACATTTTATAATTTTGTATTTTTATAAAGGACTAGCTGAAACCTGGCGCGTTGCTGCCACACTCCCTTATCAAACACCCATAAATTGTTACTAATGAAGCTGCATGTGTAAATTGAAGTCGAATACTGAATTCCCAGGCTGTGCGACCTATAACTCCAAAGCTATTTGATACTTTGGGTTGTTTGGGAGGTGCCACGCCCCCTTGAAAACGCCATAAAATGTTATCAGAAAAATTGCATGTGTGAATTTTGGTCAAATACTGAATTCCGACGCTGTGTAACCTACAACTCAAAAGCTATTCGATACCGCAAATTTGAGTTGCATGGGTTGAGTTGCCACTCCTCCTTGTCTAACGCCCATCAAACGTTACCAATGAACAAATTTGGATTGTATAGGAGATGCCAATCGCCCTTGGCCTACGCCCATAAAATGTTATCAATAAAACTGTATGTGTACTTCTAGGTCGAATACTGAATTTCAAAACTGTGCGACCTATAAATATAAAGCTATTTGATATCGCAAATTTGGCTTAAATGGGAGGTACCAAACCCCCTGACAAATGCCCAAAACATGTAATTTATGAAATTGCAAGAGTACATTGAGGTCGAATACTAAATGCTGAAAGCTGTGCGACCTATAACTCCAAAGCTATTCGATATCGCAAATTTTGGTTGTATGGAAGGTGCCACGCCCCTGTCCAACGCTGATTAAACGTAATAAATGAAACTGCATGTATAAATCGAGGTCAAATATTGATTTCCGAATTTAGGTTGTCTGGGAGGTGCCTGCCTCTTGTCCAACTCCCATAAAATGTCATCACTGAAAGGGCACGTGTAAATTGTGATCGATAACCGAATTTCGAGGCTGTGTGACCCATAACTCTAAAGCTATTCCATATCACAAATTTTTTATATATTTGTGGGCGTAAAAAGGGGTGTGACAATTTATTTCTTAAACCATCTCGTAATCGAAGCAAATCTACTGCCAAAATTTTAGGTCAATCAGACCAGTAGTTTCGAAGTCTTTTGATCTTTTTTTTTCAAGTAAGCTTAGTTATAGTGTGACCACGCCTATTTTTAGTAAATATTCTAACATTTATCATACGAACTTAATTACCAAATTTTAGTTTAATGCGGTCATAACCGTCTTAAAGATAGCATTTTTATTGATTTGAGGGTGGTAAAAGGGGGTGTGGCAACATTTTATTTTTTCTTAAACCTTCGCGTTGTAATTACGAACAAACCCGTAGAAGGAAGTATCCAATTTGGTCCAGTAATTTTCAAGTTTTAAGCATCCGAACAAATCACGATTCATTTTTATATATATATATTAGGGCGGGTTGATTTATTTTTCGACAATTTCCCTATGATTTCCGTATTCTATGGGTTATTCCATGAAAATTTGCCAAAGGAACCATACCTCTATCGTTAAAATCGTGTCCCCTACTTTTTGTTGGTAGATTTTTTCCCAAATTGACGTTCGTATGAAATATTACATACACGTTCACATCCATAACTCAAAAACTATCGATTGGGTTTAATCGCCAGTAGGCGCGTTGGAAAGGTGAGCTCATTTTGATCAATTTTCAAACAAAAATCTCCAACATTGGTCTAACGGTTCAAAAGTTACGGGCATTTTTGTCCAAATTTTGGAGCATTTTTCCATTTTTTTCATGATTTTGTCCAAGATTTTGTCTTTTACTACACTCAAATTGAATATTTTTTTTGATAATAGGTTGATAGATACTTTATTATCTCTTAATTTGAATTTTTGTAGAAAAAAAAAATAAAAAGGGAAAAAAAATCAAAAAGTTGGTTTTATGTGTTATTTTGTTTTAGCAATATCGCATGAATTAATCAACCGAATTCGATAAATTTGGGCTTAAACTCTTCGTTTTGAATTGTAAATTGAATTAAATAATGGATTGAGCCAAAAAAATGGCCATGAAAGTAATATGCTTGGACAAAATCATGAAAAAAAAAATGGAAAAATGGTCCAAAATTTGGACAAAAATGCCCGTTACTTTTGAACCGTTGGACCAATGTTGGAGATTTTTTTTTGTAAATTGATCTAAATGAGCTCACCTTTCCAACCCTACTGGCGATTAAACCCGATTGATAGTTTTTGAGTTATGGATGTGAACGTGTAGGTAATATTTCATACGAACGTCAATTTGGGAAAAAATCTACCAACAAAAAGTAGGGGACTCGATTTTAACGATAGAGGTATGGTTCCTTCGGCAAATTTTCATGGAATAACCCATAGAATACGGAAATCATAGGGAAATTGGTGAATTTTTTCACTCCCTACAAATCGACCCGCCCTAATGTATATATAGGATATATCGCTCATTTGCTCGAATAACGTCATAACTCAAAAAACAATATTTTTGGGTTAACGATGCAGAAGTGTTCTTTATATCATGCTTCATATTGTGTAAAAATTTCTTGTTATTATTCTCCGCGTGAGAAGAGAAAATCTCTTCATACAAGTTGTGAGTCAATTGAAAACTTTGACGTTATTCGAGAAAATGAGCGATATATTTTAAATTGCACTTTTTGAAGCACAAGTTATTAAATTTTTATTTAAAATAAACGAAAGAAAAATTCATTTTTATATTTGAAATGGCACATATATATGAAGAAATCGGGAAGGGTCATCTGAGTAACTTTTGTTTATCTAGTCTAGTACAAAAAAAACCCGTTTTTCACTAATTTTCTACAACAAATTTTAACTTAGCCGCTTTATGCACAGGAAAGTAAAGTATGAGTTAATTTTTATTGTTGGATTTAAAAAAAACCCATCAGTCGTTCTTAAGATTTGTTCCTTACAATTTCAAAGAAGCCCTAATGTGTTATGAGATTTTAAAAACAAATTTATATGTACCTACAATTTTTATTTTTTTGAGGCAGCATTATTCATAGAATTTTATTTAGCGTTGGTTTCGGTCAGTGGTACACAGCGTTAGCAAAACTTTCAACACAAGCACAACAATTTTAATATAAAATAGAGATATCCTGGTATATAGAATGTTGGATATGAATAAAAGTTACACAAAAGTTTTGGAATTATGAAGTTATTTAATATAAAAATATCTCTAAAAACTATTTATAGATTAAGAGAAAAATTTTACTTTTTAGTGCGGTATAATATTCGGTACATATATAGAATAATATTCGGTACATATATAGTTCAGTATATATATAGAATTTCGGTACAATCACTTTTACTGTAAATCCAAGTGGCTTTACTGTATTTACTAGAAACTGCAATCTAGTATTGTATGATTTAAAGCTCCAACTTGAAGTCTTACAGCAAAAGTAAATATAAACTTGTAATAACAATATATTGCCAAATACGATGCCACTCTTGAATTTTACTCATAGGCCAGAACTTTTGATTGTTATCTGATTGTCTAAATTTTGGTGATATTAATTATAGTGTTTACGTTTTCCTTAAATTTGGCGTATTAATTATTTGCTTATTCTTCGTATATGGGCATTTCCAAACTGGCGTTACGGACGAATAGTACGAAGATTAAATTAAAAAAAAAAAATTAAAATGTCTAATTTTTAATAGCGCGAACAAAAATATTTGCAAAGTAATTAAGTAGCACTATATTAAGTGCAAACAATGACAACAACCGACCGTAAGGATTTAAAGATATAAGCAAAAATATGTACTGGCGTTACGTTACAAAAACCGGAAATGATTTTTGACTTGGGTTACAAAACTTCCAAAAATCCCTGAATTGGGAAAAACTTTTTGCATACAACTTTTTTTAAAATGGCTTCTAATAACAAAAGTTTATTTTCCAAATCATCAATTTTCAAAATCTTCTCTGGTTTCTTTTTTATTAAGCTTTTTGATCTGGCGATACGTTACTGGCGTTACGTTACTTAAATTTCCATTGTAGTTTAATTAGGTAATTAAGTAATTAAGCAATTTAGTAATTAAAAAACAAACATAATATATTGTCCTTTCTTTGCCTCAACCATTTTTTCATTATCTTTATCCAATGTCTTCTTTTTTTACTAAAACAAAAAAGTTTACGAAGCAGTTACTAAACATTTACGAAAAAGAAAAACTATATTTGTGAAACAGGGCAGACGATTTGATCATTATGGTTTATGAATTTATGTAGAAATTGCTTAAATTAACAAAATAAAAATGTTTCTCTTAGATAATATCATCAAATAATAAGTTTGTAATAAGTTTTAATTTTTTGGTCAGGGTAGACTTTTCTGTGGAAATGCCCATATGCATTTTCTTCTTTTTGAGAAATGTATATTTGAACGCAATTTTTTAACTTTTTGGAAAAATTAATATTAGGTTTTTTATATCAGGCATTAAAAGTGGTACCGAATATATATTTTCTCAATTTGGATTCCTCAAATATTTCTCAACAACACCCTGTCTAAGGATATCTATTTAAAATACCAGGACTTTTTAAAAATGCTGTTTCTTAAATATCTCTTTTATTTACTAATTATTGTTTATCATAGATACGACGTTGTAAAGGTATTACAACATTCTTCATGACCTTTAATTAAGATAAGTTAGAAATATTTTCGTAAGATGTCGCTTTTCTAAATTTTTTTAGAAGTTTTGCTATTTTTGGCACTTAGAAGCCAGATTGGACAGTTAAAATCTCTTACAAAAAGTTAGATTAGACTGTTCACTTTCAACATTGACTACATTGTTTTTACAAATTAGGCGTCCACAGGAGGGAAAATCGAAGGCAAGTGCTCCCCCCCAAGGCAGTGAAAATTTGTAATATATTTTCATATTAAATGAAAAAGCCGTAAGCTTAAATTAAAAAATTTTAAGAGCGAAGAAAAAACTTTCTAAACTGTAAGTTGCGCTTAAACTTTGATCTTTGAGGACTTCGTTAATAACAAGTGCGTCATAATCAGTCAAAAAGTCGATTTTGAATTTTTTGTAGCGTAAGGCTATTTTGATTTCATATGACGATATGTTCATTATGTATTTGATATATTTTGAAAAGTATACACAAATACTTTTGCTAGGATAATTTATAGATAAAGCTGAGCTAAGCTATTAAATTTTAAATAGTATGTTGTACCTGTTGCTGTAAGGACCTGTTCATATTACGTCTTATGAACGTTTTTGTCGCGATTGCGACACGGATCTCACGTTTTTTTCGCAGAAGCAGCTGAAAAATAGTGAATTTTGTATGTATTTAAATACATTTATTTATTTAATATTCAGTATTTTTCAGCCGCGTTTGCGAAAAAAAATTTAGAGCTGTGTCTCAGTCGCAACAAAAACGCGTTATATGAACTCGGCCTCATAAGTTACGATACCATTTTATTTACCGTTGTTTTACAAACACTTTTCAAAACGTATTCTTGAATTAAACAATTTGTTCTACGAATTTTATTCGCAATTATTAGCCACGAATAGAATTCGTAGAATGGACGTAGTTTGGTACACATTTCGAATATTTTATTCGTATTAGTACAAAAACAAATGTATATTGTACGAATACATTTACGAATGATCCTTATACCTAGTTACGAAAAAAACCGTTCAGCTAGGGTTTGAACTATGGTTCTTTAGTTTATGGGCGACGTACTCTTCCAGTTGGCTACGGCCACCTGGCAATCACACATTTCCGTATATTCAGTAATTGTTCGACAAACCAGTCTGAACGATTTCAGTTGTAAATTTTTTAAACTCAACTAAAACTTCGTACCTTCTACGAACAATGAGTGCGGTCAACCTCTGAATGAATTTTTTAGTAAATACTACGAATGTAATGAACAAATTACGAAGTTATTCCTACGACAAATTGACGAATGTTAAGGAATGACGGATATAAACTTTGATGATAAATAAATTTATGTTTTAAAGTCATTGTAAACAAGCAGAATACAAAGTAGATAAATTTAATAAAAAAATAAATGTTTTCCAAAAAGTCGGCTTGTTTTGCTATCATAAAGATGATCCATTTATTTACGATACGAAACATAAAGTTCTGTTCTTTATATTATGCTCTAATTTCGCGAATATAATGATTGTTGTTGCACAATGTATTTATTTAAAATACTTTTGTTTCTATGTTGAACTTATATTGATTTCAAAATAATAACAAAATTTTAAGAGTGTTTGTCTACCTTTTGTCTAAAATTTTGCATCACAATCAATTGATTAGAAAACGCTTAGCATGGTTTTCCGCCAATTCAAAGGGCACACAAAAGAGCAATAAACAATACATGTGCTTTATTTAGCGCATGAAAAGCATGTGCTGCAGCCACCTTTGCTCAAAACAAACAATCAAACAACAATACAAAAAGCATCATTTACATAAATACATTTATACAACCACTAAAGTAAGTGTGTTTAAATGTTCACACAACTTTTTTTGTGTTGGATGCACTAAAAGCACAAATTTTTCTCTATGTTTTTTAAATTTTTTCATGTAAAATTGCGAAAGTTTGTTTTAAGCTTTGTTGTTGTTTAAACTCAATTTCGTCACTTTCATTGTACATGTTTTGAACAAGCTGCTAGTGTATGACACTCATACGCTTGCTGTGAACTTTTATTTTTATTTACATGTTATTTTTGTCGTAGTTTTTGAAATAAATTTGTAGTTATTTATATTCATGCTCAAGCATTGAAATTGAAATTAGCTGCTAAGCACATAGATTAAAAAAAAAATTATGTATCTTACTATGCCTGCATGTAACATTTAAATATTTCAGCGGTACAAATAAACACGGCTACATAAAACTAAGCGTTGCTATTTTCAGCTGCAATCAACATTAAAAAATATAAACTGTGCAAAAGGACTTTTTTTGCTTCAGAAAAGCACCATTGTGTTTCGGCAGATACAAATAGAGTGCCAACATATATTAATTGAAGCCAAGCAATTTATTTTTGTATGATTGCTTGTTAAAGTTTTGTTTGTTTTTGTTGTGTTTTTTTGTTTTTAATTTTGTGTTTAATCTTGGTGCCAGAAATTTTAAATGTTTTGATTTTGCATTTAATGAATTACAGGTCGCTGAACTTTATTTGCTCTATTTTTCTTATGATTTTCCTGCAGTATTTTCAGTTGAGTGAGCAGGGAAGAAGACATTTTAACGTTGTTTTTTTTTAAATAAGTGTGCGCACATTTTTTTCTTCATAACTGCATTGATATGTTAAAGAACCCAGCAGAAAATGAAATGCGTGATCATTGATCATAGCCAAACGAGGCGGTTTTTCGGGTTCAAGACCCCCTCTCTTAGGGTCCGAAGGTGTAAAAAAAACCAAAACATATATGACAAAACGAGAACTCTTTTAAAATTTAAAAAAAAAATCTTTGTTTGTGAAACCAAAATTTAAACATTTCAAATTAAAAATTTTAAGAACAATCTCAAATCTCAATTTGATTTCAATAGAATATGAATTAGAAGTATGTAAGAATGAATAGAAATCGCAAAATTATAAAGCTTTAGAAATTGACTTTAATTGAGAATTTTCAAACTTCATTCAAAAAAATAAAATGGAACGACATTTAATTAGAAGCAATGGATCTCTTTAAAACTATTTGCATAATTTTTTTAAATTTTTTCACAGTGAATTTATCAAAGCTGAGTTTTCAACCTTCTGAAGATAAATACTTTTCGTTTGGCATAACAAAAATTACAAAATAATATATAAGTGTAGACTTTATTAACTTCCGAAAATCTGGTTTTTTTTTTTTGCATTTTTAAATACTTCTTGTGCTAAAAAAATCTATTTTCAATTATTTGGATTTGTTTGAAAGCGTTCGAATATCGTTGTCAGAATTTTGATATTCCTTAAATTAAGTTTTAAACGGTATGTCGATGGAAGTTGTATGAACCCTCAAGATGACCAAATTTATAAAAAAAAATTAGAAATCAAACTTTTAAAGCTTTTTTGGGAAAAAAACAAAAATATAATTATATCAATTTAAATATATTTTATATTCTGTTTCATTTTCCGATTTAAAACAAAAGGTAAAGATATCCTTGAATTAAGTTTCACTTTTATATTTTTTAAATTTAATTATATTTTCCTTTTCTCAAAAAGTATGATCGTAAAATAGCCTTATTCGTGGACCACGTTTTTTAAAACAAATTGAGTGCTAAATAAAAAAATTTTTGATGAAACTATATTCTCAAATAAGTTTTAAGTTAAGTTGCAATTTAAATACTGAGAAATCTTCTATATGTATAAAAATGGATGTATGTATATCACGTATAGACTCAAAAACCGCTGAACCGATCTTTATGAAATTTTCATGGAAACTGAAACCACATCTTGAGAGTGTTCCTGTGAGGTTTTGTAACGATTGGACGAGGGGGCGTGGTACCTCCCATACAAGCCAAATTTGCGCTATCATTCACAAACCAAAAAAAGGATATATATCATCAGACCGTTTCAATCGTAAAAAACTAAGATTTGGTAATTTTGTTCAGATCGTTATTGTCGGAAACTGTACAAAAAATGGGCGTGGTCGTAACATAAACACTTTTTCGAAATCATGGCAATTCCAGAGTTCTGCACATTTTTACAGTGAAACTTGCTGTGTAGGTGCTCCAAGAGGCGAACACTATATATAAATGTTTTCATGCCCACTTTTACCGCCCACAAATCAATATCTATATATATAAAAAGCAAAACGATGTGTGTCTGGCTCTGTGATGTCTATAGACTCCAAAACTACTGAACCGATTGACCTGCAATTTTGGCAGTCGATTTGTTTCAGGTACGAGATAATTCAGGAAAAAAATTGCCACATCCCCTTTTACCGCCCCCAAATCAATAAAAATGATATCTCGGACGGTTTTGGTCGTAAAGGACATAAATTTGGTAATTTAGTTTTTATGGTTACTGTCGGTAACTGTACTAAAAGTGCGTGTTCACGCCCCTTTTACCGCCCACAAACCAATTAAAATGATTTTATCAAGACGGTTTTGGTCGTATAAGACTTAAATTTGGTAATTTGGTTTGTGTGGTTACTGTCAGCAACTGTACGAAAAATTATTTTCCACGCCCCCTCTTTCCGCCTACAAATCAGTGAAAATGCTATATTTCAAGCAGGTTTGGCCGTAGAAGACTAACATTTGATACTTAAGTTTGTATGGTTACTTTCGGAAACTGTACTAAAAATGGGCGTTATCGCTATATAGACACACCCACTTTCTGAAAAATAATTTAAATTGACTACTGGATCGATTGAGCTAAAATTTTGGCTTAGTTTGTATGGTTACTGTCAGAAACTGTACTAAAAATTGGTTTCCACGCCCTTCTTTTACTGCCCACAAATCAATGAAAATGTTTTATTTCAACCGTTTGGGTCGTAATAGACAAACATTTTGTAATTTAGTTCATATAGTTACTCACGGCAAGTGCACTAAAAATGGGCTTGTCCCACCTTAGTTAAACTCACTTTTCGGGGGGTCAGCGTGGAGTGAAGCAAAGTGCGTCAGGCTTAAGCTAAATTGAGCTGAAATTTTGGCAGTCGATTTGTTTTGATTACGAGATGGTTTAAGGGAAATAATTTTGCCGCACCCCTATTTACCGCTTAAAAAACAACAAAAATGCTATATTTCGCACGTTTTTGATCGTATTAGACTAAAATTTGGTAATTTAGTTCATATGGTTACTTTCGCCAGCTATACTGAAAATGGTGAATATATTTGGCATTTCTTGACATTTTCGTATATGGTAGTAAGGCAGTCTGTGGCAGAACAACGTCTACCGGGGAATACTTTCTATATATATAAAAATGAATGTACGTCTGTTGGTTTGTTGGTTTGTTGGTTTGTTGGTTTGTTGGTTTGTTTGTTTGTTTGTTTGTTTGTTTGTTTGTTTGTCCGATCACGATGAAACTTTCTAAATTGGTTGTTCGCACTCACGCCCAGGTTTTAGTTGTAGTACGGACAGCGTTAGACAAGGGGTCGTGGCACCTACCATACAACCCAAGTTTGAGATTTTAAATAGCTTTTGCGTTATAATTCGTACAGCCTCGAAATTCAGTATTCGACAAAAATGTACACGTGCTGTTTTACTGATCATATTTTATGGGTGTTGGGTTTTACTGATAACAAGGGGCATGGCACCTCTCATACAACCCAAATTTGCGATATCGATTAGCTTCGGAGTTATAGACCGCACAGTCTCGGAATTCAGTATTCTAACTTAATTTACACTTGAAGTTTAACTCATAACATGGTATGGTGTTTAATAAGGGGTGTGGCACCTTCCGTACAACCCAAATTTGAGATATGGAATAGCTTTGGAGTAATAGACCGTATTCGACGGTATTCGACCACAATTTACACGTGCCGTTTCAATGATCAAATTTTATGGGCGTTGTAAAATGGTAAGTGACATCTTCCATGCAGCCCAAATACGCGATATCGAATTACTTTGGAGTTATAGGTCGCACAGCCTCGGAATTCAGTATTCGAACTCAATTTACACATGCAGGTTCACTGATAACATTTTATGGAAGTTTGGCAACGGGGGCGTGGCAGCATCGCACCGGGTTTCAGCTAGTGAACGATAAAAGTCAACTAAATCCAGTAAGTTTTTACATTTAAAAACTAATTTTTTAGAATTGAATAAAGATTAATAACTTTATAAGAGATCATTTTAAAGCTATGGTCACATAGAATACCAAAGCATATGAGTATGGAGTTCAACAAAATTATCAACAAAAAAAATCATGAAATTAAGACTACTACTATAATCTTTAAAAACCATTCAGCCCATTCTAAAATCATTTTTAAAACTAGCTTCAAGTGTCTTAAAAAAAAATTCTAAAAATAATTTTTGAAGCAAAAGTTTACCATTTTCAGTACAGAATAAAAAACAAAGTCTGTTGAGTGATAAAATTTTTTTTTAGAATTTGTATTTAAATCATAGAAAATCAACATAATAAATAAAAAGTCATATAGAAAACTTTAAAGTTTTTTTATTTTCATTTAGTTTAGCTTGATAATTTGAAATTCTATTTTCAAGTAGGAGAGAAAGATCAATTTATTTTATTGATTGTTGAAAACTATGTTAAAACATTTCTAGCGTAAGTAATTTTCGAATTTAGAGGAGCTTACTTATTTGGAATTACTTAAAGAAAAAAAGAAATTCTACGAATTTAAAATGTTTACTTTTTTCTAATTTTTGTAAATTAAAAAAGTATAAATAAGAACATGAATATTTAATGACATTGGGTACACAAGTTATTTTGAAGCAAAATATTTTAATGTTAGCAGATTTGTTCAATGGGTCTATTGGTAAGGTTGTTGAAATTTTCTATAATCATTGCGATAGCAGTTGTCGATATTGGAGAAAAAGAATTTGCATTAGGAATTTGCATATGTAGCATTTTCAAGGGTTCGTGGTATAAGTGGACGTTTTTATAGAACCAGCTTTTTCTTATGATCGGCTTAAGAGTCTATATCTTTGTTCTAATCCACCAAACTTTAGACAATGGAAAAAAATGGTCTTAATAAAATTATTAAAAAAACTTTAATTTGTAACTATTATAATTAAAATGTATTTATCATTGAAAAAGTGTTTTAAATACATCACAAAATAATATTTAAAAAAAATTAAGTTGAATATAATGCCCGTATGACACTACGGTTTTGTTGTTATTTTATTTTATTTTTCATTTTAAATACTAACGAAAAACCGACGAAAACTAAGTTACAAAAACAATTCGGCAATATATTAGAGGGAAACAAATGGTTTGCGTAAAAAAAATTATTTTTAACATTTTTTTTCTGGCTGAAAAAAATCTGTTCAAATCGCGTTCAGTTAAAAAGAGTAATTTTCAAAAATTTCGAATATGAAACTTAAGTGGACAGACGATTACGTTTTATTTTTCAAATAAAGAAAAATTAACGAAATACAGAAAACTATCAAAAAACCTAACGAAATACGAGTTGGCTACAATGTTTTTAATAGGCTAGAATGTTTTTCGTTTGTTTTCACTTCGTTTTTCAGCAGATAGCTTTGTCGTTTACACCACTTCGGATTCCTAATATGACCTGCTCTTTCGCTCGAAAAACATCTACTAAACAGACAGAAAAACACTAAAAAAGACACTAAAAAAACAGAAAAAGAAAACGTAGTGTCATACGGGCATAAGTAATTATAAGAGAAAACATTTAGCAATTTTCACTTCTTGTCCACAATCTTTTGTAAATATGCTTTGAAGCATTGCTTAACTTAAATTTTCAAAAAGTCAAGAAGATTACAATATGAAAAAATGATTTAATTTTTGTGCGACGCAGCTATTTCGATTTTCTCTTGCGATTGAACTTCAATGCCTCCATAAGTAGGTGACGAATGTGTCACTTGTATGCTCCGAGTCTTGTCTTGATTTTTATCTCATGCGAGAAGATTTTCCGTTTGCGCAGCAGATTGTGGCCAATTCGGTTCTGCAAGGCATGATACAAGCTTTGATGGCTTGTAGTGTTCTCACAGTGTGCGAACGGCCGGACTTCGGATGGTCGATGACATCACCAGTTTCCTCTTATAACTTCACCGCACGATACACAAAATTTCACGTGTCACCCAGCAGCTGCAGCATCCGAAAGATTTCCCCTTTTCGAAGCAGCATTTTTTTTTGCCAATTACGAGAATACGATTTCTTGCGTGCCTTATTTCATTATGATAAACAACTGAGGTCGTGAGCATAAATGTCACTTGTCAAATAACTGTCTAGTCGAAGTGGATAGATTTAATGGTTGTCGATAGCGTGTGTGTTCAATTCTTGTATCAAAATATTTTGCAAGTATGTACTAGGTATACTTAGGCCGGGTCGGGCTCAATAAAAAAGAAAATTACTGACGAACTCAGTCTAAAATATTCTTTGGCTTTTTGTTGTACCCTCCACGAAAGGATTTTACAATGTCTTAACACGAAGGCTTCCTGGAATTTTTTAAATAAGTTCCTTTTTTGAGCAAAAACCCACTTTTTGTATGGGAAGGTTTTTTGTTACAAAGAATTTAAAAAAAAATAATTTATATTAAAGCTTCAAAAATGATTAATATCAGCATAAAAAATTTTGAGAAATCTGCGCGTTTTGGATTATTTTGTGACTTTTTTAAATGCATTTTTATGTGATTTAGACCTCAATCGGCATAGCTACACCATTTTTTGCCCGATTATTTCCGATAAACCACCGTTGGAAAGAAGGAAATGAAATTCTCCACACATTTTCTCAATTTTTTCACAATTCTCTACTTTTTGTAAACACCGAGGTATGCTTGTGAAATTCTTTGTACAACAAAAACTATTTTATTCATGTTTAATATGTTTTTGTTTCAGGATACGCTCCATATTCCAGGTGAAATTTGATCCCTCCTTGTATATCCTTGTATTTACTTTTGAAAATTTCTTAAATTTTATTACATTTACTTAATATTTCGAACATTTTTAAGCTTAGCAGCTTTTGGCAACCTTCCCTTTCAACGGGTTTTCGGCTCTAACCCCTTAGTTTTTGTAGTTTATTGTATTTTGCTGTGCATTAATACAGGTACCACATCATTCTTTAGTTTTTTATTGTAATGCATATAAGTTTGAATGCAAAAAATATTTTTTTTTCAATCACTCCGTCCTTTCCTCCATCCTCTGCTACGACATTCGTTCAAAATTCACTTTAAATTTTAGAAAAGTGTATTTTTTTTACAAAATTTGGCTAGTTTAACCACCCATTGCTTCTATTTGTGGCACAAATTTCTACTAGTGTTGCACATCGTTGGAAAGGTCATAAAATTATCTTTGCATAAAGCTTTACTTAAAAAACTTTCGTTGCTAGAGCATTTTTAGTGAAACAACCTCCGGAAAACACGAAATTAGTCCATAACTCCCCAGGGGGTCAGAAAAGACCCCACTTCCAATTAATTTTTTTGCTTGGTTTTACATCCCATATCGTTTAAAATCATAAAATAATTCATATGCTTCATATATACATTAAGGTGCTTTATGCTTCATAAAAAAAGTTGCTCGGATCGATCCTCCAAATAATCCCGATGATAGCCATCTGTGAGCAGGAATGGTTTGAAACTCTAAAAATCAAGCTTCTTGTAAAAATATTTGCTGGTGTAATAGTTGCAAGAAAAAATAAACTCTCAGAAATTATATGCCGGAAAAGCTCGTCCAATCTGCATCAACAAATTAAATTCAATTCAATTTATTTAACATATAGTAATGGCAAATGAGAGTCAAGTCTCTTTAAAAAGCCCAGAGAAAAATATAAAATACATTACACGAGATCATAACAACCATTGCTAACATAACCAACATAACAGCCATACATAACATTTAAAAATTTTAGAAGAAAAAAGAAGATAAAATACATTATGCTATTATATAAGAACCGTCAACAATATAAAAAAGAAATTTAAACAGAATTTATAAAAAGTTAAAATAATTAACATTTAATTTAGGGAATAATTTTGAGCAGCCTGAAAATAAACGACAGTGAAAATAAAATTAGAGGTAGGTTCAGAGAAAAGTAGAATAAAGAAAGATAGAATCGGTAGTTAAGAGAAGTATTTGAAAATTAAATGCCTAAAGGTCCATTTGTTTGGAATACTTTTGATACTGAGTGAATCATTAACGTCCACATGAAACCAGGTTTCCGTGACGCAAACGATATCAACAGAAGAATCTGCAAAAGCGTATTTAATACAGTCCAACTTAAAATCATTTAGACTTCGCACAATAAAATGAACGATTTTTAGACATAGGTCTAATAAATTGTGAATGTTTGCAATCGTATTAAAGATAATGCTGTTTTTTATGCATATTTTAAACATTTTTTTATTTCCATAAAAAATTCAAATAACTTCATAATTTTAATTTTTTTTATTTCTTGCAATATTTTTTTAGTATAGAAGGTACTTATTTTATAATTAATATATTACTTTTAATACTATATGTATAAATATAAGCAACTTTGATCATGAATCAATGCAAATATTTTAAATGTTTCCAACGATGGGGATCGCATTAGAAATAATTAAGTTTTTAATTTTAGTGAAAAAACTTAAACAAATTCCAACAAATTAAAAAACAGCATTAACTTTAATCCGAACGCAAAAAATTTAAAAATTTTTTAATGAAGATTTGAAGAACTTTTTGTATTTCTGTCCGTTTGATTTTTTTTTTTTAACTACCATACCATTTCAAACCATTCCAGCTGACTGATGGCTACGCTAGAGTCGAAATAATTAAGGAACAACCATAACATGAACCAAGGACTATTTTTAGGAACCAACGCGGACAACTTTTTTTCGTGAGGCGCCTTAATGCTTAGAAACTCAAATTTTCTTTTTTGAAAATTATATATTTCAATTTGTTGTCGTTAATAATTATAAATAAAATTTTGTAGATTGGTTAACAACAAGATCAATTTTTTAGTACATTATTTTTTTTTAATTCCAAAATATTTTGGAGTAGAGGTTTTTTCAAAAAGCAAAATCATAAAGTTTTTTCTTAGCGGATTGCACCATGTGGCCTTTCACCCACTCATTTTTAAATGAATTTCTTGAACTTTCGTAATATTCAAAATAAGAAACAAAAACAAAACACAAAATCAAAAAATATTTATACATTATTTTATGACGGATGATTTCGGATAATTAACAGCTGTATTCTGGCAAAGAATCACTTGTAACCCAGTATTTTTAATATTTCAATGTGTTTGTTGTAATTTTTTGATTTAAAAACAAAATTTTAAGCTCAAAAATAAAAAATGTTGATAAAAACTGTAACTTGCTTTTCAGAAGTTTTTTTTTAAGCTTCAAAATTTGTTTTAAATTCTTATATCAGAATTTCTGAGCGTTTCCAATTCAATTTTTTCAAAAGATCAGCTAAAACTATTAAATTTTATTTGCAGTTCAGTGCATATTGCGTCGAAAAAATTCATGAAAAGCCAAACCGTACCAGTTTTTTATTATATACTACCTAATATTTTCAATAAGAGCTTGTATGGGCTATACAGGAAATTTTCACAACACATTTCTAAATATATGTTTTTTTAAAACTTTTTATATTTACGCAAGATGCCGAAAACATAAAACTGAATGTATCTATCTATAAACATCTCGACATGAAGTTTTTTTTTTTATGTACACTATCTACAAAATTTCAAGAGATAAACCATATGAAATAAAGAAAAAAGCTTAAGCATATCCGCTAGAAACGCACATTCCGCCTAACAGAAAACACATTTTCACATTAAAATAACAAAACAAAACTAATAAATTCCACAAACTTTGATCTCGATTTTCTTTTGAATTTCCAACGTACTGCTTTAAATATCTGTCAAACTTTGAGTTCTATTTATTTGTGCACTGTAATAATTTCCACTTTGATCACTTTGAAATACTCCACTCAGTATCTCATAGATGTTTCAAGCCTGCCGCACTGCTTGAGTGATAAATGTCACTTTTAATTATTTACAAAGATTTTTATATATCTTTTTCTTAAATCTGATTGGGTTTTCTTTTACTAGAATTTCCGCACAATATGCGTCATTATAAAAATTTCAAAATGAAATTTTATTTGTTTTTCATTTTATGTACGAGTATTTCAAATTTTTCGAATTGATTTGCATTTGTACACATTTAATTGAAACTAAAAATAGCTTGTTTTGGCAGCACTTCATTTATAGCTATCTGAATGTGGCACACTCTAGATATTTTTTCTTCCACTTTGTTTATATTGCACTTCAAACTTAACCCGGGCGATATTTTTTATTTAAATTCAAGATGTTTCACGATCGAGCGCGTTTATGCAACTGAAAGGTAGAAAAACATTGTGTTGGAGATATTTTGAGAAATGCCGTAAATTTTGAGTGCAAAAATATTGTGAACTTAAGATTTTCTAGAAGCGGAGAGAAATATACGCGTATTTTGAGTGGAACGAAAGAGTAGGGAAATTTCTGAGTGGTTTGCTTCTGTTTGGTAGACCTACATAGATTTTTATTAGCAGATTTATAAAAAATGTAATCTTTATAAATCCCGTTATCCTTTTTAAAAACTAGCTCATGTATCAGGTCAGCGATCTGAAAAGCAGTTGAGTGTTAAACAATTAGGTTTTTTACCTATGAGCATTAAACTTAGACCCGTGTAACAGAGACCTATAAAGATTGTTTTGCACTCCCAAGACATTCGTGTGTGCTCTTCTGGTCTTTTTACGCATTGTGTCCATTTGATGTGAACAAGGTGCAAGTGCAAGTCATACTCCCTCAAACACGGTTGTCAACAAAACTCATTCATTGCGGGTTAAAGTGGTCAAAAATACTTTCATCACGTTGTATCTATCTGGGTATACCAAATTAACCTTTAAAGGGTAAAAATGCAGGGGAGAAAGGGGTACCTTGTTCCTTGGGGTACATTCAGCAATGACATTTTCGGTATGAAGCAGCACTGCTTATTAATGAAAACTTGCCCATCACTAGCATAAATAATTATCAGAAAGATTAGTATATCTGCCTAATGCCTAAAACTCAATAGTGCGTTAGGTCGGTCGGCCGTTGATCGTACTTTGGTCTGGGTTGTAAAAACTTTACGATACAAGTGTCAAAACGGACGACCTCAAACTTTGCAAAATTAATGTTGCGTTTACAGATCGTGCCTCTGCCATTTCGGTGATGCCAATAAGAGCAGCTATTCAAAAAATCCCAAAAAACTACTTTTTTCACAAATCAAGCAATTTATAATAGATGCGGATTTAATTTTAATAAATCAATGAAAAATAAATAATTATTGTAATAAAATCACTAAACGATCTACTTTAAAAAGTTACTATATTTTTTTAAGTATGTTATATTAATATAATAAGGGTATTCTTGCAAAGTGGCAATATTGTAATTTGAGCAATTAGTACTTTTTATCAGGCAGGGTATAAGAACAGCTCAATTGTGCATTTGTCAGCTGCAATATATGTCAGCTCTATTACAAAATGTTATAGAACGAATTATTGCGAAAAATGTGTTTCAGTTGTATGGGAGGTGCCACTCCCACTTGTCCAATCACGCCTTTATTTAGCACGTATTCTCCAAATGACGTATTTAATAATTGCCTAAGTTTTTGTTGTTCTGGCGTTACTGGTTCTCTAGATATTGCTAAAAGTGTGATCAATTTATATGGAAGGTGCCACTCTCACTTGTCCAATCAAGACTTCTTTTGACACATTTCCTTAAAATGATGCAGTTGATGACTGACTAAGTTTCTGTTGTCATGGTTTCACTGGTTTTTCAGATATTGCGAAAAATAAGATACATTTGTATGGGAGGTGCCACGCCCACTTGTCCAAATATTTAAAACCCTTTTTTTGTACTTTTCTGTGCCTAAATCACTAAAAACGTTATCAAAATAATTTATTCCCTCTAGTTTATACCAATCATTCCATTGTGCAGTGCTCTGTATGGCTCGCACAAGATAGGTAGTGCACATTTAAAACATTTCATAACAGGCTTGTTTTTGGAGAATACGTTATTTTTATTTTTTTGTATAATTTCTAAATTTGTATTAGTATGTAATATTTTTTTTAAAATTTTCTATGAGGTCCAGAACGTTTTTTTAAATTTTTTTATAAAAAACTTATTAATTTTAAAGAAAAAAATTTCCTTAAAAAAATTAGTTTTGTAATTTAACGTGTATTACGAGTATTTGGCCCAAAAATCATTAATTTTAACAAGGTGTTACTTAGCAAAATTAATTTTACTAAAACAGTGGCCTAAAACTAAATTCTTTGTAACTCATTGAAAAAAAAACTAAAAAAAAAATTATAATTTCTTTTTTTTTCATATACACTTCAATAATATCCATAAAAAATATACAAATTACGACTTCTTGTTTTAGGTGGCTAGTTTCACGAATTTTCACTCAAAAGAATTATAATTGAAATACTCAAATTGCATTATTTCAGTTCATAATCAGCAATTCATAATTACGGTTAACCTCGGATTCCTTTAATGAGGTCGAAAAATACAATTTAGGATAGTCAGGAGCTACATTGTCATAAAAAAATGACACGTGAAGAACGATTAAAGGACATAAATAAAGCAATAGCTTACGAATCAGTTGTGGCTTTTCTTTTTACTTGGAGGCCGTTTTAAATACTCTAAAAGATACTTGCGGTTGAATATTTAATTTAAGAAAATTTGCTGCTTACAACTTAACGGTGAACAATATAGGAAACAGCGATGGCCGTTGTTACCTATGCACTATAGGTAATTTAATTAATTTTTGTGGCAAGAATACAGTTTTTGTTGTTGGTATTTGACAAAAAAGAACATCACATCATATAACGGCAAGTTTTGTTTTTGTAAAAAAGAAACGACGAATGCTTAGCAGTTGGTCAAAGTCATTGTTTACAAGAGCATCGTGTAATAAATAGAAAGAAATATCGGAAAAAATTTAATTATTTATTTTTACTGTAATAAAAAGCATATATATAAAGCCGGGTCGGTCTCCATACAAAAAAAAAAAGAAAGTAATATGTGAAAAGAAAATAGATATGTGTAGAGAATTTTATTACCTTTCCAACGGTGGTTTATCGAAAATAACACTAGGTGCCACCCATTTTGTGACCCACATGCCACTAATTTTTTCTTATGGACTTTGGCCTTCTAAACACGAATATTACAATAAAATCATTTTCTATGGATAAATTTTTGAGACATGATTTTTTGAAAAATTTTCCCCTTTTTCAGGATGTAGTGTCATAAAAGCAACCTATCTCGAAAACGAGTTAACGAATTAAAAAAAAAATTAAATCAAGACAATGAAATTACCTACAAATGCTTAGAATAAACTTTGTCATTTGGCTCTGTAAATTTGAAGAAATTAGAAGAAATTCGGCGAATTTTTAAAAATCAAGTCGAATAATGTTTCAATAATCTAAAAAAATCGAAATCTCAAAAAAAATTTCAGTTTATCATTTTGTACTTAAAGATAGTTCTTTGAAGAAAAAAACACTGCCTTTGAGGAAAATTCATGGTAGAATAATGAAGTTATAGACCATTGAGTGAAGGTACCGAAATTCTACTTTTTTATGATTTTTTCATTTAATGCCGGTTAATTTAATATAAACACATCTGAAATTAATTTTTAATTAAAAACTTTTATTTTTAACGAAATATTAAATATCTACATAAATCCTTAAAAAGTACAGAATAAAAAGAATACCAAAAAAAAATATTGACTTAAATAGGAAAGGAGATAAGATACAGTTAGCTAAGCAAGGCTCCAAAACATATCTACTATCATTTATGTATATTTTAGAAAAAAAATAATCTCTTTGAGCTTTTTAAGTAATGTAGACGCATTCAAACTACATAGATATGTTCACAGGAATTATTCACAATCTTTCTGGCTACAAATAAGCTGAATTTAAAAAGTTGAAAATATGCTAAGTTTAGGAGTTATGGTCATAAAACTGCGAAAACAACCTTAAAAACCGGTATTTTTTAATTAAAAAATTATCTTTTTAAGCTTTTAAGTAGTGTAGACACGTTCAGATCACATCATCATATTAACAAGAGTTGTTTAGTATTTTTGAAGCTACAATTTTGTTGAAAATAGTATAGGAAAAATTTGGACTCCCTTCAAGTTATGACCAAAAAGTCAAATTAAAAAACATTTCACAATTTTTTTTAAAAAAAATATTGAAACAAATAATTTTATGATTTTTTTTTGTTCTTTAGACTTAATTATTAGACTGTAAGCTATAACTTTTCCAAAGACAAATAACTGATATCTTTAAATCTGACTGAGAGCTATTGACCAAAAACTAATTATACTTTTTTTTTGTCAAAATCACTAAGACCCCTATATAAAATGGGCCATAAAAAGAAAACGTTCGCCAAACTCACGAAACCTAGCTAGGGTTTTACTCACCTTTGATCATAGTATCGAACCTATATAGCAGGATCCTGTTCTTTTGTTGACTGTTGCACAGTATTATTATTTATTTACTTTTAAAAATGTTGGTGGTCATTTGAAATGAAAATTCCTATTTTTAACGAAAAATTCCGCCATTTCGTAAGTGGAAAGCCCCTTAATTTTTAAAAAAATCTGAAACTTACTATTAGAGGAAAAAGTTTTATGTGTAGAGAATGTTTACCAAGTTTGAAATAAATAAGTAATGTTGTTTTAAATGGCTGTTTTATTATTTTGTCCTGTTTTTTTTTCTCCCATGCTTGCAATTTAGTCGACTTTGTTTATTATTCATACTTTTTTTAGTAAAATGTAAAAGTTTTCCCTTACTACATCTTTACTTTTTTTACGAAATATACGTCTTGTCGAAATTTCGAAGCGAAAGTGTGTGTTAAGCAATCAACTTAAAAAAATATTCATTCCTGGAAAAAACAAATATTGATAGTGAGGTTTTCTGCTTAAAGTGCAAAGTATTACCTGAAAAATCTAATTAACGTGCCATTTTTTTAAGACTATTTTGGATTTTTTATTTTATTTTTGTTATGTTGTTGTTGTATTAAAAATAATTTAATATTTATATAGGATTAAATTTTATTATTTTTAATATAATGGCATATTAAATAAATATTCCAATATTAATTGATATTTGAAGCTTATGCTGCAATTCTTATATTAAATGCGAAAAAAGAGATGGGAGTGTTAATGATGCATCAAATACGTGTACGAAGTTTGAAATCCGTCGAGACGTTTATATTTGCATTAAGTTCATATTTGTACTACAGTGCCCTATGCCGTTAAGGACATGAAAATACTTACTTACTTACTTAGTTGGCGCTACAACCGTATGTCGGTCTTGGCCTCATGTTAGAATTTGCGCCAGCCATTTCTGTCTTTCGCTTGCTGGTGCCAGTTGGAAATTCCAAGCTTCGTCAGGTTGTCCTCTACTTGGTCTTTCCAACGAAGATGCGGTCGTCCTCTTCTGCGTTGACCGCCGCTGGGTACCGGTACCGAATCGAATGTTTTCTTCACTGGAGCATCGTCTTTTATGCGCTGAACATGACCAAGCCAGCGAAGCCACGCGATTTTAATGCGCTTGACTATGTCGATGTCAGCGTACAGCTCATACAGTTCATCATTCCACCGTATTCGGTGCTCTCCATTAACACAGATTGGTCCGTAGATCTTACGAAGAATCTTACTCTCGAATACTCCTAAGGTCTTTTCATCTGATTTGCTCAGCGTTCAGGTTTGTGATGCATAAAATAGGACGGGTATGATGAGCGATTTATAGAGCGTGATTTTCGTTCGAGAGAGGGCTCTGCTTCTCAATTGCCTACTGAGCCCAAAGTAACACCTGTTGGCAAGAGTTATTCTTCGTGTATCTCAATGCTGATGTCGTTGGTTGAATTTATGCTGGATCCCAAATAAACGAAGTCCTTCACAACCTCGAAGGAGGTATTGTCAACTGTAACGTGGGTTCCAAGACGCTGGGACTGTTTGTTTGTTGACACCAATTATTTCGCCTTATCTGCATTCACTGCCAGACCCATTCGACTAGGATAGATCAAAATAGATTGACCTTAAAGATTTATTTTATCTGGAAACCCCTAAATACAAATTTTCGTTGTTATAAACATAGGAGTGGTTTAGAAGTTTTCGATGTTTTGTAAAAATTTTTACTGCATTTTATTGATTTGTGGGCGGTGAAAAGAAGTGTGGTAATTGTTTTTCTACCTAAACCATCTCAACCTCGAAACAAAACGACTGCCAAATTTTTAGATTAATTAAGTTTATACCTGGTGCACTTTGCTTCACTCCACGGTCATCCCATAAAAAAGGGCCAACATAGTGCGACCACGCTTATTTTTAGTACAGCTGCCGAAAGTAACCATATGAACTAAAGTACTAAATTTTAGCCTTATACGACCAAAAATATCTGAAATATAGAATTTTTTTCATTTGAGGGCGGTAAAAGGGGGCGTGAAAACCCATTTTGAGAACAGTTACCAACAGTAACTATACAAACTTAATTACCAAATTTTAGTCCAATACGACAAAAACCGTCTTAAATATAGAATTTTGCATATAGTGGCCGTGAAAATAGGCGTAGCAAATCTTACATAGCCTAGCACGATTCAGTCAAAATCAAAAATTGTTTTGTACCATTATTGTCTAAATCGCTTCAGTGGTTCTCGTGTGATTGTGGAACATCCGTGCATGTCACAAAGGCTTTTATATAATAGTATAGATGCTCAACTCGGAAATTGTAATCGTTTCTAAAAAGTGGGCACAGTTATAATTCGACCACGCATATTTTTGGCTGAGTTGCCGAGAGTAACCATACAAACTTAATTACAAAACTTTAGTCCAATACAACAAAATTTGTCTGTAAATAATTCTTGAGTTGTGCATGTTTTATAATGAAACTTGGTGTATATGTGCTATGAGAACAAGTGGTGGTCACTATACACACAAATGTTTCCACGCCTACTTTTACCGCCCCCTTCTTTACACTCAAAATCGTTTGTGCAGTGTCTTTAAAGATCTCAGGAACAATAAAACTTTAGGCTACCAAAATCACTACATCTCTTATCAACGTTTATATCTCAAATAATAAAAAACGAAAGTTGCCACGCGTTGGGTGTATTATTTGAGATATAAACGTTGATAAGAGATGTGGTAATTTTGGTAGCCTAAAGTTTTATTGTTCCTGAGATCTTTAAAGACACTGCACAAACGATTTTGAGTGTAAAGAAGGGGGCGGTAAAAGTAGGCGTGGAAACATTTATGTGTATAGTGACCACCACTTTTTCTCATAGCACATATACACCAAGTTTCATTATAAAACATGCACAACTCAAGAATTATAATGATTTCTGAAAAGTGGGAGTAGTTAAAGTTCGACCACTCCCATTTTTTGTTGAGTTGCCGAGAATAACTATACAAACTAAATAACAAAATATATGTGCAATATAACTGAATTCGTTTGAAATATAGAGCGTTTTTATTTATTTGTAATCGGTAATAGGGGGTGTGGCAGTTTTAATTTATATATTATTTATGATATGGGCCTTGGAAACAAATGTTGTAAATTTGATGCCCTTAGGTGTTACCGTTCCTGAGATCTTAACAGACACCAACCCATGCGAACGATTTGTATAGGAGTATATGGGAAAATATTGAAAATGCCATATATCCGGAGCCACTGTACCGATTTCGAGCAAAACTTCACATTAACCATCTACGGACAATAAATCCAAAAAATTTGCAGAATTGAATAATTCAAAGCTAATAGAGAAGTTTATCTAATTATTTATTTAACCGCAAGCCTACAACTAAATAAAATATATAGACAACAACGAAACACTTAAAGGTCAAGTAATAAAATTAATAGAATAATTGTTTTGCTAGCTATTGCGTTAAATATAAAAAGCAATTTTTATTTCGATATTTTTACATGTGTTAAAGCATTTTAAAAGTTTTGTGTAAATTCTTTATTAAAATGTTTTAATGCAGTTAAAAGTTGGTATATGGGGAAAATCTAATATATAAAATCAAATGTTTGTCTGTTTGTTCCGTATAGGCTCGCGCACCGTTTACCCGATTGAGAAATTTGTACACCGAGTACGTTTCATAGAGAGAAAGATGATAGGGGGTGTTGAAAAGTGGACAGAAGTCTGTGGGCGTGGCACTCCATGATAACTTCTAAACGGCTGGACCGATTTCAATGAAATTTGGTATGAAAGTACATATGCACCCACAATAAAACATCGGCTATAAAAAATGTCAAAGACTTCCATAAGAGGGCACTTTAAGTAGTGCATTTTTAAGACTCAATAACTCCTAAACGACTTTACCGATTTTGCTAAAATTCGGTCTGTGAAATAACCTGACCTTGCAACAGAATTGAGGGAAGAAAACAAAACCTGAACATGAACCGAAGACTATATATATATAATTTATATATATATTTTGAGATAGAGATAAAGATAGTAGCAATTGAAGATGTGCAACTTGCTATTCCACATGAATTTGATTTAACTGTTTCTGACACATAACTTTTGACCAGTAATAAAAACTAAAACATACTATATGTAACAAGAAAAAGTACGAAAAACAGTGTAATAGTCAATTTATTTTAACGTATTTTTAACATCTAAAGGCAAGTCTTTTTTGGCTGATTTAATTTTATTACTTGACCGTAATGATGATATTACAGGGTCAGAAGCCACAGGATAGCGTTTAAATATATCAGTCTAGGAGCTGGTTCAATACATTACAATACAATACAGACCTTAATATATTCAGCCACTTTATTATGATCATTTTAAGCCAAACACACTTTAAGTAAGAAAATACCGAAAAAAGTTTTTTACTTTAAAAAGCGTTAACTTAAATCAATTATAACTCAATTTCTTGCAAAACCTTTTGATAGGGTTTTGTTAACAACAGATTCAACTTATTGAAACTAAAGGATTTCATTGATTTGAATTGATTTGAAAAAGAAACAGTTTATTTAATACGGAAAAAGTTTCCTAATTCGAAAAAATACATAATAACAAAGACTTATTTCTTTTTACGTAAAATCAATTTTAAAAAATGAAACAGAAAAAAAATAACAAATCCATATTTATTATGTGTGCCAAAAATAGTTGCAATCCGTTGCACAGTAAGCGAAATATTTAAACTTTATTAAAGCTATATAAAAATATGTGTACGCATATTAAAATATTTGAAAAAAGTCCTTTTTTCGAGGCCTATAAATCGGCAAACTTTTGGACTATAGTTTGCTAAGATATGTTTTTAGAACCAGCAATATGTGTAGATTACAGAACGTGCAGAAAAAATCATTCCCCACAACTTTTTGATTTGCTCCTATGCGAGGGTTTTTACTATGTTTTTCCCATTGTGCTTCGTGCGATATATATGATAGGGGATAAAAATATCGCATCCTCTCTCAACTCTATTGGAAATCGACGTAATGTTGGTTGGCCACACAGAACCTCAAGTTGTAGTGATAATTCGTTCTTTAGTCGTACGGTAAAGTTGTGGAATAGTCTAACTGCGAGCGTGTTTCCCGTCAGTTTTGAGCTTTGCAAAGTTAAAACAAATCTTCACCGAAACTACTCCATCTTTTCAACCTCTAACTAACTATCACCCATCTTCCAAATCAACACAATGCTCATACATTTAAAAGAAACATCGCCTGCGCTTTCACTCTACAAAACAGAAAAAATTATACCAAATTGTCAAAATCAAACGAATCGACAGCAATGGCAATGACACCTAAACAGTGGTGTCAATGAATATTTAAATGCTATCGAAAACCATCAATAGTCAGTCCAAAACTATCGATAGTCACGATATTGTAAAATTATCGATAGTGTCATCGATAGTTTTTGAGCTCTACAGTTTAGCCTCTGAACTATTCGGCGAATGACAACAATCATGAATATCTTGAAGTTGTTGTAATAAAGTGGAAAAAGTTAGGCGCTGACAACCGCTACTTTGCATTATAATTTGTATGTATTTTTTTTAAGTCCAGCAGCTCATGCAGAAACTTCCTTTCAGAAATCATCATGGAAAGTTCGTCAATGATGCCGCGAACTACTGCGAGGATTCAGAATATTCACACACCTTCACTCACAATCATTTGCTTGAAGCACACAACACACAATTTTATTTCCATTTCTTTTTTGTGTGTAACGGAGTTGGCATGCTGTTGGTCATTCAACATGATTTCTTCGTTTTAATATTTGCTTGTGAGTCACAAACTCAAACAAAGATCGATCTCAACAATTCTCTGTGTTTCAGTTTTACACTTGTGTTTGCTTCAAAATGATCATGTTAGGGAATTCAGGCCTTGGTGAAAACCAAAACAAAGACAATTTTTCCAACATGAACAAGTGGTGTTTGCCAAAATTGTCTTTGTTTGTGTCGGTCATTAACCCATTACGGTTACGCGAATCTCGCGTTCATAGATAGGGATTGGACCCCTAACAGACCGAGAGCGCATTCCCGGGTCCCTGCCGAACACTCTGACCCACAAAGAATCCTGAACTTTTAAAGGTTGAGAAATCATGGCCTGGTGACAGAAAATGGAAGGTGACACGGTTTGAAGAGCCGAAGGGGAACTTTAGGGTGGTAACATTCATTATCAATCAGGAGTCCCTGGCCTTCTTGTCATCACAAGATTTCGTGGTAGACTATGGTTTCTCATCCATAGAACTCAGGGTCTATAAAACATACGAGGCGTTATTGGTGGAAAAGCAGGCTTCCAAACCATTCAAAAAAGCATCGTCTTCTCAAACCTGCCCCCTGCACTAGAACAGGAGGGCGTAAGCTCCGTGATGGGACTGGAACATTTTGGCTATCCGCCTTGGAGGATGACCTCCTTAAGTCAAACGAGGAGTATGTCGTTACTGTGGTGGAGGCTGATTTAGCTACTAACAGCTTACTTGCTAAAATTACTTCAAATTAACCTCCACCACTCGGAGGCTGCGTCCGCCAGACTGATTTTCCGTCTTACCAGGTATGAAGAAGACATTGTCCTGATCCAGTAGTCTGCAGCCTGGTATGCGAACTCAGGACTCCAACATACACGCTAGTGTATGTAATACACCTTCATTATTAGTAATAGGCAGGAAGTAAAAGATACTATTCTTGCCTCAGACCATATATCTAACAGGGTAAAAAACTGGAGAGTTTCTAAGGAACACTCTTTCTCAGACCATAGATATATTCTTTTTGATGTTGGTGACTTTGACACGAGATCATACGAATTTCGCTAAAAACAGATCTCTCAAATGGACCACCTAATCGTCCTTCCAATAAACAATCTTTAGACAACTTAGTTGACAGTCCCAATAACTCGCTTAATAAAGCTCTTGATACTTCTTGTCCGCGTAAAACACCAAGGGGAAGCAAAAGCCTCTTTGGTGGATTAAGGGACTAGAAGATCTCCGAAAAAAGACCAGAAAAATTTTGAATAGGGCAAAAGCTTCAAGATCCACAGATACGTGGTCACACTATAAAATTTCTCTCAAAGAATATAAAAATGAATTACGGACTGCACAAAGACAGTCCTGGAGGACCTTTTGTGAAAAAATATCACAGACCTCTGAGGCGTCAAGGCTTAGGAAGATTCTAGGTAAGGTTACCTCTTATCCAAGCTTCATGAAAAAGGAAGATGGTACTTGGACCACTAGCAGTGAGGAATCTCTGAATGTTTTAGTAGAAACCCTTTTTTCGGAATGTTTAGAGATATGTAACGCTCCAATTCAGGAATATCAGTTACCATCTATGAACAGATCTCTAAAAATACTCTCACAAACAAAGCCCAAATGGGCAATCAATAGCTTCAAATCATTCAATTCACCAGGACCAGATGCTATAGCTCCCATTGAAATTCAAAAGTCGTACGCCTGCACTAAGGACTTGCTTTTGTTGATCTACCAAAGCTGTCTTGACCTAAACCTATCTATCTTTATATATCTTTATCTAAGTTATCTTTATACCTAAGGCAGGCAAAAGCTCACACCCAAACCCAAAAGACCTTCGATGAATTAGTCTCCCATCTTTTCTTCTAAAATCCTCGAGAGATAAATCGACATTCACTTGAGATTTAAAATAGAAAATAAACCGTTGTCAATAGCACAATATGCCTACACCAACGGCAAATCCGTTGAAACAGGTCTCCATCATAGAAAAATTCCTCCATCACAAGAAATATACGATGATAGCTTTTATTGGTATAGAAGGGGTTTTTAATAACGTCGAAGCAAGAGCTATCACCAATGCGCTAACGGAGTTTGGGGTGAATGCCGCGCTGATAGCACTGATAAATCAAACACTAGTTTGCAGGATTATAAGTGCAATATTTTGTGCGGCATCCACGTTAAGATCTGTACCAAGAGGAACCCCTCAGGGTGGTGTTCTTTCGCCTCTACTCTGGAATTTAGCAGTAAATGAACTGTTATTTAAATTGGAACTAGAGGTTGCAGGGTGATAGCTTATGCCTATGACGTTGCTAGTGTTACCTCTGGAAAATACATATCTACTCTTCGAGACATTATGCAACATTGCCTAAATACTCTAGTCAGCTGTGTGCTAAGCGTTAACCTAAACGAAATTGAATTATTGGTTTTCATCAGAAAACACAATTTACCTCTAATTAGTCCTCCTAAACTGGGAAACACAAGACTTAGCTTCTCAGATCAAGCAAAATACTTGAGCCTTATACTGCATAGGAAACTAAACTGGAAGCTCAATCTGCTCGAGAGAGCTAAAAAAGCGAATATTGCCCTGTACTCTGACTAAAGCATTAGACATAATGCTCCATATTACACCACTTGATATCCCATCCGTCTTAAAGCCACCTCCCAGTGAAAAGAAGGTACACTAGGACATTCTTGCATTAGAAAATTCCTCCAACCCATACTTAGGTCCATTTACTACATCACACAAAAACTATCCTCCGAAAGGAAGTTCGATGTATCCATTCCCTTTTAAAAAGAGTGGGAACTAGGAAACCGTTCACCTCACAATGTCATTATGATCTTTACTGATGGATCAAAACTAAGTGGCAAAGAAGTTGGAGGATTCTACTCAGAATCTTTAAGCACTAATTTAGCCTTTAGGTTTAGCCTGAGCATTGTAGTGTATTTCAAGCTGCTATACATGAAGTGTTATCTTGGCTTCAGGCAAATGAGATATCTTCTATGGATATTTGCTTACTATCTGACAGTCAAGCCGCTTTGAAAGCCCTAGGAACTGTTGAAATAACATCTGAAACAGTTCTCAAAATCCGCAGATGTCTAAACGAGATGGTTGAGCAGCTCAAAATAATTCAATGCTGGACTTCTGGACATAAGGATTTTCTAATTAACTACAAAGCAGATTAACTCGCTCGTACAGGTACTACCAAACAACAACTGATGGTCAGCAGGTAACACGTGTAATATTACGCGGCAAATCTGGCCCAAACTCAACCTTAAGCGTTCGAAAGAACTCATTTCTGTCAGTGGAGACAACATTTGCACCATGGTAGGGATCCTTACAGGGAAGTGCCTTCTTGGTAGACTCGCTCAAAGATTGAACATACCTCACAGCGACTTCTGTAGAAGCTGTAGAGATGAGGAGAAGGAAGAATCAACAGTACATTTCCTCTGCACTTGCCCAGCGCTGGCTCAAAAACGCTTCCTCCACTAAGGTAACTGGTTCTTCAATGACCTTGGCATACTCTCGGAATTTTCGGATTACCGAATCCTAGGCTTAGTAAACAGCTCAAACTGCTTTAAATAGAGATAGGAAAAATTAACCCTTGGTATAACAATGGGCCTAACCTAACCTTTTCCTTTTTTAATATATACATTTTTTTATTTAAATCGAAATCAACGAAATACTTCAGTTTTAAGATTTAACATTTTTAGATAGTGTTTAATAATTTTACTGCAGGCGAAGCAGCGGGTATTTACTAGTTTCATATATTTGAAAATAGCAGAGATGTATGTATCGAAAAACTTTTATTTTCCTGCCGTTTTTTTCTGTACACAAAAAATCATGTACACAAATGTGTACGAACAAACTGAGTGTTTTCGTCTTAAGACGAAAAACGTCTTTAAAAATATAGTAAAGTTTGTGCAAAGTGTAACTATTATTGGAGAGAAATAAAAGAGAAAACAGTTATTATTTTAAAAATTGTAGTTAGAACTAAGTGTAAGAAGCAGTCTAAAAAATTATTTCAAGCTATCGGACGTGAAGGTAAATATAGTACACGACTAAGAACCTTGAACTAAAATTGAAACTTTTCTGTACTTCATATCAGTCCTCACCAGCTTTGGTTTCAAGTCTAGTATTTGCAAAATACTAAAGTATGGTTTCAATACAGCTTTGGTTTAAAATTTAGTACAGGTTTGTATTAAAATATTACAAAAACAAAATAAAAAATAGCAATCCCCGCGAGGTTTTAACATACGATATTCAGTTTGTAAGTTCTTTAGTCTAACCACTAAGCTACTGCGTTATACGTAAAAAAAGCAATAAACAAATATTTATACCGAATACACCATTTAAATTTAAAAACAAAAAGTGATACAGAATTTTTTTCAAATTATAAAAAAAGGTAAAAACGCTTTTATACTTACTTACTTACTTAGTTGGCGCTACAACCGTATGTCGGTCTTGGCCTCATCTAAGAATTTGCGCCAGCCATTTCTGTCTTTCGCTTGCTGGCGCCAGTTGGAAATTCCAAGCTTCGTCAGGTTGTCCTCTACTTGGTCTTTCCAACGAAGATGCGGTCGTCCTCTTCTGCGTTGACCGCCGCTGGGTACCGAATCGAATGTTTTCTTCACTGGAGCATCGTCTTTCATGCGCTGAACATGACCAAGCCAGCGAAGCCGCTCGATTTTAATGCGCTTGACTATGTCGATGTCAGCGTACAGCTCATACAGTTCATCATTCCACCGTATTCGGTACTCGCCATTGACGCAGATTGGTCCGTAGATCTTACGAAGAATCTTTCTCTCGAATGCTCCTAAAGTCTTTTCATCTAAACTGCTCAGCGTCCAGGTTTGTGATGCGTAAAGTAGGACGGGCATGATGAGCGATTTATAGAGCGTGATTTTCGTTCGTCGAGAGAGGGCTCTGCTTCTCAATTGCCTACTGAGCCCAAAGTAACACCTGTTGGCAAGAGTTATTCTTCGTTTGATCTCAATGCTGATGTCGTTGGTAGAATTAATGCTGGATCCCAGATAAACGAAGTTCTTCACAACCTCGAAGGAGGTATTGTCAACGGTAACGTGGGTTCCAAGACGCTGGGACTGTTTGTTTGTTGACACTAAGTATTTCGTCTTGTCTGCATTCACTGCCAGACCCATTCGACTTGACTCTCTTTCTAATCTGGAAAATGCTGCACTGACTTCGCGCGTATTATGGCCAATGATATCGATGTCATCAGCATACGCAAGCAGCATAACACTCTTGTAGAATATTGTGCCACTACGTCTCAGATCAGCAGCTCGGATGATCTTTTCCATCATTAGGTTGAAAAAGTCGCACGATAAGGAATCACCTTGTCTGAAACCTCGTTTGGTAATAAATGGTGGGGAGAGGTCCTTCCCGATTTTAACTGCGCTGCTGGTGTTGCTCAGTGTCATCCTGCAAAGTCGTATTAGTTTTGCAGGAATACCAAATTCAGACATGGTGGAGTACAGGTGCTTCCTTATTGGGCTGTCGAAGGCGGCTTTGTAGTCGACAAAAAGATGGTGGGTGTCGACTTGTTTTTCTTGAGTCTTCTCCAAGATTTGTCGTAGCGTGAAAATCTGGTCGATGGTGGACTTTCCAGGTCTGAAGCCACACTGATAAGGTCCGATCAGTTCGTTTACAATGGGCTTCAATCTTTCACATAAAACGCTCGACAGGACCTTATATGCGATATTAAGAAGGCTTATCCCACGGTAATTGGCACAGATAGTGGGATCGCCTTTCTTGTGGATTGGGCAGAGCACACTGAGATTCCAATCGTTCGGAATGCATTCTTCCGACCATATTCTGCATAGAAGCTCGTGAATTCATTTAAGTAGAGCTTCGCCTCCGTTCTTAAACAACTCAGCAGGTAAGCCATCAGCTCCCGCGGCTTTGTTATTTTTAAGCCGAGCTATAGCTGTCAGAACTTCATCATAGTCGGGCAGCGGAACCTCAACGCTGTCATCCAAAATTGGGGTTTCCGGAATATCATCTCTATTGGCGGGATTGTTGTCAGCGTCGCCATTTAGAAGCTTAGAGAAGTGTTCCCTCCATAACGTCAGTATACTCTGGACATCTGTCACTAGATTCCCGTTTTCATCCTTGCAGGAAGAGGCCCCGGTTTTAAAACCATCGGCAAGGCGTCTTATTTTTTCGAAAAATTTTCGGGCCTCATTCCTGTCACCATACATCTCAATCTTCTCCTGCTCGCGCTTTTCTGCCTCTCTTTTTTTCCGCCTGAAAATATGTCTCTCGTCCCTCCTCTTTTCTTTGTATCGCTCCTTAGCAGCGCGCGTTACAACCGACTGCAGGGTGGCTTTGTAGGCGGCGTCTTTCTCTGCAGTGGCGTCGCGAACGCTTTTATACTTAAATTTAAACCAAAAAGCTAAAAAGTAGGCTGTAATATTTCTTTTTTTTTTAATTTTAGTACAGTAGAGTTTTGAATATGAGTAAATATTTTAAAAGTTTAAAATTTAAAACGCAAGATAATATTTTAGCTGGACTAAAATTTAGTCCAAGTTTTTTAATTGTGTAGGTTACATTGTTTGGCATTACAATTTAATAGGACAGACTTGCAATTATACTTTATAGGTACATAAAACCATATGGCTTAAAAAAAGGATTTTGTGAACAGAAAATCATGGATTTTAGATTTTAGAGTTTTCAGGTTTTTGTGAATTTGAGGATGATTTTAAAACTAAAAAAATGCGTAAAATCCAGTAGTAGATATAATTACAACAACTCCTCAAAGATTTGGAAACTTACTTGATTTTGTAATGAGTGGAAATATTACGGATACTGTACATTATGAAGACGGATCGGATATTGCTGAACCTTTTACTGAATTTTGTGGTTCTGAAAATGTGCAGTTTAGTGATGAGATGAAAAAGTACAAAGTAACTTGCAAAAAGAAAATTGAATTCAGAAGGAGGCAGTTTTTCCAGGAATATTTATGTTTGAACCAGAAGTATTGGTAAAAAAGTAAGCAGAGGACGTTCTAAATAGCTGGCCATTATCATATTTCCACAAGTATTTGCTGACTCAAATTTTTAATCGAATGGCTACATGTACAAATGATAATGCAGATCAGACGGGAACAAGCATTTAAACACACAACTCAAGACGAAATGATTCATTTCTTTAGTCCAAAAGAATATTTATTAAGTCAGAAAAAAAATATTGCGCATTATTTTATTTTGTGCTAGCTTGACAAAATACAAAAAAGATTTTATAAAGTACAAGAATTCAAAGTGTTCGGGTAGATTTTGTTTGATTTGCTTAAAGGATACATTTCTGTTTGACGAGCTATCAAAATTGCTTTCATCAATTTCATGCAAAAAAATTTCCACAATTTATAGAAGTATATCATAAAATAAGGAAATGAACTGCTTTTATTTATGCATTTTATTTAATTATAAATAATTGAAAAACAATTGTTTTTAAAATATTTTTATAATCTTTCTTTAGTGCTGTAAAAAATTACCCCTTGAGTTGGTATGCACGCAATTGCTGACATCCTGAAAAAGGATCAAAGAGCTGCCTGAGAAATTTTTTATAGCGATTTTTGAGTTTTTATGACTATTTATTTACTGAAAAGCACTAATAACTAATTTTTAACAATATAAGAATTAATTCCCAACTCAAAGGGTTAAATAATAGAAAATCAACATAATAAATAACTAGGTCATAAAGAAAACTTTCAAGTGTAATAAAACTTTATTTATATAGTTATTTACCGCTTTATGGGCTGTAAAAGATGGTTCGGCAACATTTTTTGTGTTCAAAGTGCTCATAGCTTTAGTTCGACCACGCCCATTTTTAATACAGTTGCCGACAGTAACCATACCAACTAAATTCCCAAGTCTAGTATGACCAAAACCATCTGAAATATAGTATTTTTATTGATTTTTGGGCGGTAAAAGGGGATGTGTCCAATTTTGTTTTTGAAATCATCCTCATATAGTCGCTCATGAGCGCATCTGCATTCAAGGAATACCATTTAATTTTTAATATTCCAAACTTTATTTAGACTATATATAGAAAAGCTTTATAAAGAACAAAATAAAAAAATGTTATTTTATTTATTTTTGTCCGTTTTTGTTATATGAACGATTTTTTTGTACATAGAACACAATAGGCTATAAAGATTGTCACTAAAGTGTTGTATAGCACAAAGTCAATGTCTCATATCTCAAAAACTATAAAAGATAAGAGCAAACTGATAGCACAGATCCATGGTGTAAGAAAACCAGGTGTTAGTGAGTTTCTGACAACACCATGAATTTCTTTGCTTCTGTCAAAAAATTGTGAGCGAAAGAGCGGAACTGTTGATAGTTGCCAAATTGTGTTATTTGTTTGAGTTGCTAGATGATGTGCTATAGTTTTTCTTGTGCGAATTAAGTGTAAATAAATATTTAATTCAATTAATTGTGCCGTTTTGTGTTGACAAAAAGTTATTGCAGTTGTTTTCGCCGATTTGCCAAGTTTGTCATTGAACGTTTTGGACATTTTATTAGAAACGTGCGCTGAAAGGTGCCGCCGACATGAAGCTTTGGCCAGCATGCAAATTGTCTTGCATTCACATCGTTGTTTTTTTGCATAACGCATAATATAACTTTATCATTTTGAGAGAGAAGTGTCAAACTCACTAACACCTCTATTTCTTACACCATGCACAGATGGACAGATCTCAGAATGTTTGCCTAAAAATTAGTTTTATCTCATTTTCTTCAATTTTGTGTTATAGACATAGTAGAATTAGAGAAGGTAGATGCATTTCGGAGAGACAGACTGCCGAAACTGTCAAAACGAAGTTGACAGCCCATACAAAACCTGAAAACATTGAGAATGCGATAAGAAAGCAAAAATAGGCAAGAATAGTAAAATGCTTGAGTTTGACAATTCTGGCTATGAGAAAAAGAGAGCAGTCTGAAATGCATATACCTTCACTAGTTCTACCATGGTTATAGATCACTATAACTTGCGAACGACGACATGTCAAAGAAATAAAAATATGACTTTTTTTTCTTATTGTTTGTTGTGCTTTTTTTTAGTGGCGCTCTGCATTTGTATGCATCTCTCTTTTCGCCTTCCTCGAAGCTCATCTGTTTTTTTGTTGCGCTGTGCTAGCTAAGTACAAACAGAAAAGAGAAGAGAGCAACATGAAGTTAATTGAAACTCACGCAACACAAAGCGTAAAAAGAAAATGACTCAGCAATTCATTGCAGCTGGGATGATTTCTTAAAGAACTTAGCACTTTAATTATATATACTTATTATTAAAATTTCTTCAAAAATAACCGGAAATAAAACTGTAGCACAAAAAAGACATTTTAAAACTTTTTTCATAAAATCGGCCTAGTACTTTTGGAGTAAAGTGGTAACAATAAAATAACACTTCAATTTTATATAAAAGTATAGATAGAAGTATTTATAGAAAGATATAGGTAAATTTAAATGTTATATTGCGGTATAACATAGCCCATGTCTATAGCGGAAAAATTATAATTCTGTATCCATTCTGTAAAAAAAGTATCCATTGATAGGCCGAGTTTACCACGAATATATCTAGAAATTTTGCAATAATTCTTACGATTTTATGTAAGAGTAAAAGATATTGTTTACGTTTATTAAAATATGTACATCAAAGATTATCAAAATTAAAAACAGAACATTCATAACATCAACTAACAACAAGAACAACCACAAACAGGCGCCATCAGCATCATTCCCTACATTTACTCATGCATTTCTGCGATCTCTTAAGACTAAGTCGTATGCAAAAATGTGAATGTTTTCATTTCCGTGAAATAACGTCATTTGAATAGATTTTGTTGGCATCAACAACCAAGTCATTAAATTGGCAATATCAGAAATAATTTTCAAAACCAACATATTTTTCAACTCGCTGAAACGTACGAAGCATGTTGTGTTCTTTTTTGGTTTGCTTCTAAAATTAAAACAAAATTTGTTTTTATATCTAGCGCTCTTACAACAAATAAAATGTAAAATATATTGAAAAAATTTCAAAAATATCATATTAGTTAATAGCACAAAAAAAATCAAATATTTACATAAACTTTACATGCAATTTATTTACACAAATAAGCGTAAAAAAGTCTATTACACTAGGCAACAACTCAAATGTGTTCAAAAAGTCACTATAAATGTCTGAAGTATTATATTCGTCTCCTTGCAAAATTAAAAAGTTTTAAAACTGTATGGATAATAGAGTGGGCCGATTAGTATGGAAGGAAAAAATTGTTAATGGGCGCTTCGCGTTTCTGATTCTTGGGATTGTACTGAGCAAAAAAGTCTACTAGACCATACGTCTACGATGAAAATCGAGCTTACAAATTTTGACTTGCAATTTTTTCTCAGACTTTTGTCCCGTTTTTTTTTTTAATATTATGGCCTATAACAGCCAAACCATTCAGATTTTTGTCTTAGTATTGGATCGAAAATCTCAATTGTTTGGCTGTTATAGGCCAATATATCCAAAAAAAATGTGACAAAAGTCTGAGAAAAAACTGCAAGTCAAAATCTGGAATATCGATTTTCACAGTAGACGTATGGTCGAAGATGTTCAAATCACCCCACACTAATGGATAAGTTTTTATTTAGGTTATTTTTTTTTTACATTTTGTGTCACAACTCAATAATAGTTATAAAAGACATTAGAAGTGACAAGAAACAAAATTTGTTTGACAGGCAGTCGTAGTTTCCATCAGATTTGACGGTTATTTTCTTTGCAAACACATGCTTACGTATTAAATTTCATTACTATAACTTTCAAATTACTGCTTTAATTTTGAAGTAACGTAACAGGTAGAAGTGCTTTTTATCTGATTTCACTTATTTTAGCACTGGATCTTTACTTTAAAAACCGATGTTTTTAATATGAATATCATAACGATAGCTTTAAAATTACGGCTATAATCGTGATCTTAAAGAAAAAAATTTGCTAAAACAATGTTTTATTTTTTGTATTTCCATTTAAGTTTCATTCAAGTTTGCTCCAAAACATCGACAAATTATATAAACCGTGTCACTATAATATTTGTTAAATTTTAAATTTGAAGCTTTTTGCGTTCATTCTTGACTTTTTATTAAAAATGTATGACTTTCTTGAACATATGTTTTATAAAAAAAGTTATCCATAGAATTTAGAAATTTCTTAATTTTGTTTTTGGAGGAGTGAGAATATATGAATGGCGTAATCGAGTACTTCGTTAATACAATGTAGCAGCAGGGCCACTAACGCCTGTGTACACCGAATGGTAAATGAACACATGCGTTACCAATTATTTAATCAATATAATGTAGCCTCCAAGGCCTCTTTACAATTACAAAAAGCCTCAATTAAATCTGTTCGGACATGGCTGTGAAAAACACTGATGACATCTACCTTACACAGAAAACGACGATTGGAGTAGGTATCCTGTTTATGACGCACAAGATAGAAGAGAACAATTAAATTGCTCAAAAACACAATGGAAACGAAAGGGTACAAACTAGGGCTTTCAATCCCAAAGGGTTTTGATGAACTCCGGGATTTCGGGATCTGAAAAACGTGATCCCGGGATTTATCGAGAACCTGAAACTCAAAAATTTTAAAATAATGGCATTTAGCTGTATTAAAAGCAGGGACAGTCAAAAAATCTTTGTAATAATTTCTGCGTTTTGGCAAAATAATACCATATTACTTTTTTAAATCAAAACATAATCGTTATTCATACTTCAAATATTCAAAAACACTCAAAAGTTTATAAAACGTTTAAAAGACACTAAAACGATATCATAATTTCTAATGCAGACGAGGGTTAAAAAACAGTTGTAATGTAAAAAATAAGAAAAACAATTCAACTATTATTGGAAGGTTAAGTCTTATTCTGAAATCGCATTTTGTATTTTTAAGGGAAACACTTGTATAATTTATGATTGAAAAAATATCTGACTAAACCAGATCGAAAAAAAATTAAATTAGAAAAAAACGACTAATAATAGTAATTAAAAATATTTGTTAAAGTTTTAAATATTTGAATCATAATTAAAATAAGTTTATTAAACCCTTTCAGTGAATTTGCACAATATATTGGACACATCAGAAAGAAATTTTAGGTGTTTCCTAATAAGCACATGCCTCACTTTGTTTTCCTTTTTTTTTCATTAATTCGCCTATTGATCTTATAAAACAGTAAGGAAACACAAGGGCACAAGTTTTTTTTTTAGACTGAACCAACGCTCAGGAGATACCCCCTATAAATGTGCAAGCATTGTGTTGATTCGGAAGATGGGTGATAGATAGTAGGAGGGTGGATAGATGGAGTAGTGTCTTTGAAGATTTGTTTTAAATTTGCACAGCTGAAAACTGCCGGGAAACACACTCGCAGGGAGACTATTCCACAACTTAACCGTGCGACTAAAGAACGAATTATCACGGTAATGCAAGGTTCTATTGGGCATCGATGCAATGGTATAGGGGTGGGCTTGGACAGCTGCTCGAGTGGACCTAGGAAACACACAAGCTGGTGGCGTCAGGTCATGTATCTCCCTTGAACACTTTCCATGGTAATACCTTTATAGAAGGCTTAGGCAACCAATATTGCTTCGATGCCCAAGAGAGTCGAGCGAGGATGAAATATTTTCATCCCCTATCATATATATCGCACGACATTGAATTCGATCCAAAAGCTACAAATAAGATCTTGAAGCCCCTGCCCAAATGTGCGAATTGTACTCCATTTTCGATCTAATATATGAGGTGTAGATCATGCGAAGAAGAGCTGAAGTGAAATATTTTTGTACCGTTTTAGAAAACTTAGGCACTTGCCCGCTTCTTTCGACACATCGAAAATATGATCATTCCAACAAATATAAGATTGTATCGATATGCCCAGAACCTCAAGAGCGGCTGATTCCACAAGATCCACACCATTCATGATGAGAATGGGGTAATCTACACCATTGCTAAGGGGCAATCCACACACTTGTGGGTTAACAGACAGCACTGGGTCTTGCTTGCATTGAACTCTACTCTTTAGCAAGACCCCACTCGGAGATTTTTTTGTAGATCATTAAGGAGCGTATTATTCATATTTTGCCTCTTTCTCTCAATTTCCATAGAGCTTGGGCGTTTTTTGAATGAATATGATTGACAAATGCTGCTGTCGTCCGCAAACGAATGTACAACAGAAGGTCGTTGATGAAAACCAGAAACAAGGTGGCCGATAGGACTGAACCCTGTGGTACTCCTGCGTTGATGGCGTGCTTCTCGGACAAAATACCGTCAACTACGACACGAATCGTTCTGTCCTTAAGAAAAAAGTGATCCATCGAGCAAAGCTACCACCAAAACCAAACGCAACAAGTTTTGACACGAACGCTTTATGCCACACTCGGTCGAATGCTTTTGAAATATCAAGAGCAACAACTCTGCTCTCGCCGAAAAAGTGAACGCATTTATTCCATTCTTCGGCTAAGAACGCCATAAGATCACCAGTTGAGCGAGCCCTACGAAAACCATATTGACGGCCACTGAGCAGTTGGTTGTGCTCCAGATAGTTCACAACATTGAAGTTTATTACGTTCTCCGTAATTTAAGAAAGCGTAGAGCATATCGCAATGGGTCGGTAGTTTGCAGTAAGTGTTCACTTTTTGATCCTATAAAACAGCAAAAGAGAGCTCCCTTTTTGCTCCTCATGGAAGAGATTCCATATTTTTTACAGGGTAATTGATTCAACTATAAATACAATATATAAATTAATTTTTATCCATGTTAAAACTTATGCAACAATAATTCTCACAAATACACTTCGGTGGTGGACTCCATGGACATTATGTCCGTCCAGTCATAAAAGTAGTCATAAAAATAAATAGCAAAAACCCAAGAACTTATATCCACCCATCCAATTTTTGGGGTATAATCTCTAAACAAAAATTTTTAGTGCTAGATGTTTTTGATCAATTTGTCGCTTAGTGTAATTAAGCATATAAAAAATGTATATATTATTTACACGAAATATGGGCTGAATGTAATTGCTGCCATATATGGTTTTTAGGGTATGGGTGTTTAATTAAGAATGAGTGTGTGTATGTGTGTGGTTATTTGGTTTGAGCATATTTGTGGTAAATCGCAATATTTTGTCGTATTAGTAGAGATTTCATTAAAACTAATTAAAATGTTTTTGAGGATAGCAGTTTTTTGTAATAGTAATGTTTAATCTATGTTGGCATTTGCATAAAAAAGATATTGCTTATGTGAATTATTTGACATTTGACAACAAAAAATTTTACAAGCGGATTTTCATAAGCTTTTCAAATGACTAGACTTAAAACTTGCAGACTTAAAGCTGATTAAAATTAATGAAAAATCAAGCTAAGCACTAAAGTTTTTCTAATCGAAGGGAAGCTGAAGGCTAGTTTTTACAGGGTTAAGTTGGAACATACCGATTACTTAGTAGTCTTAAAATATTTTTTTAAAAATCTTGAAACAAATTTTATTGTTATCCGGTTTAGTAGGATAGTGCAGTGAATAGCTTTCAGGAATCAGTGTCAACGGAAAATGCAATGGAAAAATATGCAGTTAAAAGCATTGATTTAAAATATTGGATGTACACATTTTTTTTAGACCTAACCAACGCTTATGGGATGCCCCCGATAAATGTGTAAGCATTTTTTTGATTCGGAAGATAGGTGATGGTTAGTTGGGGGTTAGATTGATTGTGAAATGTCGGTAAAGATTTGTTTTAAATTTGCAAAGCTAAAAACTACCGCGAATCACGCTCGCGGCGAGACTATTCCAAAACTTTATTGTGCGACTAAGAAACGAATTATTACGGTAATGCAACGTTCTGTTGGGTATCGAGAAAACCACATCTTACTGCAATTTTTGGAAATATTTCATAACCAAATCAGTGGATAAGTTCTTGAGTTGTGATTTAAAATAAAGAAACACATTTTCGAACTTTAAATATTAAAAAAAAAACTTGTCTATAGAATTTTTCATCAGAAATTAATAAAATCGACATTTTTGTTCAATTTATCGCTTAGAATCCTTGATAAATTAATTCACATTCATCAAAATCAAACTGCTTGATGAATGTGAATGTGATATTTCAACTTAAACGTTTGTTTCATTGAAATTCTAACTTTATTTAATTCTCGTTTTGCTTCTCCCATATTTAAAAAAACTTAAACTCAAAAACTTTAGAATTCAGCTCGAAACTACTTTTGAATTCCTTCACGATTAAACTTTTAATTTCTGAGTTCTTATTATCTCTTTTTTTAACTCTTTCCACCTCCACTAGATAATTCCTAACATTTACAGACACTAACTGAAAAGAAATCCTGCAAAACGGACTAACAAGCATTCAACTTTACAGTCTTACTTTAGCCAAAAGCAAAAAGCGTAGTACACACATACAAGCACAGAATCCCAATGTTACCAGCAGTTAGTCCTGCAACTGCACTAGGCCATTGTTTGCTTGTAGCCAAACGTTATCCTTTCGTATCGCATTTATTTTATCTCTCTAATCTTCACTTGCCTCTAGTAAGGTGCATAACTTTCCAAACACAAACTGAAAAAAGAAAATTAAGAAAATGCAGGTTACCGCCGACGTTGAAGTAACGTGAATAAAAGAATTGACAAAAAAAGATGTGATACAGTAGATAAACGAACAGTGGTTTAATTGAGTCTATATTTTTTCACACGGTGGGTGAGAATTAAATATTCTTAAGGCATATTTTTCTCCTTATAAATTCGATAAAGAAAAACAAAATAATATTTTTATAGAAAAAGTTAGCAATACTCGTGCATGGATCTGTAATGATGTGAAACCTTATTAGATTTCTTATATCTTATTAATTTTTTATATTATTTTCCATAAAAATTATTTGAAATTTTTTAAATATCGTTGTCATTATGTAATTCATAATTACCATGTAGGGAACTAAGATCTTTGAAACTGCTTGCAAAGCACTTTACAAAATCAAAACAGTGATTTTCTCGTGTTTTAAATATGCCATTTTTTAACCCTGACATGTCATAGGAAAAGACCCCTTCTTCTTCGCAACGAAAAGTGATTTGAAAATGCGTTGATCTCGCTTCGGAAAATGATTCAAAACATAATTTTTTCTCACTACCGAAAGTGAATTTTATTTATAATTGTTATGTCCTCTTGGTCCTTCGAAAAAATAGTTGGGCCAGGGTAATGGTTAAAGTTTTCAATTGACAGTTTTCAATTTCACCGGATCGTACCTCAGTTGAACCTCAATGCTTCCGATATCTTCTCTTCCCAAAGAGTCAGTCCAAATAAACTGCTTCAAAACATGGCAGAATTACCAAGGCAGCATTGACAGTCGTTATGGATAATATTAACTGTCAAAAAATATACTCAAAAAGAGGGCGCTTTCAGTCAGCCATTGTCAATAAGTGAAAACATAAAAAATGTTAACACTCAAATAATCTTAGGGTAATTTTTAGACCCGAAACGACTTTAACGTGATTTTTTGTTGGGATAATGATTTTTAAAAATTTTTCTTTCTGCTCAGTACACGTATTTTAAAGTTAAGTAACAACAACAGTTAAAACGACTTTCTGCAGAAACCATATTAAATAACTATATTTACGTTTTTGTCATTTTTCCAATAAAAAATTAATAAAATTTGCCTGGGTCAGTTTTTGACCCTAAGGATAACAAGTGTGATTTTTTTTCTAGGGGCAGCATTTGAGTGTTAAAAATGTTGAAGTCAATCCACCACTGGCGACGAGTTTCCTTCTGAAGTACTAAATAATATATAATATCACGGACTGAAAAGCTTTTCCCACAAATCACACACAATTTGTTTACAACTTTCATGATTTTAATGTTTATTTGTTTATTTAAACGCACACAAATTCTTATTTGATTTTTATAATCTTTGTTTTCGACACTTGCTTTAATTTTAGCTTTCTTTCACTAACAGCTGTTTGTGACTGGTTATGTTTTCCTTTTGAAGAGAAAATAAGCAGTTGTCAATGCTACACAACCATATTAAAACTTCTGTTATGTTATGTTATATTATGTTATGTTATGTTATGTTATGTTATGTTATGTTATGTTATGTTATGTTATGTTATGTTATGTTATGTTATGTTATGTTATGTTATGTTATGTTATGTTATGTTATGTTATGTTATGTTATGTTATGTTATGTTATGTTATGTTATGTTATGTTATGTTATGTTATGTTATGTTATGTTATGTTATGTTATGTTATGTTATGTTATGTTATGTTATGTTATGTTATGTTATGTTATGTTATGTTATGTTATGTTATGTTATGTTATGTTATGTTATGTTATGTTATGTTATGTTATGTTATGTTATGTTATGTTATGTTATGTTATGTTATGTTATGTTATGTTATGTTATGTTATGTTATGTTATGTTATGTTATGTTATGTTATGTTATGTTATGTTATGTTATGTTATGTTATGTTATGTTATGTTATGTTATGTTATGTTATGTTATGTTATGTTATGTTATGTTATGTTATGTTATGTTATGTTATGTTATGTTATGTTATGTTATGTTATGTTATGTTATGTTATGTTATGTTATGTTATGTTATGTTATGTTATGTTATGTTATGTTATGTTATGTTATGTTATGTTATGTTATGTTATGTTATGTTATGTTATGTTATGTTATGTTATGTTATGTTATGTTATGTTATGTTATGTTATGTTATGTTATGTTATGTTATGTTATGTTATGTTATGTTATGTTATGTTATGTTATGTTATGTTATGTTATGTTATGTTATGTTATGTTATGTTATGTTATGTTATGTTATGTTATGTTATGTTATGTTATGTTATGTTATGGCACCTCCACTTTCATTGCGAGTCATGTCTTATGCCCAATCTATTTCTCTTTCACCAACTCTGGTCGATTCCCAGGTTGTTCCTCTTCTCAGATTTCTGTTCATTTAGATTTTTTCATTATATCAAATTTGAAGTGTTCCTTGTATCTTTCGGTTCATAAGTTAAAATGTGAGATCGATTACTTCTTTCAGAGTAACTGTTCCTGAAAATTTATTTAATTCTATAAAAGATGTAAACTTTTGGCCGCTAAACACAATTGTACGCGAATTCGAACTTAAAAACAATCCAAGACCGGTAAATATTGCAAATTTGCCGCGTCCCCGAAATAGCCCTGAATCTCATCCAAAAAAAGATTAATAAACCGCAAGTAAAATTAGAGCTTGTGTACCAAAATTTCAAGGGTCTTAACTCCAAACTTTCCGATATTTTCATTAACAATTTTGATTTTGAATATAAAATAATAATTTTTACGGAGACTTGGCTTCGCTCTAATATCTTAAATTCTGAAATAATGTGCAATAAATATCAAATTTTTCGTAAAGATCGTCATGATAAGATCAGTGGTGGTGTTTTGATAGCTGTTCAAAACTCGCTTGTATCTGAAGAATTGACAATTCTTGACACCAGTGACATTGAGTTCATTTGTGGTGCAGTTAAATAAAATAATAGTATTATTTATGTTACTTGCTCTTACATTCCTCCTAAATGTGACTTAACAATGTATTTAAAACATTTACACGCCATCGAAAAAATTCATAATTTGTTAAAAAAATAAAGACATTCTTATTGTGCTGGGTGATTTTAACCTAGCTTTTGTGACTTGGAGATTGTCTGACGATTCTTCATTTCTTACTCCTGTTTCCAATAGTGATTGGATAAATAGATAAGCTGTCTGATCTTTGTCTTCAACAAGTCAATGATATTTTAAATATAAACCACAGAACCGTAGACCTTGTATTTGTAGATAGATGCACTATTGTTAATCTCCATTGTTCGAATTCCGTATCTCTTCCAGAAGATGTACATCATCCAACTCTTGTAATAACAGTTTTACTCCCCCACGAAAAAGAAGATAAAGTAACTGCTGATGCGCGAAATAAAAAAGTTTTTAATTTAAAAAAAAAACGGACTGTATGTAAAACTTAATTCCTTACTTTCGCAGACTGATTGGTCTCTAATTTTAACTAGCGGAACATCATATTCATATTATGACGTCGAATCTTCTGTACAGTTTTTCAATGATACTTTGCAAAGGATTTTCTTACTGTCCGTCCCAAAAAAAAGGTGTTTCTCCAATCCCTTAAATCTACCCTGGCTAACAAATGATCTAAAGGCACTTAAAAATTTTAAAAATCGTTTATTTAAAAAATATAAAATATCTGGTTCTAGTTTAAACTCTTCTAAACTCTTAAATTCTACTTATCGCTAAAATATCAACTATTAAATAAACATTGCTATTCTGCTTATTTAATTAACATAAAATCTCAATTAATTATTCAATAAAAAAATAAAAAATCAATTAAAAGATAATCCAAAACTTTTCTATAGTTTTGTTAACTCAAAACGTCAAGCCTCCAGCTTTCCACCCCTTATGAAATTCATTCAGGAAGAATCATCTTGTGACAATGTATTTTCTAACATGTTTGCAAACTTCTTTAAATCAACTTACTCCGATATACCATTTAATAGTAGCACGGTGTATCCTTTTCTCCCGCCAGTTAACTCTTTTGAAACTCCTGTAATAGTCCCAAATATTGTTATGTGTTATCTTCAACAAGCAAAATCTTGTTTTACGATCGGCCCTGATAAAATTCCAAGCTGTATTTTAAAGCAATGTGCTACAAACCTGTGTACTCCTCTAGCAAACATTTTTAATATTTCCTTGCATAGTGGTTATTTTCCTATTTTATGGAAAGATTCTTATATTATATCCCTTCATAAATCTGGCTCTAAGATAGATGTTTCTAACTATCGAGGAATTGCAAAATTAAGTGCAATCCCTAAATTATTTGAGAAAATCATAACTGATCAATTAACCTACTCCATGTCTTCCACCATTTCTGTCTTTCAACATGGTTTTCTGAAGAGTAAGTCCACTACAACAAACCTCTTAGAGTTTACTACGCGTGTTATAAATGGTTTTACTTTGGGACTGCAGACTGATGTTATTTATACGGACTTTAGCAAAGCTTTCGACAGTGTTAATCATAATCTTCTTTTGAAAAAACTCCACCTATTGGGTTTCCTGTCACATTATTAAATTGGATAAATTCGTATTTATCTAGACGTACTCAAAAGGTTTTATGTAAGAATTCTCTTTCAAAAAGTATTTCGGTCTCTTCTGGCGTTCCTCAGGGCAGTCATCTTGGACCGGTTTTGTTTTTACTATTCATTAATGATCTTCTTTCGGTAATAAAATACTGTACGTCTTAAATGTACGCTGACGACGTGAAACTTTTTCTTTGTTACAAATCACCCGAAGAACGACATCTTTTACAATCTGATCTAAATAGACTTGTGGACTGGTGTAGCTTAAATATATTAAATCTCAACTTAAAAAAAATGTAAGCAAATGACATTCTCGCGAAGATCTTCTAATAACATAAATTACACTATAATTAACACTAACTTAGAAATAGTTTCCAGTTTTCTCGATCTTGGTGTTATTATGGATTCAAAACTTTGCTTCAATCTCCACGTTAATATGGTGATAAATATGGCAAGAGGAGTCCTTGGTTTCATTAAAAGATGGGCTAAAGAATTCAGTGATCTCTTTACTACTAAATTATTATATACCTCTCTCGTTAGGCCAATTCTTGAATATGCATCAGTTGTATGGAATCCACAATATAATGTCTACATCGACGCCATAGAATCCGTTAAACAACAGTTTTTACTTTTTGCTTTACGTCATAGTCGTTGGAACTCCAATATTATGCTTCCATCGTATGAAATACGCCTTAAAATTATTTTACTACCTTTCCTAAGAAGCAGAAGAAATATGCTAAATGTATTGTTTCCGTATAAATTACTTCGTGGCGAGATTAATTCGGAATATCTCATCTCAGCTCTAAATTTTAACATCCCAAGGAGAGGAACTAGACATTTTCTGATTTTCAAGTTGAGTCAGTGCAGTTCTAATTACGCTCTTCATGAACCTTTACGATGTATGTGCAGTGATTTCAATGACAACTTCCACATGATTAGTTTTTCTGATTCGATTATACCTAACGTAGTTTTATAACAATGTTATATCGGTAACTTAGATTGTTCTGTTTCTCCTTTTTGTCTCGATATTATGTTTTATAAAGTAAGCACCATCAGATATGAATCGTTTTTAAAACTTACTTTTTAATTATTAAATATTTTTATTTTCAATCGAATTGGGATTTACGTGCTCACGTGGTTTCCTGATTTGAAATTAGACTGAACTCACACTATCACCTGGATTGGTGTGCCAGAGTATATCTCTTTTCCACACAAGTTTATACCTGCGTTGGCCCAAATGCATATCCAACTAATTGGGATTTTGATTTGGCGGATATGAGATTTATCTCATTTCCACGTAGGTCCTTGGGTTGGACAATGGCCGCAAAGCAGTCAAAATGAGTATAGTATTTTGGATTGTTTTTGAATTCAGGATTATTTTTCGAGTACATCGATAATTCGATGTTGCTTATTTATTTAGAATTTAATATACTTAAATACGCGTTTGATATATATTGAATTCTTAAATTCTGCTGAAAAGCCAATTAATGTGCTTAGTGGAAAATGTGCTTAGCGTAGGTGCATTCTGCCTGTCCCGGCTGATTCGGGCAGGATCTAGAATATAAATCGTGCATGCGTATAGGTCGGGTATACGTATCTTTGGAAGATTCATACCTCCGGGCGAATCCGAAAAAAAACGAAGCTAAGATAAAAGAAATAAAATCTATCCATCTATTTATCTATCTAAGCTTTTGGTTTTATCAAATAAGTGGCAACGCCATAACTTACGTGTGTGAGGTTTATGTAAAGTCAGTGAACATTAGCTGCTTTTTGATGAATTGTGAATTCGTGCCGATTTTTTATAATTTTCAAAGTAATTTTTTCTTAAAATGCAAAGAAATTTAAATTCAGTAAGTATTTTTATTTTAAATTCCTAGTGATAATTTTTTTTTTATTTTGAGTATTTAAAAAAAAAAACTTTAAGTTAATCAAAATCCATTAAAATTTCAAAATTAATAATGAAAGTTTTGTTTTTACGTAAAATGCATAAAAAACAGGATTGGTAATTTTGTGACCTTAAGATCACAAGTGTGACTTTTTCTTTAGGTAACAAAAGTATTAAAAAAGTTATTAAGATATTCTACCCTGTTCTGAAATACAAGTTGCAATCTTTTATAAAGTTATAGCTTCACTTTTGTGATATATTTATTAGAAGGAAATTTCAAAATTTCATAGGGCCGTAAGTACGTACATATTCCTTTGAATAGAAAGATTCGGCCAGAAGTTCAGCATGTGATCTATTGAAACTGGGCAATTGCAGAAAGCAGTTATAATAACCGCAGTTATTGGGACTGGACACTGCGGTATTAAACAATCAGAATTTATACCAGAGTAGTGGTGAATATAGGTATTTCAGCATTCTGCGTTTTTTGCAGATTGAAGCTTTACTATAAAGTTATTGATGTCCTTAGCGGTAAATAATTAAAATTAACGAAAGCCTCAGATAAACTATATACATATTTGAATTTATATTTATAAGCTTTGATTGATTTGTTTAATAAATCAAAATACCTTTACATGCTCTCTCCAAATCTCTCATTTTCGTCCATTTATCCTCCGCTCTCCCCTATTGTCTTTATAGTCTTATAATATATATACATCGTATCTTGGTATGTATATAGTCTCTCTTGTTTTCCTCCTCTTATTTTATTTTTGACATGCTTATTGAAATCACGTCAATCCTATGGGGGGAAATGAAAGGGGGAAAATATAGTATATTATAGTATAAGCAAATCGATAGTATATAAGCAAAATCTGTTATAATAAGTTAAAATAAGTAAATATCATTGCCTTGTTTGGCCAATAAATAAATTAATTACATGTAGGTGTGAAGGCAACATTTTTGACTGTAGTATCAGCTAGCTCATTTCTACGCATTCCTGAATGGCCAGGAATCCACATAATTTTAATTTTCTTTCGAGCCTGAATAAGAATGTCTCTAGTGGTAGCAATGGCGTTTGTAGAGTTGCCGGACGCTTTAATTGCGCTGACACGAGACTTGCTATCTTTGCAGATCACAAATTTACCCATTTATTTTTTTTGCAAAATTAGCAGCCTAAAGTTAAGCGACGGCTTCTGCTGTAAACACGGAGCAAGAGTTGTTCAATAGCACATGGCTTATAGGAACGCCGTCCCCGCTGATAGAAGGTATTGTTGTTAGTTTTTTATCTGTCAGTGAAGGCTTCATTCTGAGGATTTAAAAAAAAAATAGACTGGCCATTACAGCCCTTGGAAGGACTTTGACCTAGCTTCTATTGATCAATTGTGTTGTGCGTGTTATTAAATTTTGATCACAAATGACCGAGAACTGGATCTACGTGTTTTATGCCGACTCCGAACGGCTCATGCTCTCAAGAAGCTTTACATGGCAATTTTTACTCTCTGAGGTTTGCCATTGTTTGCAGAGAGGTGACGACCGAACAGAAAAATTAATTCAATTGAAAAAACTTTCTGTCTGAGCTGGAATTGAACCCGGGCTACCGCGGTTCTTTAGCTTAGGGGCCACGCACTATACCCACTAGGCTACGATCGCCATTCTGAGGATTTATATTGAGTTTATTGAGGAGACTTTTAGCATCCAGGCAGTGCTGCCAACTTTTCAATTCTTAAATCCACCATAAAGGCAAAAAAATGCGCTTTTTCATCAAAAATGCACCAGACCTATAACTTTTTTAAAAATCTAAAACACATTATTAACCCATTAATGACTAATGGGTATTTAAATACCCATAAAACAGTGTTTACGAAAAAGGCCATATCTCGGAAGTGGTGGGAGATATCGATATAATTTTTTTTAAAACATTACGGAAAAATGAAACTATTAATTTTCTTTGCAATGTGAAACGAAATTCATACAATTAAATGTTCCTTTTCTAGATCGAAGATGTGTGATTTTCAAAAATGACAAAATCCATATACAAAGCTATGTAGAAAATGGAAAGATCGAGGGAAAAATTTGTGGTCAGTTTTAAAATGCACTGTTGAGCCTGCCCATTTCTCTTAACACATTGTTAGCATATTGTTGTCTTAACACAATAGGAATACCAGTTCGGTCAAGCCTTTTGAAAATCTATTGAAATCAAGAAAATGCGGTTTTTGCTTGCCAAAGCGTTACGTAATTACTTACTAAGTTGGCGCTACAACCGTGTGTCGGTCTTGGTCTCATCTAAGAATTTGCGCCAGCCATTTCTGCCTTTCGCTTGCTGGTGCCAGTTGGAAATTCCAAGCTTCGTCAGGTTGTCCTCTACTTGGTCTTTCCAACGAAGATGCGGTCGTCCTATTCTGCGTTGACCGCCGCTGGGTACCGAACGAATGTTTTCTTTACTGGAGCATCGTCTTTCATGCGCTGAACATGACCAAGCTAGCGAAGCCGCTCGATTTTAATGCGCTTGACTATGTCGATGTCGGCGTACAGATCATTCAGTTCATCATTCCACCAAATTCGGTGCTCGCCATTGACGCAGATTGGTCCGTAGATCTTACGAAGAATCTTTCTCTCGAATGCTCCTAAAGTCTTTTCATCTAAACTGCTCAGCGTCCAGGTTTGTGATGCATAAAGTAGCGTGATTTTCGTTCTTCGAGAGAGGACTCTGCTTCTCAATTGCCTACTGAGCCCAAAGTAACACCTGTTGGCAAGAGTTCTTCGTTTGATCTCAATGCTGATGTCGGTGGTTGAGTTTATGCTGGATCCCACATAGACGAAATTCTTCACAAACTCGAAGGAGGTATTGTCAACTGTTAAGTAGGATCCAAGACGCTGGAACAGTTTTTTGTTGACACCAATTATTTCGTCTTATCTGCATTCACTGCCAGACTCATTCGACTTGACTCTCTTTCTAATCTGGAAAATGCTGCATTGACTTCGTGTGTATTATGGCCAATGATATCGATGTCAGCAGCATACGCAAGCTGCATAACACTCTTGTAGAATATTGTGCCACAACGTCTCAGATCAGCAGCTCGGATGATCTTTTCCATCATTAGGTTGAAAAAGTCGCACGATAAATAATCACCTTGTCTGAAACCTCGTTTGGTAACAAATGGTGGGGAGAGGTCCTTCCCGATTTTAACTGCGCTGCTGGTGTTGCTCAGTGTCATCCTGTAAAGTCGTATTAGTTTTGCAGGAATACCAAATTCAGGCATGGTGCAGTACCGGTGCTTCCTTATTAGGCTGTCGAAGGCGGCTCTGTAGTCGACAAAAAGATGGTGGGTGTGGACTTGTTTTTCTTGTGTCTTCTCCATGATTTGTCGTAGCGTGAAAATCTGGTCGATGGTGGACTTTCCACACTGCCACACTGATAAGGTCCAATCAGTCCGCTTACAATGGGCTTCAATCATTCACATAAAGCACTCGACAGGACCTTGTATGCGATATTAAGTAGGCTTATCCCACGGTAATTGGCACTGATAGTGGGATCGCCTTTCTTGTGGATTGGGCAGAGCACATTGAGATTCCAATCGTTCGGAATGAATTCTTCCGACCATATTCTGCATAGAAGCTCGTGAATGCATTTAAATAGAGCTTCGCCTCCGTTTTTAAACAGCTCAGCAGGTAAGCCATCAGCTCCCGCGGCTATTTTATTTTTAAGCCGAGCTATAGCTGTCAGAACTTCATCATAGTCGGGCAGCAAAACCTCAACGCTGTCATCCGAAATTGAGGTTTCCGGAATATCATCTCTATTGGCGGGATTATTGTCAGCATCGCCATTTAGAAGCTTAGAGAAGTGTTCCCTCCATAACGTCAGTGTACTCTGGACATCTGTCACTAGATTCCTGTTTTCATCCTTGCAGGAAGAGGCCCCGGTTTTAAAACCATCGGCAAGGCGTCTTATTTTTTCGAAATTTTCGGGCCTCATTTCTGTCACCATACATCTCAATCTTCTCCTGCTCGCGCTTTTCTGCCTCTCTTTTTTCCGCCTGAAATGTCATCTCTCTTCCCTCCTCTTTTCTTTGTATCGCTCCTTAGCAGCGCACGTTACAACCGATTGCAAGGTGGCTTTGTAGGCGATGTCTTTCTCTGCAGTGGCATCGTGGCACTCCTGATCGTACCACTGGTTTTGGCGAGGGCGGTGGTAGCCAATCACTTCTTCAGCAGCCCTTCGCATGGACTTGGAAATGTGTGTCCACTGCGCACATACATCATCGATTGGAGGAGTACTTTTAAGCAAGAGTGAGAGTCGAGTGGCGAAAGCTTCGGCTGTCTGTTTCGATTGCAGCTTGTCGACGTCTAGCTTTCTCTGTGTAGGGTTGCGTGTATTCTTAGCTGCGCAAGATAGTGATCCGAGTCAATGTTTGCACCACGGATCGTGCGTACATCCAATACACTGGAAGAGTGCCTTCTGTCGATCAAAACGTGACCAATTTGATTTTTGGTTTTTTGATCAGGGGATATCCAGGTGGCTTTATGAATATGGAGATGCTTGAATCTAGTGCTACTTACGACCATGTTTCGTGCTGCGGCGAAGTCAATCAGCCTCATTCCGTTATCGGAGGTGTTGTCGTGGAGGCTGAACTTTCCGACTGTTGGACCAAATATATTTTTCTTGCCCACCTTAGCGTTGAAGTCACCAAACACGATTTTTACGTCGTGACGGGGGCAGCGTTCGTAAGCATTTTCAAGGCGCTCGTAGAAAATTTCCTTGATCTCCCGGTTGTTATAATGTTAAACTAATTTAATCTAATTAAATTCTTATTTAACTAAACTAAATGATTTTTATACTATAAAATAACATAGTTCATAGCTTTTAATTTTATAAATAAATAAATAAAAAAACAAGCACAAGCTTGCAAAACGTAAGAAGCACAGGTAAATCTCATCGTCCTTGTCTTCTGTCGGAGCGTGCGCACATATTAAACTTATATTAAAAAATTTTACCTTGATGCGGATTATGGCAAGTCGTTCGTTCACAGGTGGGAATCGCAGGACGTGGGGCCGTAGTCTGTTGCCAACTACAAATCCGCATCCAAACTCGTGCTACTCCGCATGGCCGCTGTAGTAGATATCACAGGGGGCGTTACGAATGCAACCCTGTCCCTTCCATCGCATTTCTTAGATAGCAGTGATATCAGCTTTGCATCTTTCCAAGACATCAGTCAGTTGGATAGAGGCACCTTCCCAATTAAGGGTTCGGACTTTCCAGGTTCATATCCGTAAATCATTATCAGTTTTTCGTTTACGGTACTCGTCATCATATTTGGGGATCAGTTTTCTTCTATTCTTAATAGTTTTCGTCGAACCTATGGGTGGGCTTCAAACCCGATGCAGAACTTTTTTAAGCCTAGGGAGGCCCGCCGCGCAGATTAGCCGCCAAACTAACGGTTGTCAGTTTTGACGTTGCGCAGGAAACACCACGTGGAGGTTTGAGTCGACTTTAGGCGATTTCACAAAGATTATGCTAGCCTCGTCAGGTTGAGACAGTCAGACAAGTTACATTGTAAAGGTTCGCCCCCAGATTGCCAAAGCATTAGTGATGAAATAATCTAGATGCAACAAGGCATCGGTTGTTCCGTGCCCTTTCTTGAATCCAACCAAACCACATTTGTCTGCTGTTTATTTATGGGAATAATGGCGGATGTTTTCCATAATTTTGGGTAATTACCATCATCGAAGATAGAGTTACGCAATTTGAGTATTCTTTCTTTTACAGGAATACACTATGGGTTCACAGACCACATTTTTTGGCCAAAACTATAAGACATCACTGAACGGAGATGAATATATGTATTCGGGGGTTTTCAAGGTTGCTGATTTCGAATCTGACGTTAAAATAGTAAATAATAATGGCGGATTCAATATGGTGGCATATATTTTTAATTATTTTCCTATATGCAAGAAAGTCGATATTCGGGAGGTTTCACGGTTATAAATTCATAAGAGTATTGCGGCTTAAGTTTGAGACATTTAAAAACATTTTATTTTGAAATCAGACCAAACTTAATGTAATAGTTTATTTCAAACTTTAATAACAAAAAAATTTACATGTTTCTAATGTTTAAAAAGAAATATAAAAATATTTTTTTAAATAATATAGTTAAATAATATCAACCAAAGTTTTGCAGTTGTAAATTGTTTAACATATCGACATACTGTATTGGTTCCATAAAATCTCTGCTTTCAGTTTCGTATTCGTTGCAATCATTTTTTCTGAGTCTGTGTCCGTATTTGTACTTTCATCTGGGGCTCCTTCAATATTTATTGTACCCAAAGTACTATCTATTTCTGGAAATTCGCAGCATACCAAATTTAAGACTTCCGGCGGAAAACGTATGCGCTACCGTTGTTGAATGCGCTTGCTTAGACCAATGCTAGATATGATAGGGTCAGAGCTATCTAAAGCTCTTGTGAAAACATCTGTCAAGTTATCAATTCGGCTTGCTTTTCGGTCATGAAGAAGTCTATCTGACTTGTATATTTTATTTCTTGATTCCGATGCGTCTTCTCCAAAAACTCCAGCAGGAAGGACTGTATTCGCCATTATCTCTTTTGAGTGCACTAAAACTTTATGAACTGTTACAGTCATTGGCAACCACGGATATTTTTCAATAACTATTTTGGCTGTTTGGAAGCAGTAACTTTTAAATTGATCCAAATTTAATGGGAGTTGGCAAGATAAAGATATAAGGATAATTTTTTGACGAAAAACTAAATCAATATCAACACCAGTGATTTCAGTCGAAGGCATGACGAGCGGTATTTCCATCATTGCAGTCAACATGTAAGCTAAGATGTTCCCAAAACAAAGTTTGCATACTGCGCCTCCGTTCAAATACAACTTTTTTATCTTCTTCTCCTCTAATTTGCCACTTTTTTGCATTATTTTATATCCAGCATGCAATATGAATTCAAAGAATCGTATCCATCAATACAGTTGACTAATTGCAAATTTTTATCGTTCCTCTTTTGCTTGAAATTTATGATATTTAAAATCTTTTACGTTAATAAAATCTTGGGGAGAAGCTCCACAAATAGGGGAGTTTTGATTCGAGTTCGTACCCGTCAGAACATTTAAGACCTTTTCACCGATTACGGTCAAAAATAATTGGAATTTTATTTATACTGTTTTATTTTCAGCTAATTTCAATAAATACGACTCTAATGCACCAATTTTTCTTTTGATAGCCATTTCTTTTTTTAATATACTTTCTTTCTGAATTCTTATTTCAAAGGTCTACAAAATCTTATCGATTGTGGTGTACGATTATTAAAAATAATTTTTCCTGATGTTCAAACTAAACGTAATGGAATAACTGTGGTTGCGAATAGGGATGAATCTGCATCTTTATAGGTACCAGGATTTATAATTTTTGTTTGTAATTAATTTGACCCGCACAGCTATCAAATCCATAACTAAGGATTACTTCGACACTAAAGTTACTTTCTTCGTTACCATCTAGCAAAGCTAATATTACTTCGGTTTGCAATTCAATGATCCTTTTGGCTGTATGTTTTAATCGCATTTGAAGAGGTATTTTAGCAATCTTTTCGGCAGCAGTTATTCTTCTGGTCTGCAGCTCTTCTTGGCAATCGCTCCTTGTCTATATGGAGGAGATATATCACTGTTCCTCATTTTAGTCTCACTCCTTACATTCAAACACTGCTGCTTTGTAAAATTATTGTCTAACCAAAATGCTAATGCTTCATTCAATGATAGTGGCATTGGTTTATTTTCTTTTCTGAACAATACTTTTTAATTTTAGAAACTCGACTAGGGCTCTCAATGCAATTTTTGAGAGCAGCTGCTAGATCTGCATATCCTTTTTTTCGGGCTGAAGTGTTTGCTGCCATAACTATCAATGTACTTTCATTTCCAAATTGTTAACTCAATTCCAATGCATCTCTTCTTTTACCAAGATTCGATTTATCGGTAAATGAAAATTTGGGACGTCTTCCTTTTGCCCCTGATAACAATGATTTGGTTTTCAAATCGAGCACTGTTTCCCCTTCAAACCAATCATTATATTTAATCTTAAATCTATTGCACTTTCTTGTGGATTTCATCCATTTAAAAGAAATGTTTTTATGTATGTTGTCTGATTTTTTTAAAATAACCTCCTTTTCTTATTTGAAATTTCATTTCGGTTTAACGTTTCCAATAAAGAACTGCCTTCGCCTTGCGTGATGTCATTGTGCGCCATACACTGAATAATTGCTTATTTTTGAGGTTGCACTTGCCTAAGAAAAAAATATTTGTTTAAAATTAGGTTCTTTTTATGCAGAATTAAGTGCTTTAACAAGAAATTCTACTTGCACGCTCTGCATTTCTATGCGATTTTTTTTAATTACTAATCAAAATCAACATTTATAAATTTTTTTCCTTCATTTTAAGGTTAATTCATATATTTTCACTTTTCTGAATGCAGTTGATTTAAATTTGTTAACACAATGTTACGCACTAACCAGTGATGTTCCTCGACGCGTCGTCTTTTATTGTCGACATTTTGGTGTCGATAATGTAGAAAGTGTCGACAATGTAGACAATGTCGAGAATTGTGTAAACAATGTCAACAAAATGCAACACTGCGAAAATGCAAGTTCTATTTAGATTATGCTGATTCCTAAATTCTTTTGAAAATTCGTTTAATTAACACAAACTAACAAATTTTACAATTAAACAAACAAAAACCATGCCCAGAAGGCGTAAAAATAAGGAATACTCCGTACTTGGACTCAATTTAATTAAAAATCACAATAAACATGCAGCCTCTTACATTAGTTATCTACACGTCGTTAAAAGCAATTGTCTACACGACATTGTCGACTCCATCGACAATAGTATTGTCGACATCATGTTCTCTACGCCGCACATCGCTGGCACTAACCATCATTACTTCCGATTGCATTCATATTATGTTTTTTTTATCAAATAGATCGCAAATAATTTCAGCTTAAACTTTTGCTTTCACTTGTTTACTCAGCGAAAAAAAAAATACGTTTGATAAAAAAAGACAAATTTATCAACATGCCAATTAACAGTGTACTATAAAAAAAATGCGGATTTTTTCTATCTAGAGTGTCTACATTTGAAAATAAATAAGAGAAATGCTTTTTTAATAACTTTAAATTTGGGGTTTTTGGCCAAAAATACACTCACGGAACTGGCGATGCTATCAAAACATCGCTTCTTCTAGCCGTAGTATTACAGTTCTCAAAAATTTAATATATGAGGCTATGAGAACTTTCATAATGGCTGCTAGAATCCAGTTTAAGAGCTGCTATTTAGGTTTTGACAACCTCACAGGAAGTTGTAAGAACTTACAATGGTGAGAGGAATTCGGTTTCGATAGCCGCGCCTTTTGTGGCTGCATTAAATCGTGATGTTGACAAATCGTGGAAAAATGTTTTGTGATGAAATTGTGAAACTTAACTTTTGTTTTTTCAGTTTTTGTGTTAATATAACGAAGTTTCTTTCATTTCTCTTCACTGTTTGTGAAAAATTAGGTATTTATAAATCTTGCTCAAAAACAAAAGTTTTCATTCACGACTTCTTGAGAATTATTCCCGATTAATTGATAGCTTATCGTATTTTATTTGTACTTACAGTGTGCTTTATCCAGTTGAAGTTATTTTAAGTGTTTATAAATACTGATTTATTAAAACTTTATAAATAGTTTTTTGGTTTTTGCCAACAAGCACACTGAAATATATATTTAAATTGACTACCAAATCCCATGCCGCAGAATCAGTGTTAACCTGTGTAATAGATGTGCTTTGGAGGCGTTGCTAAGCTTACCTCGAAGAACCAATAAATATTTTCTAAATTTTCATAGAAATACAATATACACTAAAATGAAATGAAATGAAAATCATCATCAGAGTATTTTTTAACCGTATATCGCGCAATAACGCTAATTTCAATTTTTTACCTAAAAATCTCTTAAACAGTCGGGAAAATAAATAAAACGACTTTTTTTAAATTAATACTTTATTTGTAAAAAATATTTGCAAAAAATATTTTTTTGCAGTTAAAAATATTTACTTATTTCAGGGAATGTAGCATTGCTTTTAATATAATAATTAATGATTAATGTAGTTTAATAACTCACTGTTTAATAACTCACTGTAGTTTAATAACTCACATTGATTTACTCTCTAATTGGAAAGTAAGAGTTTTTTGGAATGTTCGTGGGTCATTTATAAGAATTTCGAATAAATTTGTTCTCTTTGAATTATTTTTCCAGAAAAATTTTTAAATGTTGCAGATCTGCAACACGGCGCGATATGGGGTTAATCTTTGTTGTGAGTTATTTGATGCAAAATTGCCACAAATATAGCAAAAATAATTTATGTTTCCTTTAGACTTTTCTATTTTTTTCGCTCGATATTACTTTGTCTTTTTAATACAGTTATCGTACTTTCAATAAATTAATTAAAATCCCTGAGTGTTAGTAAAGTCTATTAAGAGTCTGATGATGATTTTGCGAGCAGTGAAGACTTGTAAGACCTTGCTGGTTTTATAAGAAAAATTATAAGGTTTTTGGTAACTATTCCCACTATAAAAAGTGTGTGCTTTATTTCTAAGAATATATAGAATATAGTTATTGGTTTTTCGAGATAAGCTTAGCAACGGCTCCAAAACACATCTTTTATCACATATGTATATTTCAAATAGAAAAAAAATTATATAAGTCGAAAAATGCAAATATATCTCACTTTTTTTTAAAAAAAAATGTTGAAAAAAAGTATTTTATGAATTTGTTTTGTGTTTAAGTTTGTTTATTAGACTGTTAGCTACAACTTCACCAAGGCCAGTGAGCCGATATTGTAACGCGCGTTTAAGAAAGACTTAAAAAGATTTTAATGGTTTGGAAAAGCCGGTCGGGATTCTGTCTGCCGCTAGCTAACAGCCTGTGGGGAGGTTCTTGGCTTACTAACCTTATTGCGCACATACTATTTTAATTTAAAGAATCCCTATAAAAACCCACAAAAAAGGAAGAAAAATAACAAGTGAAAATATGATTTGGGTAAACTAAAATTTATATAATGCTATTAGATGTTCCTCTCAACGAAAAAAACTAAAGCGATATCAGTAGATGAAATTTTGATATCCTCTTTACCCACCCTCCATGATCTTAAAAACTAATTTTAGTTAAGATCCCGAAGATTGCTACCTTTTATTCACCCATACCACAAGGAATAAGTAGAAAACTTAGGTGTTCATTTCGATCTTTAGTTTGCTTTATTTACATTCTTTTTCTTTTTTAAAAATCATTATATTAGGTATATATTTATTGCTTTATAAATTTTAATATTAACATTCTAAGTGTTTGAATTTTTGGGTTCTACATAATTAAATTATATAATTTTCATGGTTATTTTATTATACGTAAGAAAAAAAATTGAATAAGTTTTGTTCGTACGTATTTGCTTCAATCCTTATGAAGTTAATTAAGTAGAGAAAGTATAAGAAGTAGTTAGTTTAACATTACAACAACAAAAAAAAACTTGTATGTAACCATAATCATTTACCAACAATTCTTGTTGCTTTGCTTGAAATGCATGTTAAGCAAAATTAATGGAATCAAAACAAAGGCAAGCAAAACAAATTAAAATGTTTTGACGTTTCTTTATTTAGACTCTGTTAAAGTTAACAGTAGGAAAACAACATATTGCAAGAGAGTTTTATATGTAAGCTATGCTGTAAACATAAACAGAGCTTACTTAGCGATCTCTGTTTTTACCAAAGAGAATCGTGGGCAACTCTTCACTATCATTACGAGTTAAATTACAACAAAAAAAATATTTTATAAAAATAACTTACAATATGGAAAAAAAAATACAACAACTTACTTTATGATCCCGAACACGATGTAAGGCCTTCCATGTGTGGTTGTTGTTGGCGATCTGTACAGAGATAAATAAATTTGATGCTATCGAATTTGTTGTTGCTTTTGTTTTGTTTTTTTTTAATGTCTTTGCTGCTAAGAATAGATTATTAGTAACGTAAGAATGATTTTTTTTAACTTTATTAATATATTTTATCTTTTTCTTTAAACTTTTAACTTTAAACTAATTAATATTTTTCTTTATTCTGTTGTTTGGTCTTATGCTAACTTTTTCTGTACTAATATAGATAGTTTTTTTTTTATTTTTGAATACTTTTCTTTTACTTTTTTTTTTTTAAGGGAATATAACAAAATAATTTAAGTCAATTTTTTTTTCACTTTCGTAGGCGTTATGAGTTTTTATATTACATTTATTTCCGTTTTTTGTTTTTTTTTTCTCACTTAGTTAGCAAATGATTTACGTTTACTTTAATTTAGCTGATTGAAAAAAGAAAAATTGTTAATATGAATATTTTTACACTTATGTTATTTTCGTTGTTGTTATTTGCATTTTTTTTTTTATATTACCGCGTTTTTGTTTTACTTTTGATCTTGTCCAAAGAATTATAGTTAATGCGCGTGCTGATCAAGTTTCGATGACTATGGAATGGTGGCTGGTAGCGTTGGCAAAATCCCGTTGAAACTAGCGCTGTGCTGCGCGACAAAGAAGAGATTTGTGTTGCTTAGCTTGACTACGTTGCTGCTATTTGAGATGCGTGTTCTGATCGATGACCGATCGAGGATCGATACCATGGATTGATGGTTAGATTAATCCGAACCAATCCAGTGAATCGGATGATAAAATTATATAGTTTTTTCCTTCTTTTTTCGTTACTAGCGTTTCAATTGCAGAAGGTATTGATTGCTTACTTCGACTAAATTAGCGATTTTTAGATTAATCGAAATATATAGCTCAATATTGGAGTTTCTCTTCCGAGAGCGATAAAATGAACAAAAGTACGTAGTTACGCTCATCTGTGAAATTTATGGGCAAATAAATTGGCATCCTACTAACTTTAATTCCATGAAACTTACCCAATTATCTTTTTATGTCACCTATAATTATTTTAAATTGATCTTAAAATTCAAACCTTATATGGATGTTTATATCGTAGAAACTTTTCACGTGTTACGCGTTTGCTGGTGAAGCAAAAAGAAAGAAATTTTTAACACGGAAGTAGTGAGCAATTTAAGTTTTGCAGCAGTTGGTAGCCTTTCCAAGTAAAGTTGGTAATCAAGAACCTTTGAGCTTTCAACTATGTTAAACTGATTTCATAGAGTTTTTGGCATCACTTTGCATGCGATAAATTATTTACAGTGTTTACTAATTCTATTAAAAATTATATTTTATTTCAATTTTAAAACTTAAATTCTTTCAATTTATAGTTGGAAACGAAGAGTTTAAAGATTTTGAAGAGGTAAATATTCATAAGAATATTTGAAATGTTTTTTTTTTTTTCTTCTTGCACGTTACAAAACCAAATAACCTGCTAACTATAAGGTAGAAGGTTAGTGGGAAAAAAATTTTTTTTTACTGGCGAATGTCCTTTGCGTGAAATGTGCCTATGCTGCGGCCTTGACAATCTTCTAAGACAAAATAATGGTTTCCTAATTTCTTTTTAATGCGAGATTTGAGAAATTTTGGACTAAGTTTAGCATTAAAATTTTTAGCAAAACTACTTTGCTCAAAATTACGTCTAAAAACTTCTTGACCTTCTTTAAAATCAATAGGTTTTGATCGAAGATTATACTGTTTCACATTTCGTGTATACGCTTTTTGAATATTTTCTCGGATATCTTTTCTTAATAAAGCTAGTTTATCATCATTTTTAAAACAGATATTAGGTTCATCTAACAAAAACAAATTTTTTAATAGTTTATAATCAGAGGCATGTGTTATCATATTAAACCCAAACAAGGCGTGGTAAGGAGAACTATTGATAGTTTGATGAATAGAGGATCTTAAAGCACAAGATATGCTGCTTAGCATTTCATCCCAATCTCGATGGTCATGTTTAATATAAGCTCTTATTGCTGCTATTAGAGATCGATTAACTCGTTCTGATGCGTTACTCTGTGGAGAATACAATGCAGTATAAAGATGATTAATTCCTAATTTTGTCAAAAACGCGTTAAAGTCGTTAGCTTTGAATTGGGACCCATTATCGCTTACTAAAGTTTCAGGTACTCCAAATCCATGAAAAATTTGTGTCAATAGAAAATCTTGTATGGCGACAGAGGTAAACTTACGCAAGGGACAAATCCAATGATATTTACTAAAATGGTCTACTACAATCAGTAACCCAATGTGACCTTTTTTGCTCCTTGGATAAGGACCTAGTAAATCAACATACAGGCGTTGAAATGGACGAACTGACACCGCTGGATTTCCCATAGGTGGGCGTAGCGTAACGTTTGGGGCTTTTGTTTGCTTACAAATTTCACAGTTTCGAACATAGTTTCTAACATCTTTAACTAAGCCTGGCCAAAATAAACATTGTCGGATTCTTTCGATTGTCTTTGCCATGCCTCCGTGAGCTGCTAAGACACTATCGTGCGCTCTGATGATTACGTCTTTCCTAATCTTTTCGGGCACCCACAAAGTCCCAGAAAGCCGCGAACTTGCTTTAAGTTCTTCGGAATTGGCCAGCCAAGAATAGATTCAATTTTTGCTGGATCCATCGCGATGCCTCCATTACCAATAATATATCCTAGATATTTTACTGAAGTTACGCAAAAATTACTTTTGCTGATATTAAGAGTGAGATTTGCCTTCTTAAATTGTTCCGCAATGAGAACTAAGATGGATAAATGAGAATCGAAATCCTCTGACACAATACACAAGTCATCTAAATAGCCAAAGACACAATTTCGAAGTTCAGGAGGAATTATTTCGTCCATTAGCCTACTCATGGTTGATGGGGCATTACATAAGCCGAACGGCATAACTACAAATTGGTATAACGGTCTACCAGGTATTGTAAAAGCAGTTACCCGCTTCGACTCTTCTGTCAATTCAATTTGCCAGTAAGCATCTTTAAGATCTAACTTGGTAATAAGGTTAGCCTTAGGCAATCTTGCAAAAATTCCTTCAATACTAGGGAGAGGATATGCATCTTTCTTCGTTACGTTATTTACTTTTCTTGCATCGAGACAAAGCCTAACTTTCCCAGGCCTAATAACTAAACGCATTGGAGAACTCCACGGACTTACTGATCTTTCGATTACTCCGAGACTTAGCATTCTGTCTACTTCCTGAAACATGAGTTTTTCAACCGCAGGGCTGACAGGATAGTAACGTTGTTTAATTGGTATTGAATCATTAACATCGATATGATGTTTAATTAATTTAGTTCGACCGAGGCCTTGCGTTTCAAAATTTGGAAACATGGTCTTAACAGATTCAAGTTGTTGTTGTTGTAAACAAGTAAGGGGATATCTCTGTTCTGACGACGCAGATTCGAGTGAAGATTCTATCAACGAAATTGAGTGTATAACTCCTGGAGCTAAATTGAAAAGTTTCCAAAAATCTATGCCTAAAATTAAGTTTTGAGACAGGGAGGGAATAATATAAAGTCTAATTGGTTTCTTTTCCAGTTTGTATTCCATATCTACTTCTAAAAAACCGATTACTAAATGTAAGCTTCCATCTGCAGTTTTAACATGAGATTTAATTTTATGAAAATTTTTATAAGTTCCAAAATTTTTCTTTGCCAAAGAGGATCCTATACAGCTAACGTTGGCTCCTGTATCTAGAAGACCTAGTTCCACAATATCTAAAAATTTCACCTCGGCATAGAAACGCATGTCATTATTGTTGTTTATAATAGCAGAAACTAAGATTTTATTATTCTTTTTTTTTATTTTTATAATATCTACGCATTCTTAGAGTATTTCGTTTTATTTTTAATGTTGGTATGGCATTAAAAATTCTGTTCTTAATTTTAATATAGTTTTTTAATCTTTCATGATACGGAATAAGAGGAGAAAGATTTATTTTATCTTCACTATGCAACTTATCTCGTTTTAAGATTCTAATTTCCGATTTACAAGAATTAAAATCTGAATTAACACACTTAACATGATCACAATTATGATTATTTGAGCTAGCCGGTAATTCAAGGTTTTGCTTTTTTCCTATTATTAAATTATCAACTTCATTACTTTTAGCATTAATAACTTCGGTAAAGTTTACATATTCGTTTATTTGTTCCTGTTTTAATTCGGGGGTATTCTGGTGGTGTGGAATGCTCCCTTCGGTAAGTTTTCCGTCTTGCGTTGCGCGCATTTTGGACATTGTGGCTTATAGATTTTCGGAGCACCACAACCGTAACAAAATATTTTTCGTTCGGCCAAACAATCTTCCCAGTGGTGATCCGCACTACCACAGTTCCAGCATTTAAAGACTCTAGTTACAGTATGTTGAACTGCAGCAACATTGTCTTGTTCAACACCATTTTCGAAACAAGGTAAAACCTCTTCTACTGCGGAAACATTTCGACGAGAATTTACATTTGGAAAATTTCGTGAGACTTGCGCACGACGAAAGGTATCTTCACCTAAGAGATTTTCTCTCATTTGGCAGAGCTTTCTTAGATGAGCGATTGAATGGATAGGTACATAAAGTAATTCATGACGAATCTCAGCTTTAAGATTTCGAGTGATAATTTCAATGAGCTCATTTTCTTCTAATGGCTCCGATAACCGATCCGTGATGGAAGTAATTGCATCATAAAATGATTCAAAAGATTCACCCGGTTTCTGCTTGCGATTACGTAATTCTTCACGAATATCGTAATTCGAACGATAATCTTTATATTGATAACGAAGAGCAGAACAAAATGAACGCCATTCTATATGGGTTACTTGCTTATGGTACCTCCAGTACCAATCTCTAGCTTTTCCGTTAAGGATAATGTGCAAATTCTTACACAGAGAACTAAAATCATTATTTAAGCTAACAGTTGTTAATGAATTGATTCTATAAATAAATTCTTCAACGTTCAAGCCTTCCACTGATCCGTCGAATTTAATATTCCAATTTTGAATAATATTGGTTATCTTGTCTGGATTTCCATGGCTAAAAGAAGAATTACTACTATTTTCTCGAGGAATATTAGAACTTGGCAATTGAGATACATTAGGTTGAATTCCCGGATGTAAGTTAAGTGAAGCACACATTCTTTGAACACTATGTTCAATCATTTGAGCTAATCTCTCTTCATCGAAATTATTAACAGCTTGACTTGTACGAGGTAATGTATGATGTAAGTTATTTCGGGGCGTATTAGTATTATTATTTCGTAGCGGAGAATTATTGATGTCAATTATTGGTAGCGAAAGTTTTTGTTCACGAGCATTAGTGGCTTGATTTTCATTTTCATAATCAGGTAAGGAATTTACAGACGATTCGTCATTACGATTTGACCGATTACTTCGCGTATTTGGACGCCGAGACATTCCGCGACCGCGTGACTTGTCTGTTGACTTGTGCGTATTATTTAAATTTAAATTTTTAGAAATAGTTATTAATATTGGCTGAAGATCTCTTAAATGACACAGCCTGCGACAGCAAGGGCATTCAGTATGTTCTGAAATCCACTTTTCTATGCAGACTTTATGAAAAACATGATTGCATTTAGTGATTAAGCAATCTTGAGAATCTGTCATGTTTTGTAAACACACTGTGCAGTTGCACTCAGCAGAAACTGCGGACAATGCCGGAATATTTTCTGCACTATGCTTAACGGACATGGTTATAATTCGTATAAAATTTTGAATTATTAATAGTTATTCCTTATGTGTGGTATTTTGATGGGAGAATTAAAAGATAGCAAAATATAATTAAGGTTTAATGGTTGAGAGAAAGAGAATTTAAAAGAATTGGTCTATTAAAAAAAATCTACAAGAATTTGTTTTCAAAAATCCAAAACACAAGCGTTATCAAGAAAAGTTTAATAGGTTCAAAATAAAAATCGGACAATTATTGCGTTTTAATTAGCACAAACAGCAATATTTGTGTTCCAAATATATTACTTGAATTCGAGTTTATTATATTTACAATATACTTCATGTTTTGTTAGGATTTATTGAAATCAAAGGAAACTGGTTAATTATAAGTTTTAAGAAAGTTCATTGAAACTCTTGATGAATACAAAAGTAACACAACATTGACAAGCGGTTGAATTTATTCGGAATCAAAGCCAAATATTCAAAATCCAGAAAGTATAATGCATTTATTTGAATTCAAAACAAATTGTCACGGATACCTCTCTTATAACTTATTATATATATATGGAAAAAAAATTGAGATATTAAAGTATGGTTGGAGCAGACAACTGAGAAATCTTAACTGTCAGATGCCCCACGTTGGGCGCCAAAAATATATGTAACGCGCGTTTAAGAAAGACTTAAAAAGATTTTAATGGTTTGGAAAAGCCGGTCGGGATTCTGTCTGCCGCTAGCTAACAGCCTGTGGGGAGGTTCTTGGCTTACTAACCTTATTGCGCACATACTATTTTAATTTAAAGAATCCCTATAAAAACCCACAAAAAAGGAAGAAAAATAACAAGTGAAAATATGATTTGGGTAAACTAAAATTTATATAATGCTATTAGATGTTCCTCTCAACGAAAAAAACTAAAGCGATATCAGTAGATGAAATTTTGATATCCTCTTTACCCACCCTCCATGATCTTAAAAACTAATTTTAGTTAAGATCCCGAAGATTGCTACCTTTTATTCACCCATACCACAAGGAATAAGTAGAAAACTTAGGTGTTCATTTCGATCTTTAGTTTGCTTTATTTACATTCTTTTTCTTTTTTAAAAATCATTATATTAGGTATATATTTATTGCTTTATAAATTTTAATATTAACATTCTAAGTGTTTGAATTTTTGGGTTCTACATAATTAAATTATATAATTTTCATGGTTATTTTATTATTCGTAAGAAAAAAAATTGAATAAGTTTTGTTCGTACGTATTTGCTTCAATCCTTATGAAGTTAATTAAGTAGAGAAAGTATAAGAAGTAGTTAGTTTAACATTACAACAACAAAAAAAAACTTGTATGTAACCATAATCATTTACCAACAATTCTTGTTGCTTTGCTTGAAATGCATGTTAAGCAAAATTAATGGAATCAAAACAAAGGCAAGCAAAACAAATTAAAATGTTTTGACGTTTCTTTATTTAGACTCTGTTAAAGTTAACAGTAGGAAAACAACATATTGCAAGAGAGTTTTATATGTAAGCTATGCTGTAAACATAAACAGAGCTTACTTAGCGATCTCTGTTTTTACCAAAGAGAATCGTGGGCAACTCTTCACTATCATTACGAGTTAAATTACAACAAAAAAAATATTTTATAAAAATAACTTACAATATGGAAAAAAAAATACAACAACTTACTTTATGATCCCGAACACGATGTAAGGCCTTCCATGTGTGGTTGTTGTTGGCGATCTGTACAGAGATAAATAAATTTGATGCTATCGAATTTGTTGTTGCTTTTGTTTTGTTTTTTTTTAATGTCTTTGCTGCTAAGAATAGATTATTAGTAACGTAAGAATGATTTTTTTTAACTTTATTAATATATTTTATCTTTTTCTTTAAACTTTTAACTTTAAACTAATTAATATTTTTCTTTATTCTGTTGTTTGGTCTTATGCTAACTTTTTCTGTACTAATATAGATAGTTTTTTTTTTTATTTTTGAATACTTTTCTTTTACTTTTTTTTTTTTAAGGGAATATAACAAAATAATTTAAGTCAATTTTTTTTTCACTTTCGTAGGCGTTATGAGTTTTTATATTACATTTATTTCCGTTTTTTGTTTTTTTTTTCTCACTTAGTTAGCAAATGATTTACGTTTACTTTAATTTAGCTGATTGAAAAAAGAAAAATTGTTAATATGAATATTTTTACACTTATGTTATTTTCGTTGTTGTTATTTGCATTTTTTTTTTTATATTACCGCGTTTTTGTTTTACTTTTGATCTTGTCCAAAGAATTATAGTTAATGCGCGTGCTGATCAAGTTTCGATGACTATGGAATGGTGGCTGGTAGCGTTGGCAAAATCCCGTTGAAACTAGCGCTGTGCTGCGCGACAAAGAAGAGATTTGTGTTGCTTAGCTTGACTACGTTGCTGCTATTTGAGATGCGTGTTCTGATCGATGACCGATCGAGGATCGATACCATGGATTGATGGTTAGATTAATCCGAACCAATCCAGTGAATCGGATGATAAAATTATATAGTTTTTTCCTTCTTTTTTCGTTACTAGCGTTTCAATTGCAGAAGGTATTGATTGCTTACTTCGACTAAATTAGCGATTTTTAGATTAATCGAAATATATAGCTCAATATTGGAGTTTCTCTTCCGAGAGCGATAAAATGAACAAAAGTACGTAGTTACGCTCATCTGTGAAATTTATGGGCAAATAAATTGGCATCCTACTAACTTTAATTCCATGAAACTTACCCAATTATCTTTTTATGTCACCTATAATTATTTTAAATTGATCTTAAAATTCAAACCTTATATGGATGTTTATATCGTAGAAACTTTTCACGTGTTACGCGTTTGCTGGTGAAGCAAAAAGAAAGAAATTTTTAACACGGAAGTAGTGAGCAATTTAAGTTTTGCAGCAGTTGGTAGCCTTTCCAAGTAAAGTTGGTAATCAAGAACCTTTGAGCTTTCAACTATGTTAAACTGATTTCATAGAGTTTTTGGCATCACTTTGCATGCGATAAATTATTTACAGTGTTTACTAATTCTATTAAAAATTATATTTTATTTCAATTTTAAAACTTAAATTCTTTCAATTTATAGTTGGAAACGAAGAGTTTAAAGATTTTGAAGAGGTAAATAAATATTCATAAGAATATTTGAAATGTTTTTTTTTTTTCTTCTTGCACGTTACAATATCTCCATATCTGAAGGAGCTGTTGAAAAAAAAAATAATGATACTATTTTTTCTCAAAATCACTAAGACCCCTAATACAAAGGGGACAATAAAAAGAAAACGTTCGCCAAACTTGCGAAACCCAGCTAGGGTTTTACTTACCTTTGGTCATAGCATCGAGCCTATATCGCCGAATCCTGTTATTTTGTTGACTGTTTCACAGTGTAATTATTAAAGCTAACGAATAAATTTTAAATAGTAAATTTTGTTTACAAGATATATTTTATAATTGTTACTTGCAATTAAACTTTATATACAATACTTTCAAAAACTTTTTTTAAATTATGAATTTACTGACGTCACTTTGCGTGCAAAAAAAGGTGTTTGCAAGTCGCAAGTATATTTTTTCTTTTTTTTTTAAAGATCAAAGAACCAAGGCATGTGCCTTATGCAAACAAGATTTGGTCTTTTACCTGAAAGGAAAGGGATAGATTTATTTAGAGGAATTGATTTTAACCATATGTGAATTATTGCTTAGGCGAAACAACCGTGAAAGAAAATTTGAATTGCTTTTAACAGAGGCTAGTGGTATGCCTTAAACCCCGGCAAGCATTTCCAGCTCTTAGTCGTTCCTGTTCTTTAATTTCACATGTTCCACAATTAAGTTGTGGATTCTTAGTTTTCCGTAATTCTCAAATGTAGGAAAAAACAAAGAAAGTGAAAAGAATCATGCCCGAACCCGGATTCGAACCAGGGACCTCTGGGTTGATAGTCTAGCGCACTCTCGACTAGATTACAAAGGCCGGCAAAGTTTATAAAAGTTATTGCGTAAATTACAGTATTTGTTAATTTTTCGACAATATTTCAGAATTGGTATAGAAATTTAGAAAAAATTGTATTAATTGAAAAAAAAGTATGGAATAAATTTTTTTACTGCGTTAACTTTGTCACTTCGTTTGTAACGCTGATAAGGAGGCGTGACAGGTATAAAAAAGTATATATATTCTTGATCAGCATCACCTCCTGAGCCGATTTCGCTAAGTCAGTCTGTTGACGCGATTACAGCCGCAAATTAAAGCTATCGTATTGAAATTTGGTATAAGTGCTTATATTAAAAAAAGAAAGATCAAGTTCAAGAATGAGCAAAGTCGGATGAAAACCACGCCTTCTTTATCAAACAATAAAATTTCTAAAAGTAAAAATTTTTGCAGTTACATGGTATAGTGCACATAAGCTTTAAAGTAAAATATTCACCATAAATTTAAAATTTTTTAAAATCGGATAAAGCAACGAATATCTCCCATACAACGTTACTTTATCAAATCTTTAAAAAATCTAAAAATGACACAAAAATTAATGTCATGATTAAAAATTTTCCAATAAACTTTGATCGCAAAAATTCACCACATAACTGAAATTTTTAAATTCGAAAAAACAACGCAATAACCTCCCATACAAAGTGACTTTAAAAAATGGTGAAATCTCTGAAAAATGCCACAAAAACAATATGTAATGACTTGTAATTTTATCATATGGACTTTGGTCTCAAATATTCACCATATATTCAATTTGTCAAAATATTATTGAAACCACAACTACCTCCTTAGCAAAGTAGCTATATGAAAACGGTTAGGTCTCTAAAAATTCCGCAAAATATAATTTAATAAATTAAAATTATGAACATATGCTAAGAATATTAAAAATCACTTTGAGTTTGGAATTTGGCATAGTTGATATAAACTCGACCAGTCTCCCATACAAAGTGACGTCATCAAAGGCAAAAATGTGTGTATTAACAGCATTTTTAAAAGATAATATATCTTTCATATCTCTAAAGTGTTCTACATTTGAGTTTTCGTAGAACTGGATGAACACCACAACAGTAATCTATACGAAGTGACGTCATCAAACTTTGAAAACATGGATAACTAAGAATTTACTGTGGAGTTTCTAAGCTTTGACTCAGTTGAAGATTATTCCTTGCTAGTTTATATTTAAATTAAAGTGAATGTGTTTTTTACAATTCAGTTCATAAACCTTATAAAAAAATTACAAAGGTTTTTATTTATTTTTTATTAATCACAAAGTTTTTTATAATCACTAAAAGAAACACAAAAAATCATATAAAAATGAAGTTTAGAGGTTTTTTTATAATTAAAAAACAAATATTTCTATAAACTTCCAAATTTCTAAATTTTCTAAATATAGAAAGGCCACTGATATTCTTTTAAATCAGATTCTTCGCAGATGCCTTTAAGTCAATACCTCATCCACTCTAAATCTGACACAATCCAGCCGAAATTTTTTTTAAAATGTTAGTCAAGGCCTTCTATGTTCAGGTAACGAAGGTAACTATGGGAAAATCTTTCAGTCAAATTTAAGAAATTTTTTCATTCGATATATTACTTCTGATACTACTGATATCAATATTGTGGCATTTAGTTCACTATATTTTCAAAAATATTTTGCTCAATAAGTCGAATGAGAAATTGAAAGAATTCCTTAAGCAATTTTATATAAATTGGAGAAAGTCGGCTCTTATGTATTTTACAGTGTACCAAAATTCAGAACTAGATAAATTTTTTAATTCTTTTTAATCGTGTGCTTACTTAAGAGAGCTAAATTCTGTGTTTATTATAGAGTGAAATAAAATGTACCGAAAACGCTTTAGTAGTAGGAAAGAAGGAAAAATATAAAATTGTACCAAAAAAGTACAATTATACAGAAAATATCAACCCTGTTTCGGACGCTTTCACGTCTCTCATTAATTCGTAAGTTCAAATCCGCAATTCTTCGTATAGACCCCAGTGAAAATCTTATAGTGGAATGATTCTTTAGTACGAAACAAAGTAACTATGTTAATTTAAGGGAAATTTCTCATGAAGCTAGATGAGAAAAAACTCGTTTTTTATTTTTCGATAGCTTATGATGTGCAGAAAATGTTCCCAAAGCGGTTTGGCCGATAACGATTGCATAAAAAAGTTATCGCATACGAAAGCAACCTATATTTTCATTAACGCACTCGAAACAATCGTTATCCAAATTTTAAATCGCGTTGTCTGAAAAATCACCATTTACAAAGTGGTCTCCACGATATCTCAGTAACTACTCTATGGATTGACTCAAATTGTTTTTATTTAAATAAGATAACATTTTTTGATCCACAACCTAAATTTTGATAATATTGGCCAGCTTTTTTTTAGAGAACTTTAAAGAGCAAAAAATGTGGAAAAGGGCTAATTAAAATTAAAATTCCCGCCATTTTTGCTATTTTCAACTATTTATTGATTATTATTGACTATTTTTTCGACAAGAAGGTGCTAACCCACACATAAATTTTTTACCACCGACAGACGAGGGATTTTAAAGTTTTGAGAATGCAAGAATTTTAAAAATAAAAATTCAAAAACCGTGATAAAGTTAAAAGGTGTTGCTAACAGACGACATTGAAAGTTTTACATGTGAATTTTTTCGGAAGGATTTAAATGTTCTGAGTATGCAAAATCATTGTACGTAGGCCTTCTAAAAACTTAAATTATAAAAATAGCTTTATAAAACGCTCTTTATGGGAAAACTATGAAAAATTTAAAATATTAAAAATAGCGATATATAGAAGCCGTCAAATTTTCATCCAAACTTTGTTCCAAACCTTTATCTCCAAACTTGTTTTATGTGGGTTAAAACCTTGTTGCCCCGATCCCTTCAATTCATACCAGATGACAAGAACGTGCTGTGGGATGGATACCGTTTGGGTACATTTTTTTTGAACGTGACGTTTGATGGCGTATTGACACTTAACATTACACTTTTAAATAAAAAAAATATTTTCCTACAATTTAAGAAGCGATAAATAACTGTCAAAAAACTCAACGTGTTTACTTACTTCCTTCTATGAAAAAAGGATCAAGAACTTAACTTCAGCGTGTTTCCAAAGAACTAGATGGAAACCTGCCCATAAAGATACAAAAGCGGATGGAGTCCACGAATTTTCGATCGAATCAATATTTGTGCCAAAAATATATTGACAACTCGATACCACTTAATATGCAAAGTACTGTAGAATAGCGATATACAGTGTTGCGCAAAACAATAGCAACAAAATCGGTACGCTGCTACAAAATCGTGTATCTTTTTAAATATTAGGGACACACAAAAATTATTATAGGAACCAAAGCATATATTCATACATCATATTAAAAACACATCATATTCAAATTTAGTTTTGTTTTCTTTATTAAATTTAAAATTAATGTGACTACATTCAGTTTGTCTGAGAGCAAAACAAAAGCAACATAATTAATATTTGGTGTAAGATCCATAATTCTTGATAACCGCTGCACATCTGAGCGGCGTCGACTCTATTAAATTAGATATGTTGGTATTAGGTATATGTTCCCAATTAAGTTTCAGGGCTTCATACAGTGCAGTCTTATTGGAAAACCTTTGACCAGAAACTTTTGCCTTCAAAGTCCCAAAAAGATTTTCAATAGGATTCAATTCATTGTGATTGTGCCGGCCAATCAAGGTCTTGAATTCCATAGCCTCTAATGTACATAATCTTTGATGAGCTTTGAAGTGTGCTTCGGGTCGTTGTCGGGCTGAAACGTTCACTGAAGCGACATATTCCACTCTGAATTTGGTCGCATCTTGCTTTCTAAAATGTCATTATATTCAAATCGATCCATAATTCCATCGATTTTTTGAAATGGCTCAACTTCATTATAGGAACAACAAGTCCAGACCATAATGCCACCGCCTCCGTGTTTAAAATTTATTTTGCAGTTTCGGGCTTCAAGTCGTGTACCTGGGTGGCGCTGTACCGTGCACATCCCATCTGAATTAATCAAGTTCAACTTTGATTCATCGCTAAAAAAACGGTTTTCTATTTTTTAACGGTCCAATTTAGGTGCTCTCTTGGAATACTCAGTCTAAAAAACAATAAATTGCAACTAGTTGTCACAATTTTAGACAGAATTGTTTAAATTTTAACACCTCACCTTCTTTTTTATGCTTAGCTGTAAGCAAAGGTTTCTATGCCGGTCTATAACTTCTTAAATCGTTCTCAACGACTCTTTTTCAAACTGCTGTGGTGGATATCTGAATCAAGTGTCCGAACAAGCCCTTTGGATGTAGCAAATGCATTTCGTTTGAACACACCACAAATGTTCCTGTCATCACGCAGCGATGTCTTCCGCGGTCGCCCTCTTTAATGTACCGTTGTTACGTCTTTTGTGAAGGTATATTTCTTTATTAATCGGCAAACTATTGACCGATTTATATCAAACTGTTTCACATTAGATACTTGCAAATTCTAGTTTTTATATTCGGAAATAATTTTTTAATTTAAGAGCTTCACAGTATTTAAAACGTGCCATTATAAATGGAACAGTCAATGTCACAACTAGCACAAAAAAAAACTAAACTTAAATGTTTATGACTTACAAACAAAACGTGCTTTACAATAACGGAACTTTTATCAATAATTCTTGGAACTTCTGTTCTCTTTTTACATTTTTCAAATTTTGTTGCTTTTGTTTTGCTCTCAGACAAATTGAATGTAGTCACATTAATTTTGAATTTAATAAAAAAAAACAAAACCAAATTTGAATTTGATTTGTTTTATATATGATGTATGAATATATGCTTTGATTCCTATAACCATTTTTGTGTGTCCACAATATTAAAAAAGATACACGATTTTGTTGCAGTGCACTTATTTTGTGCAACACTGTACATACATAAACTGGTTCCATATACTGTACATACATAAACTGGTTCCATAACTTTCTAGAAGTATAACTTCAAAAACTGCGCACTTTTATAATAAAGCTTAATTTTTTTCTTTTCTTATATATATTTATACAAATAAATTAGTGTAAAAATATAATTTGTGATTTTATTTAATTTTTTTTATGTTGTAAATTATTTTAATAAAATTATCAAATCTATAAAACTCCACAGAGCTTCGCTTCTGTCAAGTGTAAATTAACGAATCTTTTTTTTTAATCACTTTTTGTAGCGATATTAAAGTACTTCCAAAAGCACTTTGTACAAAACGAAGCACTTTAAACTTGCTTTTTAATAAAGTTTACTTCGTAATTTAGAATAGGTTGGAAACATTTTATATTTACAAGCTTTCAAGAAAATTTTGTAAAATATTCATTTTTGGAACATTTCTATGTCTACGTTTATATAGATTGCCTACTGTTAGCTGGACAGTTGTTTAAACACTTTTCCAAATACGAACTTCCTCGATGATGGCGTTGGTGAAGAAGTTACAAGTGGTTCTGCTACTGCCACACACTACCAGGATAACCAAATAAAAGTTTCGATAAAAAGATTGTGACGCTACACAATAAGTCACACAGCCAAACACACACAAGCACACACACGTGGCAATAGTGAACAATTTTGAAAGTGTGCAGCTTAGAGCAAGTTAGAGATCCAAAAGTAAAAAAATAAGTTTCCAATAACTCGTATATGGCAGCGGTTTAACGACACAGGTAAAATTATTCTTAAAGCGGATCAAGGAATTTTTCATATTAACGGATATAAGCTGTGGAAAAAATCAGATCATTGCATCTTCATAGATAAACTGACACAATCTGTTGATACTGCATACTTAAGGGTTATGGTTGAATAATTTAAAATGATTTTATTATTTTTATACTTTTATTTGAACAAACAAATTTCAGTTGAGAAATTTAAGAAAAATTATTCGTTGAAAATATAGCCATATAGCAATCTGTTTGTCTGCTTGTCATCACCATTACAGCCGCAATGTTAGAGCTATCTTAATGAAATTCTATATTTAAGCTTAAAAAAATAAGCTAAGCTCTAAGATTCAAAAATTAAAGACCATGATCAAATAAAATGAGCAAACTTGGAAGAAAACCATTCCTACCTTACATTTAAAGACTAAATAAAATGGGTTTAGTCCACTTCTTAAAATCCACGAAAAATTATTTAATTTTAATGACTTAAAATTAAGCACAAAAGATTTCATATCAAAAACACACTCTGAATTCAAAATTTTTGAAATCAAATTAAAACCTCACCTACAATGTGACTATATGAAAAAGATGAAAACTCTAAAATTTCTTCAAAAATTAAGAAAAAGTCTTGAATTTTTTTTTCACATGCTTAAATTATTAATAAATGAACATAATATTTGATCGCAGAGTTTGAAATTTTAAATAATCGAATTAAAACCACAAAAGAAAGGTGAAATATGTAGACATATCACAAAAAAGGACTAGAGTTTTTATATCGGGTCCGCCATATAACTTTTTTTTTTCAACTAGTGCTTATTTCGTGAATGGTAACGCTTAGCTCATATCTGATTTAACAGATAATTAGTTTTATCCTTCCGCTGAACGAATATTGCTGTGTATACGCTTGAACAACGCTGGGAAATATTGCAACATTACTTTGAAAATCATGGTAATGTTGCAAAATGTGTGCGAAAATTGCGTACGGATTTTGGAAGAAGAGAAGCACCGTCAGCTCCGTATGTTCATTATCTTGTGAAAAAACTGAAAGAAACTGGCATCCTCATCGATAAACCAAAGTGCGTACACCCTAGAATATTGCTACTGTGGCAGAAAGTGTGCGTGAAGCGCCATCAACATCAATTAACCGCCGTTCTCAACAATTGAACATTTCGGAGACATCATTGAGACGAATTTTGCATAAAGACCTTGGTAAGACGCCATTCAAAGTCCAATTGGTTCAGGAGTTGAAGCCAACTGACCATCCAATGCGTTTTCGCTTCGCTAAGTGGGCCTGCGATCGACTTACAGAAGATGTCGATTTTGCCAAAAAAAAATAATCTTTTCAGATGAAGCTCATTTTGATCTTGGCGGGAATGTAAACAAACAAAATTGTCGCATTTGGGGCATAGAAAACCCGCACGCATACATTGAAAAGCCGCTGCACCCAAAACGAGTCACTGTTTGGTGCGGATTTTGGTCCAGAGGCATAATTGGGCCATTTTTCTTCGAAAATGAGCAAGGAGTGGCCGTTACAGTCAATGGCGATCGTTATCGTATGTTGAATGAATTTTTGTTCACAAAAATTGAAGAGGAGGATATTGGCAACATTTGGTTTCAACAGGACGGCCCTACGTGCCACACAGCCGAAGCTACACTCGATGTTTTGCGCCCATTGGCGTCGGAAGCGGGGGGAAAAGGGGGGCAGTTGCCCCCGCACTTTTTTAGCTAGATAAACAATTTAAAAGGAAAAGTTATTCAAAATATCAGTTTTTTTTACAACGATAATATTTTTGTATTATATATTTTCCTGTTCTTTCTCTCTTCTTCATGTTTCATGTGAAGAAATTTTGGTGAACTTTTTTTGCACCACCATTTGTACTGCCCCCCCCATTTGTACTGCCCCCCCAGATGAAATTCGCTTCCGACGCGCTTGTTTGCGCCATGTTTTTGATGGTCGCATTATCAGCCGCAGAGCTGATGTCGTTTGGCCACCTCGGAGCTGCGATTTGGCACCGTTGGACTATTATTTGTGGGGTGCCCTTAAAGATAAGTGTTACGCCAACAAGCCAGAGACAATTGACGCTTTAAAGGACAATATTCGTGAAGCCATTGGTGAAATACAACTCCACACAATCGATAATGTGCTTAAAAATTGGACCGATCGTGTAAGCTACTGCATGGCCAGCCGAGGCAGCCATTTGAATGAAATTATTTTTCATTATTAACCGGAACGATTGTACTTTCAAATAAAAAAGAAATTTGAGAAAATATCCAGTATTTTTTATAGAATTTTCAAAAAAAAAAGGTATTTGGCGGACCCTTTATTAGCTTTGATTTTAAATAACCTTTTGAGTTTGATGTTTGCAAAATCGCGTGCTCACGCTCACCTTCCATACAAAGTGTCGTTATCAGAATAATAAAATCTGTTTTATTTAAAAAAAATAATCTTATGACTTCAAATAAAGTTTTTAGCGAAATCTCACACTTTGAATATAATATTTGTCAAAATTTAATGAAATTCGCACCTACCTCCCATACAAGGTGGCTTTATGAGCATGGTAGGTAAGATCTTTTTAAATTCTACATGTATGGAAACAATGCCTTCGAATTTTTGCAGAGATGTTGTTATCTTAACTATGCACTCTACGTTTGGAATTTGATACAAAAAAATGAAAACTCCCCTTACCTCCCATACAGCAATTCAAAAAAAATTCAATGAATAGTCTTGATATTTTACAAATTATATTTGATATTTACAACGTGCTCTGAGTTTGAACTTTGAAGTAAAACCACGCCCCTTACAAAGCGACGTCATAAAAATAGTACATTTTAAACTTCGAATACACTAAATTACGACTGAGAGGGTATTTGTAATTCGAATTAGTCAAAAATAACTCCTGACTAGTATTTCTTTAAGTAAAATCTCCAATACATTATATCAAAATATACCGGAAATTTGTCACTTAAAAAGCCGCCATAAAAGGATTGTCAAAATTCTTTTTGCAGACATGGTATGATTTTTCACGTCATCAGTCATGCATTAATTTATTCAGTCTACTGATATTTGATTCTTACAGATTATACAATTTACCTTGAGATAGTAAATTTAGATATTAGTAAAATAACATAAATATTTTAAGCTTAAACCTATTTCAGGCAAATTTAAATCAAGTACATGAGCATAGCTGTTACATAAACTAATACACCTGTTAATAGGTTCATGTACAGCATAATTTGTTCTATGAAACATTACCTCTAATAACACCGGCTTACAAGTTATGAAAAATCGTTTGTACAATGAATGCTACTATCTATCTCTAATGTTAACCGATCGGCTATTCCGAAAATTAATTTTTTTTTGTCACAGCATTTTCGATATAATGCCCACTGTAGTTTCTTTTACAAAAACAAGTTGGTTCAACTTTAATGCATATATCTCCAGAATCAGCAACAATAATCAAACTAATCAAAAATCAAATAATAAAATTAAAACTAATAAAATTCGCTGCAAACGATGCCTACATCTTATTTGATTGACATATTTGTGTTAACTGCATGTGGGCATTTCCACAGTAAAGTCTACCGTGACCAAATAATTAAAATTTATTAAAAACTTATTATTTGATGATATTATCTAAAATAAACATTTTAATTTTATTAATTTAAGCAATTTCTACATAAATTCAGTAACCATATTTTTTGTAAATGTTTAGTAAATGTTTCGTAAGCTTTTCTGTTTTAGTAAAATTGAAGGCATTGGCTAAAGATTATGAAAAAAATGGTTGAGACAAGGAAATTACAATATATTAAAGTTGTTTTTTAATAACTAAATTACATAATAACTTAACTACCTTATTACTTATCTACCCAATTAAACTACAATGGAAATTTAAGTAAATTAACGCCAGTACCGTAACGCCAAATCAAAAAGCCAAATAAAAAAAAAACGAGTGTGCTATAGACCACACAACTGAAGTTAAACTTCTTTAGCTCCATCTTTATTTATGTACTAGTATTCCCCGGCAGACGTTGTCCTGCCACGGACCGCCTTACTGCCATGTGGGTCATTCTTTTACAAACCGTACAGATTTAAACAAAAAAACTACCGACCCATTTTTGATTTCCATGAAATTTTTTTTGCGGGTTCTATATCGAAAAAAAAATAGACACGTGTTCGAGAATTTTTTTTTGAAGTGAAAACTTCTCTAGGCGCGTTGAACGATTTTGGTAGAGGGTAAATCATTGATTTGCATCATCGTATTTTTCCAAGGCAATCGTCAACAATACAGACAGCAAAGATAACATGATAGGAAAATTACAAAAAATAGCCTCAAAAATGTTTGCATGTATTTGTGCATAAAAAAATCAACAATGATCGTGACTCTTGTTCTTAATCGGCCGCAAGCTCACAAAGAAATCACTTGGCAACTCCTGAAATTAATGCATATAATCTGTTTGTTAGTATATAAATACTTAAGTTAGGTTGCAATAAGATGTTTGCAACCAAAACTTATTATTAATTCGGTTTATATTGGTATATATATGCCTTTAAAGTTTGGCAATTTCTTCAGTTGTTGTATTTGTCAACATTTTTGAAAAATTTGCTTTTACTCAAACAGCTGCTATTCATGGTGAAATTTAAAAATGGATCGATATTCTTCTTTTTCTGCTTTTTTCTGCTGGAACTTCGTTTGCAAACAAGAAAAAAATTATATGGATTGAGTGTTTTAACATTTTAATCTTTAAGTTGTGATAAAGGAATATGTTGAACATTCAAATAATTAAAAGTTTGACAATTTTACACTTGTTGTATTTGTCAGTGGCTTTTTATTTTCACCACTGCGCCATTTTATTTTCAGAGTTGCCAACTATCATTGTTTTATTAATAGATTTTTTCATAAAGGGTGTGTGTCAAAAGCAAACTTTTCAGTCGTGGTAGGATAGAAAATATCAGGTTGAATAAAATTTGTGTGTGTTGAAATAAATTTGTCTCTTTTGCAGTGTCAAATGGACGATGAAATTGTGACAATTGCATATTTTGGCGTTTCACATTTCGGTTGCATTTTATCAATTTGCGACATATTTAATTCGAGAGCTTGTATTTGCAACATATTTCGTAATTTGTAATATTTCAAACTTAAAAAACTTAAATAATAACGTATTAATGAAAAAAATGAGCGAAAGTGCTTGAGTTTGTGAGTGCGTGTGTGTGGGCCAACGGTCTCCAACATCAGCAATGGCAGCAAAGTTAAATTGGCTTTCTTTGCTGGCGAGCGTCATCCAAGTGCCACCACCAGCAAGTGCAGTGCAAAATTTGATGCTAGCCAACATCCTCTAAGTGCCATCACCAGTAGCACAAGCAAGTACTAAGTGCTTGCTAGCAGGAAAACAGAAAATATAGCATGCAAAGTGCTGTATATATTACGCCGCCAATTCGGTTCATCCCCTCTAACGCTGCGCAACCGCTGGGATCTTGTCATTCTCTTTGCGTTGTTGTTGTAAATTTGCTAAGTAGTTATTGTTGTACAGTAAGTTTTAATTTGTTGTGGATGCCTATTTGTAGCTACAGTCAGCATATGACATCGAACTAATTTAGAAAACAGTTTATACATATGAATTAAAGAGTATATATAATATTGGTAAATCTATTTATTTTTAGTAAAAGTGTTACCGTATCGGAAAAACATACATACATATATATATACATACATATATATATATACATATATACATATATATATATATATATATAATTCATACATATGAACAATTTAGCTCATTGAGGAAATTTAAAGAGTACTTATGTATATTTATATAATAACAATTACGTAATAAAACTGCAAAATAATTAATATTTTCAGTAGTAATTGGATAACTAAAGTCTGATTATCCTAAGCATTCTATTTTTTAAACTGTTTAGCATCAATTTCTTATATGAATTATATATAATTTATATGCTATAGATATTTCTTAATTTTATAATATTCTATTTTAATTACACAACGCAATATAGAAATGGTGTACTTGTATATTGTGTTAGTGTTATGATATAAATAGATATAAATAAGCTCTTATTTTTTATATTAATTCAAGAATGAAATATTTTAAATAAATTACCTTAATTATATGTATTTTTGATATGGTAACACTTTTGCTTAAAAGAAATAGTTTCAGTAATATATAAAAAATTAAATAAATTGTTATAAGCTCTTAACAAAAATAATTCTAATTTCATATGCCGACTGTAGCTACTCGATTAGAATTCACAACGTCTACAAAAAATTTCCAGCTAACTGCGCCAACAACAATTACCAAGGAAATCTACAAACAAGGACGCACAGAGAAGAACAAGATCAAAGCGGAACTTTTAAAACTTTTTGATTTCATCCTACATGTAGGACGGGCTGCAGTATGAGCTTTCGCACATCCTACATGTCCGTCCGACCTGTCAAATCCATCCTACATGTAGTATAGTCCGAAACCCCCTATTAGCATGAAAATTCTTATATAGCAGTAAGGCGGTTCGTGGGAGGACAACCTCTTCAAGGGAATACTAATATTTTATATATAGGTTTTCGCTTCGGTCGGCAGTCCTCTCACTGCTATACCTTTTTTTTTTTTTAAATAGAGGGGTTACAAGTTTGAGATTTTCGTGATTTTTGCCTTGAAGACTCATTTTCAAAAATTCACAACTCCGGTTCTTCTTAAGCTAGAGAAAACTTTTTGGTTTCATTTTGAAGACAAATAAACGAATTTTAAGAAACAAATAGTTTTAAACCAATTTAGAAAAACTTCATATTGTTATAAGCAATTTAAATGTTTAAAAAAATTTTTAACAATCAACACGTGGCGGGTCACTTAGCGTGTTTTAAGCATAACCATCGTATTCTACGTCAAATTTTACACAATAAATGCTTTTTTATCAATGGAGCAATGATTATTACCATTGCTAAAAAATTATATAAACTCGATATGTATCTGACGTCGGCGCACCAGTTGCAAAGTACACCTTTTATTCTCGCCTCATACCATTGTTCTCTGTATTATAGTATATTATAAATTATGTAGGGCTTCCAATTTCGGGAATCAAAAGCTTTTTATGGATTTCGGGATTACTAACTAAGAAACCAGGGATCCCGAGATTAGTCCCGGAATTTGAAAAACAGATAAAAAGTAATTTATTTAACAAAAAAAGAATTTGTGTGATGTTGTTATCTTAACTATGCACTCTACGTTTGAAAGTATGAAAGTTAGAATATTTTTTTAATAAAAAATTGTCCAAAGGAATTAAAAAAAAACAGTTTACTTAAATTTTTTATACAAAGTTAATTTGTTTTATTTTTTTTATTTATACAAAGGATGAAATGTATTTATAATATATATCTATAGTAGACTTCATAAAATTCATATTTTTCGGCAAAATGATAACATGAAATAGGTACATTTTTTGAGATCACTGAAATCTTTTAAAGGCTAGTTAGGCTGATTTTCTTTGAAAGAATGCTCTTAAAAATACTAATGCTAGGTTTTCACTATGTCATTTTTATGACGACGCAAAATTTTATCTTCAGAAATATATATTTGATTAACAACAACTGACCACTGAAAATGACATAGTGAAAACCAGGCATAAGGCATCTAAGATGTCATCCCCCAGGCTTGACCGAATTTTGGTAGCAAAATTTTCAGCCCAAGAGGAAAATCTCTCGGATTCAACACTAGTAAGTGGAATTTTTATCGAATAATCATTTGGTTTTTAAAGCAGATTACCGCGAGTGCCACCATTTAAATATATTTTTAATTCATTTTTGAACATTTGAGGTAAATTTAAATTTTTTTAAAAGTTTTTACTCGAATGTCAAATTAAAGTGTAGCATTTTTACAATTTAAAGGCAGTCCCGGGATCCCAAAATTTTAGGCCTTATAGTCCCAGGATTGTCGGGACTGGAAAAAGTCCGAAATCCCGTATTGAAAACTGAATTAGTGTGTAAAAATTATGTATAATGTAGGTGTAATTTAATAATTATTTAACAAGATAATATTATTTATTAATTAATCCATCTATTTTTTACTTAAGCTGTTGCAGCAGTTGTGCCCTGTCTTTCACCAATCCATGCCACCAATCTCACCATCAGTAAAACGCCGACAAAAACATAAAACCGTGTCTACAAATAATCTCAAAGATCGCAAGGCAAAAGTATTAAAAAAAGCACTAAAATTGCAAAAGGGTAATGCAAGTCAATTACATGAAATGAAAATACCGGTAGTTAATGAGTTATTGAAAAAAAATCTGTGATTCCTGCCGTAAATAAACTATAATGATAAAATGTCGTTACGAATTGTTCGAAATTATTCCGAGTTCGGCATCCGAATTCGTTCCGATTTAGTAACGAAAATCGTATGGAGGGGTTGACACGAATCCGTAACGAATTGTCGTAACGAATTCGGAATGAATTTTAGTAACGAATTCCTAACAAATTAGTAACGAATTTGAGTATGGTATTCGTATCGTATTCGTAACGAATTCATAACAAATTCGTAAAAAAATTGACGTATCGATTTCGTAATAAATTCGTAAGCAATTGAATTATCGTTTTCGTAACGAATTCGTAACAAATTCATAACAATTTCTTAACGAATTGTAGCACAGAATTCATAACGAAATAAAGCATCAAATTCGCAACGATCTCTTAATGATTTTTGTACCGTATGTAATACAAAATTAAATAACAATTTCGAATCAAAGTTTAGTTAATCAATTTGCTTAAGATGCCCCAGACTATATGATTCGTATAAATGGCTTGCCAAAAATTACAAATCCTTTGCAACAACTATTATGGAACATATATAAATGTGAATTTGATATGTCGTTTGTATTTGCATCAGTAAAAATTAAAATTAGAACCATCTGTTTTAATGAAAAAGTTGTTTAAAACTAAATTATTTTACAAATGGAAAATTACTTAAAATGACGCTAGGCTCATGGCCTACCAATTTTTTTCAACTCGAAATATTTAAAACACCTCACAATTTAAATTTAAAATTTGATTTCGGAACTCTTTCGAATTATTCGGAAATGTACCGAAATTACTGTTGCGAAATAAACGAATTCGTTAAGAATTCTCGAAATACAATAGTTACGAAATAATCGGAATTCAGACAAATTCGGAAACTTTGGTTTGCTGAGAATGTTATTGTTTCTTTAAGTTTTCCCTAATTTTTTATAAAGCCTTATTTATTAATAAATAATATTGTTTAATTAAAAATGTAAAACATACTTTATATATATATGTGGTGTCTGTATATCACATACACAAGACACACACACAAAGACACCACTAACACAACAAAAATCTATGGGGGGAGTAATGTGGTGTCTGTATATCATACACACAAGACACACATACACATACACCACTTACACAACAAAATCACTTTACAAAAATAATTGAGTTTAAAAAATATAATTTTTATGTTTGTCAAATTTATTTAATCAAAAAATAGTTTGTAACGTATCACACAAAAAATGAAAAATAAAATTGTTATAAAACAAATTGTTTTTAAATAAAATCATTGTTTTTAAATAAAAAATAAAATACCAATACCCACATATACAATTGGTCATATAAAACAGAGAACAGCGATATGAAGCGAGAATATGAGGTGTACTTTGCAACTGGCGTGCCGACGTGAGGTACTGCGCGAGTTTATTTAATGTTTTTGCTATAGTAATAAATTTTTCTCCATCGATTAAAAAAGTATTTTCTATAAGAATTTGATGTATAATACGATGTAGAATGGAATGCTTAAAACACGCTAAGTGGTGGGTAAGATTGTTAAAAAGGTATTTAAACATTAAAATTGTGCATAATATGACATTTTTTATAAATTGTTTTGAAGCTACTTTTTTCTTAAAATTCTTCTTAAAAATCTTCAAAATGAAACAAAAAAGTTTTCTCTTGAAAAGAACCGAAGTTATGAATTTTTGAAAATTAGTCTCTGAAGCAAAAATCACGAAAATCTCAAATTTTTAACCACCTATATTTTCACAAAAAAAACAAAAAAAAATCCTCAAACACGAGTCTCTTTTTTTCGATATAGAACCCGTAAAAATTTTTTAAGGCAAATCAAAAATGTGTCGGTCAGAATGGTTTTCGCTTTGTAAAAGAATGACCCATACACAAAAATGCCAAAAAGTACTAAATAGACTTACTTTTTTAAGTATAGTTGCTAAAAGTAACCATATGAACTAAATTATCAATATTTAGTCTAATACGACCCAAATCGTCTCAAATAAAGCACTCTCATTGGTTTGTGGGTGGTTAAAGGGGGTGTGAAAACCAAATTTTAATACATTTTCTATCTGAAAAATTCTAAATTTATGTAAGTCCTTAGAAGTTACCAATTCACATACGCTTATATTATGATGATGAGTAACCAAGAGAGGGGTTCTTCTGCACCTAGAATATACCTTCTATATACATATATGAAAAATGGCACATATATTTATTTTTTTCTTTTTAGTTCACGTCTTTTTTAAATAAAAGCTTATTTTTTAAAAAAAATTTTTTACTCTCTATTTTTAACAAAAGAGTCGTAGAAGTTAGTTGTTTTTTATGCGCTAAAATACTAATAGCGCAATTTTAGTGAAGTTGACACATTTTAACTAAAAAAATAACATATTTTAAAATGTCCAATGATTTGACAACATTTGATGCAAATAAAAATTTTTTCAGTACAAACTTTCGTTTCTTGAAAATTCTTGAAGGATATGAAAATATCAAAATTTAGGCATTGAATATGACCATTTATTCCAAAAAATCATAAAAAAATTCTCAGTTGCTTAGCGTCAGGTCTGAAAGGGTTAAAGCTGTCGCAGCTTACTTTAAGACATTTTTTCACCTAATAATATGATTTACTTTTGCAGTGCATTCTCACCTTAAATGTACTGCGTATTTTTTCAGACACTGTTCGAAGACTCCAAAAGAAAAACGAGCAAAATCATTTATTGATGCTCTCAACAACTGCAATAAGAAATTCTACCCATCAATACATCGGTTCCTACAAATTTTTAAGCGCAACCCTTCCGATTTCAGTGGCTTGAAGAGAACTCTCATTTTCATCTCTACTCAGATAAAAAACGTATATGGGCATTTTCACAGAAAAGTCTACCGTGACCAAAAAATTTAAACTTATTAAAAACTTATTATTTTATGATACAATCTTAGAGAATCTTTTTAATTTTATCAATTAAAGCAACTTTGTTGAGGTAAAGTCAAAATCTATTACTAAAATCCAAGATGTCACTGGTATGTGATATTTCATCCATCTATTAATATGGGCCGTATTCAGCGGAGTCAACAGTTGGCCACTATTGTGTTAACATTTGCTGAATGGTAAAATTATACGAATTATACGCGAAAAATTCTATGCTGCATACACAAATATGGTGAGTGTTAAACTGGTAGTTGCTGCTAGTGACGCTGTTAAATTTATAAACACAGAAAGAACACAGCAAATTAGAGTTAAAAACCTTTGCAATTAAATTATTTACATAATTAGTAATTATAACAATTAAATTAAATTATTTACAACTTTTCTGATTTCTGACAACACATTCAGAGAAAAACATCGCTTACAAAGGTATCGCTACCGTAACAGTTGACTTCGCTGAATGCAGCCATTTTGTGTTTACAAAAATGCAAAGCTACTTTTTAAGTGTGAAGACCTTTTTTTGAAAAGATGTTTTTAAGCTAAAAATCGGTTTTTCAACCTGTGTGTTAACATAGCATAATACATAAATTTATTTGCCATCGATGATCAAATCGTCTCCACTGTTTCCCAAGTGCAGTTTTTTTTTCGTAAATGTTTAGTAAATGTTTCGCAAACTTTTTTGTTATTAGTAAAAATGGAAGGCATTGACTAAAAATAACGAAAAAATGGTTAGGGCAAGGAAAGGACAATATATTAAATTTTATTATTAATTCCTAAATTACATAATTACTTAACTACCCAATTACTTAATTACCCAATTGAACTACAATGTAAATTTAAGTGACGTAACCTCAGTACCCTAACGCCAGATCAAAAAGCCGAATAAAAAGGAACCAGAGAAGATTTTTAAATTTTATTACTTGGAAAATAAACTTATGTTATTTTAAACCCTTCCAAAAAAGTTGTTTACAAAAAGTCTTGCCCAATTCAGAGAGTTTTGCAAATTTTGTAATTCAAGTAAAAAATCACTTCCGTTGTTTGTAACGTAACATCTTCAAATATTTTTGCTTATATCTTTGAATTCTTAAGGTCTATTGTTGTTATTTTTCTTACTTAATATAGTGCTACTTAATTACAAAGAATATATAAAAAAAACTTTTTCATAATAAGACTTTTTCACTCTTTTTTTATATTTCTTTGTACAAATCGTACGTAACGCCAGTTTGGAAATGCCCATTTGCGAAACAAAACAAGTGAAGACCGAATGAACGGTTTGGAATTGTTGAACGTGCATCGTTACGTGCAAAAATGTAATCGGAATTATGTTGAAATCATGTATCGTTTCTTGCCCGAGGTCCATTAATTTGAACGATTGACACAAAATACTTGGCGTCCATGGTTCACCAATATCCTCAGCCGCAATACCAAAATAATGAAGATATGATGTTTGCAGTACATTCGTAAAACTGAATCGCACACATAGCGGAAATTATTTGGATCATTCTTACGCTGGATTTCTCGAAGTCTTTTACTAAATTTTATTTTATAGTATATTTTAATTTTTTTATTTTCTTTCTTTCGTTACAAATTGTACACTGCTTTTGTTTGCCAGGTTTTTTTGTTAGAGCAATAGAATGTTCTTGCTTTTATTGTTGCCAACGAGAGTAGCAGACATGGTATAACAAAACCAGGTAGGCTTACGACTTCTCTTTCTCCTAGCCATAACTAAGTATCAAAATCAGGAGTTTTCTTTGACGGTTTCGACGACCGCACTCTTAGTCGTGAGCTTGTATGAATTTATGCACTATATATGATTATATGTCGCCCTCTAGATGCGCGATAGCGTGATACACTTTGCCCTAAAGCTTATGATTGCTTGCTACTGTTACAATGTATTGATTTGTTAGGGTAGGTGGCAATGACCACGGATATCTTTTGAACATCACTATGAATATGTGACTAGAGCTGTAAAAAATAGATTCTGACCCATGGGGTGCGCAGCCAACCCAGTAGAAACACTATTCCCATTCGATGTAGGTAGGTTAATAAGAAAACCAATTCATCAATTCGACGGTTTCATCCTTCCGAAAATAGATGATATTAAACATGCATATAATAAACTAAAAATGGGTAAGAGCCCAGAGCCAGACAGTAAACCAAATGTGGTCATAACGTTGGTATGTAAGATATGGCCGGACTTTTTATTAAGTCTTCAACTCATGTCTAATTAACGGAATCTTTCCAGCTTAATGGAAAATACAAAAGTTAGTTTTGTTACGAAAGAGAAATAAACCATTAAAATGAGTCTAGAACCTATAGACCCCTCTACATGTTGGACTCACTACGAAAACTATTAGAGTACGTAATGCTTAAACGTTTGGAAGAGCGCATAGTTTACCTTGGAGGGCTATCCCCTATGTAACATGGCTTCCGCAAAGGGAAGAGTACTGTTGATGCCATTAGCGAAGTATGTAATAAAGCTATTCAGGACAAACCATTAGGAGTATACTACGCAATAATAAGACCAGATGTAGAAAACACTTTCAATACAGTAAAATGGAAAGTGGTAGTACAAGCTTTAAGAAACAGGCGTGTAGGCAACTATTTCTATAACATATTAGCAGACTATCTGGACAACAGAATCTTAATTTATTAGGCGGAAAATGGTATAAAAGAGTACCGAATAACAGCCGGTCAGGGCTCCATATAAGACCGAGAATATGACTACAAGCTTTGGGTGTACAATTGGATAATAAGCTTAGTTTTGACCAACATGGCAGCATAATTGGCTAGAATAATACCAAACTGTGGTGGCCTAAGGACGCAGATAAGAAAATTAATAAAGCACGTAGTGCACTCTGAGCTTCTTTATGCTGCTTCAACCCTTATCAGGGTTATAAAATCTGAAGTATAATATGAGGGAATTACAGAAAGTGCAGAGAGTTAGTGCTCTCCATATTATAACAGCGTACAGTACAGTATCAACAAGTGTGGCATTAGTGCTTGCAGGTTTACCACCAATATACCTATTAATAATGAAAAGGCTGGAAATATATACAAAAACTAAACTTATAAGTTGGGCTAAAACTGATTCACAAGAGCAAAGGAGAAAAATCTCTGAAATAAAAAATAATGCCAGGGACAATATAGTAGCTAAATGGCAAGAACGTTAGAATCAAGATATGAACGGGAGCTGGACATAAAACCTTACCCCAATATAAAAGTCTGGATGGAAAGACAGCATGGAAATATGGGCTATTTCCTGACTCAGACGATGAAAAACCATGATAGTTTTAGTAAATACCTACATATATATAAACTGAAAGCAATAAACAGCGCAAAACACATTCTTTTCGAATATGAAAAGTTGGAAGAGAGACGAGCCTTAAAAGTAACGAGCCTTGATATGCTAGGTGTTACCTAAACTAAAGAGAATCTGTTGACTTTGTTTGAACGACACATTAATAAAATATTGAAGGAGAGAAATCCTGAAGTTCCGAACCTCCTTACTTAACACTAACCCCCTTTGTTGTCGTTTCTAACCTCTTTAAAGCAAATTCTACCGATACGAACGGTAAACTGTGGATTGAAAACGAGCTAAACTATGACAATTGTTAATTCTACAGTTAATATATTGTAACCCACTGCAAATCTTTTTGAGTAACAGCCTTACGGTAGCTCTACCGCATAAAGTGTTGAGTAACAATTTTTACAGTGTTTTTACTGTAATAATAACAAGAAGTCATACATTTTTTTGTATTCGTTTAAAAAAGAATTGGGTTGGAGACCAGTTTCATACATATTCCATAACACTTTTGCTATGTAAACGGTGATTAAACGAAAAAATAGTAACTGTGCAACAACAATTGTATTGACGGTAAAGTGACCCCAAAAATCGTTTGAATTTACCGACGAGATTTTTTTGTTTGAAATAAAGTAAGGAGGATGTAGGAACTTTACGAAAATAAACCCCCCGTACTGATGAAATGCTGACACGGTTCCGGGGAGGAGTTGATAGAGTAAAGTGGGGCTACTAGTTGATATCGTGCTATTACTACGTATAATAACAAAAATACATACATACATACATACATACACAACGGTCAAACACATTTACCGCTCTTTTTGCTTCGCCGTAGTCGGGTAAAAATAAAATGTGATCTAAATATTCTTTGAATAATTTAAATAATGAGCTATTTTTATCAAGTATATTTTTAAGAAGGAAACAAAAACAACAACAACTTTGTATAGAGTCAATCACACAGCAGACTAGACAGACTGTTTTGGAAGGAGCTAAGCTTCCATCTTCAGTAGTCTTGAGTTTTTAAGCTGTGTACCAGAGAACAGCTTGAGTGCATTCAAATGGCGTTTCGATTGTCTCGTCAATAAACGAGCACCGAATGTGCATCCTGCATTTAAATTAATGTGCAAATGCATGTTACCAATCGTTGTTGATACGAATGCCTAGAGTGTGAGCGCTAGCGATTACGAACGTCTGCGACAGAAGAATGGCAAACAAGGCAAGACATGAGGAACAATCGCCAAAAGCAAGGAAAATCCATGCTTTTATGCTCATTCGCACAAAGGAAAAATATTAGTTGCAGTGTTGCATTTTTTATTCTGCGAATGTGTGATTTCACAAGTAGGGTGAATTACACCGAGTAGCACTACATTCAAAATTATTCTTAGCATAGAATTAGTGAATGAAATTAATAAAAAACTATTTATAACTAAAAAGAAAGGTTTAACTAATTTCGAATATAAAAATTTTTAAGATTTATACACTTGAGTCATTATAATTGTGAGTTTCATTTACGGATGTTTTTATAGGTTAGTAATCAAGGGTAAAGCAAACTCTTTTATATATTCAACTAATTTTTGTTTTCAGTTTTACTATATCTACTATTAAATATAACCAATTTTAATTTTAATGTAACATAATATTAAATTGTCCATATTCGCCGCTTTTGATAAACATCACAGACACCTATAATTTTGATCAAATCATATTCTACACCTTTCTTGGACTTTTCTAAACATATTCTGGCACCAAGTTGTTGTCGAAATTTCACAGTTCTTACACCCAAAATTAGAGGTATTTAATTAAATGAATCAAAATTAAAGACTAAAGTGTTTTTATCAGTTCGACTACACAACATAACCTAAAATTTTAGCCATTCTTTGACAGTTAACAAATGTACAAAATTTGTTTTATTAATATATAGCTGCTCGTTTAGAAAAACTCCATACATTTGGGTTGAATACTCATTTTTCTGGGCTTTTTCTATAAAATTGTTTAATAAAACTTTGCAGCACACGTCGCTTCTTTACAACAGCTGTCAGAAGGATCTCTTTCTAACTTACACAACTTAGCTCAGCTCGTGGCATTTGCTAAACCTGCACTTTTCACATTCATAGAAAAAAAAACAAATTAATGACAAGTTTGTGTTGGTTTTCATCAAACATTTTTTAATTGTGTTGGAGCTTTGGTTACGCTTGTCTTGAAGGGATAAAGAATGTTCATTGAAAGCAAAACATTGTTGTATTGTTGTTTTCAACAACACTGTCCAAGTTTTAGCTCAGGTTACTTTAAAAATTTACTGTCATAAAACTTGCTACTGGCAATACTGATTGCTCCAGAGTAGAGAAAAGAAAACAATAACCTAAAAGGAAACAAACAGCATAAAGAAGAACGCGCTGCTAGAGAAGGTTGGAGAAGTATGGAAACAACAAAAATTCATGCAGCAGCTTATACTCGAGCTTTAAGCGAAGCATCCGAATGATCTCGTGGTCTGGAGCAGTGCTGGGGGGTCATTTGTTCTGAAAATCCCACAAATTACGCCTAAAATTCCCATTTTTTCCCATTTTCCGAAATTAATTTCCCTCAGTTTTTCCCACACAAATTACTGAAGAAAAATTGAGTTTTTAAAATCGGTTTATTATTTAAAAGAAACATAACATAAAAAAAACATAACACAAAGAAACAACAAAATGGAACAAACATTCTTCAACTATAATAAATATAAAAAGAGATCTCGTCTAAGCGTATTTTTTATCGATGTGTTCAAGTATTTTTTGAGGGCTCCATTAGTAAAGTAATATAATAGGTTTTTGTACGGAAAGGTCTTAAAATATTTATTAATGTGTTAAAAAAAACCGGAAAGGTAATATTTTTAAAAATATTTTTAAACTGTTATAATAAAAATTTATAGATACATTGTATAAAAATATTAATTTTAAGACTTATATATATCATTAGTAAAAAGTTTGTAATGACGATCTTCAAAATTGTAATCAATACATGTTTTTTTTTTTATATATTAATGCCGAACGAAAAACACATATTGCATTTAAATTGTCATTACTCATACAATTTCGTTTTTTAGTTTTGACATCTGTTATAATGCTAAAAATTCTTTCAGCTTCTGCATTTGAGTGTGGAATTGATAAAGCAAACTTTGCAAGCTGAACCAAATTTGGACACAAATATTCATCATTTACATCTTTAATATTTGATATTGACTCCCAAAACTTTTCTACACTCAAAACTAATAGCTTTTCTTTTTCATTTTCATGAAAAACATTCAAAATTGTTCGCCATTCATAAGAAATTTTTGTACTGTTAAGCCCTGATACTTTGCACAAATTTGTAAGTTCCTTGCTAGAAGTACGATTTGATATGTTAAGCGCAACATTAGGTTTTAAAAACTCAATCTCTTTGAGTAATGCGTCTTTTATAGGAAATCTTTTCATCATGTCTTTGAATGCAGTAAAATAAAAATTTAAGCAGTTCTTTCTTATTTCATCCAACATTGATTTATCAATCGATTCTTCTAAAAATATTTCTGCACATTTTGGACCAAAATAAGTTTCTTCAGTGGGCAAAAAAAAAATCTTCAGCAGTTTCGTAGTTATCAAAAATTACATTTTCTAAAAATTCCGTTTTTAAGAAATTTTGAGCCAAAGAAAAAATCAAGCGCTTACATTCTTCAGTAAGCACATGTATAATAGTTTTTCTACTTTGAAAAAGTGCATAAAATTTATTAAAATAAAGAAGGGAATAGTTTAAAAAATTTAGATATATTTCAATATCTTTTCTCAATAACAAATTAGAAATTTTTTTTGCTTTCGATATTTTTTTTTTCAACAGATTCTAGTAAAAAGTAATGTTTTAATACATCAATATTTTCAATAAATCTTTCTATGCACGCATGCATAGAAAGCCATCGAATTTTGGCTGGGTTTAATATCTTACGGCACTCAATATTGAAGAAAATTTGGAATTCTACAAGTTCAGCTGAACTCTTACTACTTTCTGATACGTATGTTGCAACGTCTCGCAAAAGATGGTTGCACTCTTTTGGAATGCAATCGCATGCGGAACTAGCAACAAGAGCTGCAGAATGGCATAAGCATTTAATTAAAATGAGCTTAGGTACATCATTTTTTAGGTGTGAGAAAAAAGAATTGTTTTTGCCGATCATTACGGATGCGTTATCGCATGCCATGCCTACTATATTATTTAAGGGTATTAATTTGTCAATTAAACTTGTTTTAAATTGTTGATAAATATTTTCAGCTGAGGCATCCGTTGCATCAAGTTCAATAATTTGCAAAAGTTGTGTTACTAAAACAAAATCAGGTTCTCTAGCATAGCGAACTAAAACACAGACATTTTTTTTGTTGCTTATATCTGTGCTTTCGTCAACCAGTATTGAAAAGAAGCTTTTTTTTAATATGCTTATTAACTCTTCGGTTTCCGCCTTGCATAGAATATTTTGAGAAATTGCAGAACATTTTCGTCTTAACAATGTTATGTCATTGCAAATCTTGGAGTCATCAAATATGTTTTTTAAAAGGGGTGTTAGATGATCGACGACTGATGAAGCTAAATTATGTTCTGAGAAAAACGCAGCAAGTTTCAACTCAGCTTTTTTTACCGCCTTTTCGTGGGGATTGGTTTGAAAAAATTTGGAAACACTAGGTAAAAATGATTTCCTGGTGTTCGAAATATGCTTACTGCTTCTCCGATGCTTGTCCAATTCACTTTTGTCTGCAACAAGATTAACATTGCAAAACTTACAAAGAGCCTTGCTCTTATCAGTTTTATTTTCAGATATCCAGTCCTTAAACTCAGGTAATTTTAACCAGGATGTTTGGAATATCTTAATTAATTTCTTTTTTTTTTGCTCTGCAATATTCGTCACTGCTTTCATCTGAGTCATCCATCTTTACTTAATCTAAAATTATGCACTTAAGCCAATTTTTATACAAAAATAAAAAACTTACTAGTATTTTTTGAACTTTCAGAAATATTGGTTGCGTACATTTGCGTACAAGTGTATACTTTCAGAATTGCGTGCCGGGATAAGGTGCTGCGCTGAACAATCTTAAGGTTTTGCTCTTTGGCTGAAAGTTTTTAATGATCTTTAAAGCAATCTAATGGAAGTTTTGATTAAAAAATATTTGTTTTTTCAATAGTTACAACATTAAATACCTCAATATTTTAAAAAGCAGCAAGTCAGTCAAAATCTTGTTGGCAATTTATTTTTTGCTGTTTTCGTTATTGATAGAGATGATAGCGAGTGAAGTTACTCGTTACACTGTTTTGTTAGTCAGGATTGCATTTTTTGTATTGTTCAATGGACTAAGAGCTGCCACTTAATGAAAACGCTATATGAATCGTATTTTACCTAGTTCTTTGGCTAGAATCTGTTAACATGGAAATGCAGTAAACATGTTAACTGATCCCAGAGAGTAATTATTTTTTATTTTTCACAGAATCTTACACCTGTAAGAAAATTTATTTTAAGAAAAGTGAAAACTTCAAATATTTCCACAAAATCACCCCGAATTCCCTTATTCCCTTTGAGGGTCGAAATTCCCACAAAAAGGGATTTTTCCCACGATCCCCCAGCACTGGTCTGGAGGCTGCCTTTGCATTAATTCGCAATCGTGACAAAGTGTGCCTTGCAGAAATCGTTGTTTACGAACTCGAGCGGTATATAGCCAATATTCGAAGCGCACATCTGGCAACACTGTAACTTTCCGCAGTGATGCCAAATCGACTAATGACATACCGCGTTTGAAGCGTCATTCCAAGCAAATGTTTACAATGGAACAGTACACGCCACACGAACGCTCTTAAATTGTTGAAATTTACATTCAACAAAACAATTCAATAGTGAAAACTCAACGTGCTTTCAAAAAAATAAATAAAGTGAAAAGTGCGCCTTCCAAGAAAACAATTTATCGTTTGTATGAAAGATTTACAACTGGTAATACTCTTGGTAACCCAAAGAGGCCAAATAAAAAGCGACCAAGGCGATCGGATGAGAATATTGCAGCCGTACGAGCCAGTATTGAGCAGTCACCAACAACATCCCAAAATCGCCGTTCTCAGCAGCTCGGCATTCCCCGATCCACTTTACAACGCATTTTACGTGTTGATTTGAATTTGTTTCCGTACAAAATTCAATTGGTAAACAAATTGTTGCCTACCGATAAGCCACGTCGATTGGAATGGGCCCAAAGAGTCATCGAAATGGCTGAAGAAGACGAGCAATTTTGGCATAAAATTATCATGAGCGATGAAGCTCATTTTCAGTTGAACGGAACGGTAAACAAACAAAATTGCCGTATTTATGCCACTGAAAATCCACAAGAGATTCAAGAGGTACCTCTTCACGATGCAAAAGTCACTGTTTAGTGCGGCGTTTGTGCTAAAATGCTCATTGGGCCGTTCTTTTTCGAAGATGATAATGGCCACAGAGTTACTGTCAATCAGGAGCGTTATCGCGATATGATAAACAATTTTTTCATGCCAATCGTTCGTCGAAAGCATATCAGGCACTACTGGTTTCAACAAGACGGCGCGCCACCACACACAAGCCGCACTACAATCGATTTTTTGAAGCAATTGTTCCCTGGCCGTTTGATGTCAAAAAATGGTGATTTCGATTGGCCGCCAAGATCACCAGATTTAACGCCTCCAGACTTCTTTTTGTGGGGTTATTTGAAATCAAAGGTTTACGTCAACAAGCCAAAGACCGAATATTGGCAACCCTGTATGCATTTTTTTCTTGTGTGCGATTACGGCTGACGACGATTGTTACTCGAATAGAAAAAACTGACGAATGGTCTCATGCAAATCTCTGCTGTGTACAACTGATTGCTTAAGTTTTATATGATTTGACACTTTGAACAAACTCGTCTGTATTATATGACTATAAAGCTAAGGAATTTTTATTTTCAGGTCAAGCCTGAAACTCTACCAGGCAACTAGATCAGACAAAATCCCTGGTAGAGTTTTTGGCTTGACCTAAAAATAGAAATCCCTTTGTTGCAGCAATTATGACTTGGTTTTGCGCTGAAGTCTGTACTGCCTACGACATGAAAATCATGACGGCCAAGTGGAAAGATGTGCAAATTAAGGTGAAGTTCCTAGTGTTGGTTTTGCTACTACCTAAAAAGATAAAAATATGAAAGAATTATAATTTATTTTCATATATATCAGAATTTAATTTATCCTTTACATCATCTCCATATAATTTCGAGTCTTTGATAGTACTGTTTGCTCATTCTTTAATATTTGGCATTGGTCTTGTTAGCAGTTTCAAAAACGAATGTCTCTTATCAGATTTTTGAGAAGGTTTAATCTCATCGTCAATTATAGATTATGCTAAAGTGGCAATGTTAATAATGTTATAGAACATTGCTAGCGTCGAACGATGTGTTGATCGTTTGCTTGAATATGTGCCGGCATCCAGAATGACCCTTGGATTTTGCTTTGCGGTTTCTCTATTTACGTCACAAGTGTTATGCACTGTTCACAGCAGCAGGACCAATTTTATTTTCTTCGGCACATATAAGCACAACGAAATATTGTCTTCATAAAATCCAAACAATGAGCTGAAAACAGGACGAGCAGCACTAAGGTTACATTATTGAAGAACAATATTTAAACTAGGTATATAGTAATACTCATTCATCATAAAAAATGTATTTCTTTAACCCTGGATAACCAATCATTTTTCTAATACATTACAATCAATGTGATTCGACTAAAACGCTGCAAAACTCGTTTTAGAGGAGCTGTTAGCACATAAAATACATTAAAAGCTATTTTAAATGGAATAAAAAATATGTATATTTTACTAGAAATCAAAAAACAGTAATATTGGTCTTTGGTTTTTTATTTTTATTTCTTACATATTTTCATAAGCTACTTATTTCATCAGTTCCAGATATATTACATAAACTTATTGAAAAAAAAATTGTAAATAAATATATAAAAAACTTAAAAGGCTCTTCTTCTATCATTAAACGAATAAAGCATTATTTATTATTATTAAAATAAAAAAGTTTAAATCAATTGTGTAGCACAAGAGGCAACTCGCTGCACCACTACAACAAACTTATAACCAAAACACTATATTCCTACAACAAGAATTAACTTCGACTGAACCGAAGTTAAAATACCCATACATCTGTATTTTTGTGTATACGAAGTTGTCAATGTTGTATAATTTTAATGACGCCACTTTTATAGGGCGTGGTTTTTATCAAATATATAAAATTTGAAACTCAGAGTTCATCCTAATTATCAAAGCTTATGTGTAAAATATCAAGTTTAAACCATATAAAGGTTTTGTATTATAATGACGCCACTTTGTATGTGAGGTGGGCGTGGTTTTTATCCAATTTTGACAAATTTCAAATATGTGGTGAATATTTTACTCCAAAGCTTATGTGCAAAATTCCAAGTTCATATCTTAATTTTTGTGGCATTTTAAGAGATACCGTTTTGTTAAAGTCACTTCCTATGGAAGGTAGGTTTTCATCCGATTTTGCTCATTTCTTCGAATTTTATCTTCGTTTTTTGAATATTAGCGTATATTTTTTATTTCATTGCGATAGCTTTAAAATTGTGGCTGTAATCGTGTCGACAGACAGACAGATGGACAGACGGACAGACTGACATTGCTTAATCGACTCAGGAGGTGATGCTGATCAAAAATATATATACTTTTCTATACATACCACGTCTCCTTTTTAGCGTTACGAATGGAGTGACAAAGTTAATATACCCCTTACGCAGTACGCGTGGGGGTATAAAAAGTTACGTTAAAGCCAATGTTAGTCGCTTCGACGTACACTACATTTATAAAAAGATTCACATCATCCAATTAAAAAGCCAAATACATCCGAACACAACGAGCGCAGCTTAAAAACTAATGTGGTTTCTACGATATGGATAGAGAACACGATCAGATGAGAGAAAAAAAAGGTAAGCAAAAAATACATTGGTTATCCATGGTTAATATAAAAAATTATTGATCATATTCAAAATGGCGCTCTAAGTGACCCTCTCAAAGAAAAGGGGCCTGGGCGGTGTTAAAGATTTAACTCTTATATTTACCTGAAAGATAACCAGGAATATTATTTATTACTTTGAGTTCAGCTATGGCTGGAACTAGAAAGAACAAAAAATATTGAAAATTAATAGAATGACGCGCTTTTTATATTTACGTTCTAAAAACAGCTTAATGTTTACCAGTTATTGAGTGTAAAATATACGATCTTAATGAAATAAAACATTGATTCTAGTACCAGCGATAGCCACTGATGTTGTGAATAGAATTTAAATTTCAGATCATTCGGATAAATACTTTTTGTTTTTTCTACAACACCATGCCGAAAAAAGTAGTTTCAAGACAAATAAGTATAAAGGGAATGAATGTAGATGAAACACTGTGGCTCTTTACCTACTAAAACGGGTATAGAAGAGGAAATAACGTCAGTATCCTTAAACAAATTTAACACTTTATTCTCGAAAGACTATACTTTTGAAATATCAAAAAAAAAAATCGATTTTATAAATATTCTAGACGACTGGCCAACCTTAAAAAATCATGCGGGACAAATGTCTTATTTGATCGTACTGTTCCAACAAATTCAGTCTTCTTTCTCATCAAAGAAAGTGCAATATCCAATGATGAGAAGAAGTTGTCCGCATAAACTGTGCGACCCGTATTTTTATCAAGGTAATTTTCAAGCAATTGATTGACAACATTCTGACCCTGATTAACTTTTGAAGGTAAATCAACCCTTTGAAGGCAAAGACGGACTTCGAGTCAACCGAATACCACGATTCTATTCCGTATTTGGCTGGTTTTGACGGAATATATTCATTAAAATGCGTGCGACATTTATACGGAAATAATTGCTCGTCTACGGTCGGTGAATCATGCGGATTAAAAGATGCTGCCAAATTGGCCATATATCATCCATCAAAAGCAGCAATTTTTGTGGCACCACCAGCCTCAGCTAACGAAAGGTTAATAATGGCTGCAGAAGCTTATTTTTTTTTTTTTTTTTTTGGATTCGCCCGGAGGTATAAAATCTTCCCAAGATACGTATACCCGACCTATACGCATGCACGATTCACATCCTAAAATCTGCCCGAATCAGCCGGGACAGACAGAATGCACCTACGTACTAAAACATACCCCCTATTGGCAATTAGGATATTCCACTAAGCACATTAATTGGCTTTTCAGCGGAATTTAAAAATTGAATATATATAAACGCGTATTTAAGTATACTTGATTCTATATAAATAAGCAACATCGAATTAAATAATAGTAATTATCAATTTAAGGTACCCGAAAAACAATCAAAAACTCTAAACTCATTTTAACTGGTTTGCGGCCATTGTCCAACCCAAGGACCTACGTGGAAATGAGATAAATCTCATATCCGCCAAATCAAAATACCAATTATTTAAATATGGATTTGGGCCAACGCAGGCATAAACTTGTGTAGAAAAGAGATATACTCTGGCACATCAATATAGGTGATAGTGTGAGTTCAGTCTAATTTCAAATCAGGAAACCACGTGAGCACGTAAATCCCAATTCGATTAAAAATTAAAATATTGAATAATTAAAAAGTAAGTTTTAAAAACGATTCATATTTGATGGTGCTTACTTTATAAAACATAATATCGAGACAAAAAAGAGAAACAGAACAATCTCAATTGCCAATATTACATTGTTATAAAATTGCGTTAGGTATAATAGGATGAAGTTAAATTGATTTAATTATTTAAATGTAATATAATTTTCCGTTTTAAGACGTCTACCGAATCAGAAAAATTAATCATGTTGAACTTATCATTGAAATCACTGCACATACATCGTAAAGGTTCATGAAGAGCGTAATTAGAACTGCACTGACTCAACTTGAAAAACAGAAAATGTCTAGTTCCTCTCCTTGGGATGTTAAAATTTAGAGCTGAGATGAGATATTCCGAATTAATCTCGCCACGAAGTAATTTATACGGAAACATGACATTAAGCATCATTCTTCTGCTTCTTAGGGAAGGTAGTAAAATAATTTTAAGGCGTATTTCATACTATGGAAGCATAATTTTGGGGTTCCAACGACTATGACGTAAAGCAAAAAGTAAAAACTGTTTTTGAACGGATTCTATGGCGTCGATGTAGACATTATATTGTGGGTTCCATACAACTGATGCATATTCAAGAATTGGCCTTACGAGAGAGGTATATAATAATTTAGTAGTAAAGGGATCACTGAATTCTTTAGCCCATCTTTTAATGAAACCAAGGACTCCTCTTGCCTTATTTATCACCATAGTAACGTGGAGATTGAAGCGAAGTTTTGAATCCATAATAACACCAAGATCGAGAAAACTGGAAACTATTTCTAAGTTAGTGTTATTTATAGTGTAATTTATGTTACTAGCAGGTCTTCGCGAGAATGTCATTTGCTTACATTTTTTTAAGTTGAGATTTAATATATTTAAGCTACACCAGTCCACAAGTCTATTTAGATCAGATTGTAAAAGATGTCGTTCTTCTGGTGATTTGTAACAAAGAAAAAGTTTCACGTCGTCAGCGTACATTAAGACGTTACAGTGTTTTATTACCGAAGGAAGATCATTAATGAATAGTAAAAATAAAACCGGTCCAAGACGACTGCCCTGAGGAACGCCAGAAGTGACCGAAATACTTTTTGAAAGAGAATTCTTATATAAAACCTTTTGAGTACGTCTAGATAAATACGAATTTATCCAATTTAATAATGTGACAGGAAACCCAATAAGGTGGAGTTTTTTAAAAAAGAAGATTATAATTAACACTGTCGAAAGCTTTGCTAAAGTCCGTATAAATAACATCAGTCTGCAGTCCCAAAGTAAAACCATTTATAACACGCGTAGTAAACTCTAAGAGGTTTATTGTAGTGGACTTACCCTTCAGAAAACCATGTTGAAAGACAGAAATGGTGTTAATGCATTAATCCTTGTGTGCTTCATTCTAGTTACAACCCATTGCTCCCAATAATTTATGTCTAAATTCAGGAATTCTTCATCTCCTGTAAAATATCCTTTGTAACATTGGGTTGCACATTTTTGATCCTTTTGTCCATCACAAAGCCGTAACAAATCTTCAGAATTGCGTTGAATAAACCTTCCTCTTGGACACATTAACCAAAAGTCATGTAGCGTAAAAATTCCACCTACAACATTGGTGGAAGACACGGAGTGGGTTAATTGATCAGTTATGATTTTCTCAAATATCTTAGGGATTGCACTTAATTTTGCAATTCCTCTATAGTTAGAAACATCTATCTTGGAGCCAGATTTATAAAGTGGTATAATATAAGAATCCTTGCGCAGAATAGTACATTGCTTTAAAATACAGCTTGGAATTTTATCAGGGCCGGTCGTAAAAGAAGATTTTACTTGTCGAAGATAACACATGACAATATTTGGGTCTATTACAGGAGTTTCAAAAGAGTTAACTGGCGGGAGAAAAGGATACACAGTGCTAGTATTAAATGCTATATCGGAGTAAGTTGATTTAAAGAAGTTTGCAAACATGTTAGAAATCACATTGTCACAAGATGATTCTTCCTGATTGAATTTCATAAGGGGTGGAAAACTGGAGGCTTTACGTTTTGAGTTAACAAAACTATAGAAAAGTTTTGGATCATCTTTAAATTGAGATTTTATGTTAATTATATAAGCAGAATAGCATTGTTTATTTAGTAGTTGATATCTATAACGACAAGAAGAATAGGAAGCAAAGTCTAAACTAGAACCAGATATTTTATATTTTTTAAATAAACGATTTTTTTTAAATTTTTAAGTGCCTTTAGATCATTTGTTAGCCAGGGTGGATTTAAAGGATTGGAGAAACAACACCTTTTTTTTGGGAAAGGCAATAAGAAACACCGTTGCAGAGTATCATTGAAAAACTCTACAGAAGATTCGACGTCATAATATGAATATGATGTTCCGCTAGTTAAAATTGGAGACCAATGAGTCTGCGAAAGTAAGGAATTAAGTTTTACATAGTCCATTTTCTTAAAATTATAAACTTTTTATTTCGCGCATCAGAAGTTACATTATCTTCTTTTTCGTGGGTGAGTAAAACTGTTATTTCAAGAGTTGGATGATGTACATCTTCTGGAAGAGATACGGGATTCGAACAATGGAGATTAACAGTAGTGCATCTATCTACAAATACAAGGTCTAGGGTTCTGTGGCTTATATTTAAAATATCATTGACTTGTTGAAGACACAGATCAGACAGCTTATCTAAGAAGTCATTTATCCAATCACTATTGAAAACAGGAGTAAGAAATGAAGAATCGTCTTTATTTTTTAACAAATTATGAACTTTTTCGATGGCGTGTAAGTGTTTTAAATACATTGTTAAGTCACATTTAGGAGGAATGTAAGAGCAGGTAAAATAAATAATACTATTATTTAATTTAACTGCAACACAAATGAACTCAATGTCACTGGTGTCAAGAATTGTCAATTCTTCAGATACAAGCGAGTTTTGAACAGCTATCAAAACACCACCACCGATCTTATCATGACGATCTTTATGAAAAATTTGATATTTATTGCACATTATTTCAGAATTTAAGATATTAGAGCGAAGCCAAGTCTCTGTAAAAATTATAATGTTATATTCAAAATCAAAACTGTTTATGAAAATATCGGAAAGTTTGGAATTAAGACCACTGACATTTTGATACACAAGCTCGAATTTAGACTTGCGGTTTATTAATCGTTTTTTGGATGAGATTCAGGGCTATTTCGGGGACGCGGCTAATGTCCAACATTTACCGGTCTTGGATTGCTTTTAAATTCAAATTCGCGTACAATTGTGTTAGGCGGCCAAAAGTTTACATCAATTATGGAATTAAATAAATTTTCAGGAACTGTTAATCTAAAAGGAGTAATCGATCTTACATTTGAATATTTGAATTTATGAACTGAAAGATGCAATGAACAATTCAACTTTGATTTAATGAACAAATCTATATCAACCTCTGTTGTATCCGCAGCTAAGCGAGAAACAAAGATTGATTTAGTTGGTGGAATTGCAATGATTGGCTTAGGTGGAACAGAAACCTGAGTAGTAAGAGGAACAACCTGGGAATCAGTGAAAGAGAAACAGTTTGGGCATAAGACATGACTGGCAATGAAGGTGGAGGTGCCAGCACTGTCAAAGGAGCAGAAATCGATATGTTTGCTGTATTCGAAGTTAAAATATATTCATCGAATATATTCAGTTCATATTCAAACGAAAGCCAAACATAATTGAATCTGAAGTATTTGCGAGTAATTTCAAAAATAGTACAAGGTCCCTAGGAAACCAGGTTAAATCGCTTGAGTATTATTTATTTTTTTAATATATGTAGCACTAGCTTTCTAAAATATGCGAAGAAAAAGGTTATGAAAGACAAAAATTGAAAAGGTCCCTAGGGACCTTCTCACTAACCGGAGGGTTAAGTGATGTCCTAATTTGCTATGTTGCTATAGATACTTGAGTGAACGGAAAATCGTTATTTTGCTTGCATCATTTAAAAAAGTTTTACTTAAATCTTTCATATAATCTTTTAATCACTCTTAAGACAAGCAAACTGACGTCTAAGTATTTATACGCTTCAACTTAAAACTCTAAATTTTGTTAAAACTATGTTAAACAAAAACTTAAGCATTAAATTCACATTGCATAAATAATTTATTTTCTTCATGGGTTCTTTTTTCCACTTTTAAAAGTTTATGTTGAGGAAAACCAGAATAAAAAAAACACAACACAACAAGTCTTGCCGCAAAGTATAACAAGTTTTGCTAATTTATTCTACTTTTGCATAATTTTTCTATAAGGTGGCAGCCCTTTTGTTTTGCACATTGCAGAGTAACCGCAAAGATGAATACTAATTAGTTTCAAATTAGAGAGTAGCAGCAAATGGCAAAGTTTTATAGCAAGTTAAACATTGTTTTCAGAACTATTTGTTTTTGAGGATTAAATGTTTTTTTTTTTTTTTTGTAATGAGCAAAAATGTATGTAAACACTGTTAATATGGTTTTTATGGATTACTAGCTTTTTTTCTTGCAGCAGTTGGAACACTCAGATAGTCACAAACAATGCTGGCAATGACTTTGTTGCAATGTTGTTAGCTTAGTTGAATTTTGCTTAAGAAGGTTTAATTTTATCTTAGTCTTATTGGCGTCTACAGTAAAGTTTTTTCACTTGATGTTTTTGAGTTTTTTGTATTCCTATGAATTCAGATGTGAGAATTTGTTTTTATATATCATGAAATGGGATTGTTACTAACAAACTTTAACTTTTTGCTTTAAAATAATTGTCTAAGCTTGGAAATGGAAAAAATTTAACAATAAATGCAAAATCTAAACCAAATTCACTCCACTCAATATTCGAACGAAAAACTAAACAAACCGTTAGCATATGAAAAAAAATACGACAAAAGACATAAAACATGATAAAAGCTGTTGGCCGTTCCAGAATAAAAAATAATCTCTTTTGCGCTTTTAGTCACTTTTGCTCACTTTTGTTGCTTTGTGTAACGGCTGCTACAGGCGTTTCATTGCTTTTAATGCAGCTGGTTTGTTTGGCATGCGGGATTTCCATCTCCCCACTTTGCTATTATATTAAGATTTTTGTTGTTTTTAGAAAATCTTTGAAAGATTTTAGTTGTTAGTGTTGTATTTGTTAACCTGTGGATAGCACCCTCGGCCATTTGCACTAGTTACAGACGTTCGTTCAAGTAGCTACCATCTATTTTTTTGTATCCTTCTTTTACTGTATTCTTGCCTGAACAATGTTGTGGTTATGCCGAGCAACATAAAATAAATGGCAAAAAACGGTTTTCCACGGATGAGTGGGGTAACAGTAAAAATAGTTGACTTAGTCGATGAAAATAGAAAAATAAAACAGAGCTTAAAATAAAGTTGCTTTTAAAAAAAAAAATTGTTTCGTTCGGTCCATTACATAATAAGCTCTGCGGAATGCCTTTTTCACAAAGCACAATTACGCATTCTTCCCAGCTGTAAAGTATTCTGCTGCCCCACAGTGAACGTATTCAAATAAGATATTGACAAAAAAATAATGAGTTTTTGGATGTTTACGAAATTTGGTACCTTTGAGTAATTTGGAGTCGCTTAGCTCAAAACTGATATCTGATTTATTGCAAACCTAATAGTTTTGCCAAAAATCGTGTTTTTATATACAATTTCTAACAAGCTAACACCATGCTTCAAATTTCAGGTCAACGTTTGAACCCTAAAGCGCTGATTACAATAGACGGAACGGAACGTTATAGAATGTTGAGAAATGTCACTTTGCAATCAATTGCATGAGTTTCTTATGAGTTCGATTATAATAAGACGGAACGGAGCGACACGTGACGTTGAGATCTATAGATTTTTGATTTTTCCGCTGCGTTCCGTTACGTTTTGAGCAAAAACTTTATTCTGACATATGCTACTATTAATTTTATTATGCATTTGTTTTGTTTTCCGTATTTTTGATAAAATTTGATTGAATTCCTTTTTTAAAATAATAAGAAAAGAAGAATTGATGGAATTTGTTTTGAAATAAAATATATTTTAGAAAAAAATTAACTCCTCTTTCGTTGCTATTATAATCGCCACTCCGTTTGAAGCCGTTTCGTCCCGCCACAATGACACTTGACTCCATTCCGTTCCGTCTATTATAATCAGCGCTTAAGGGAGCATTTATGGTGTCGACTTACGACCGAATCAAGCCGAGCTGAAACTCAAACTTGCATTGGAACAAAAGAGATGCGTGACTTGCGATCTCTGTTGTTCTCATGCGTTTTTGAGCTTCAACTCGGCTCGGCAAAGCAATAAGTCGCCACTATAAACGAGCCCTTAGGATGGAATGATTTAAGCAGATATGTTGGTATTTAAGTCCACAAAAGATTTGCAAATTTACCTAAGAACTATTTCTTATGGTCAATGCCCAATTTTTTTATGTCCAAGTGATATTTTTTGAAGCTATTTTTTTTGTATTGGTTGTAACTTGAAAAAGGTTGAGAATTCGTTCATATTTATTCAACATGTGGTCAACATTTCATTAAAAATATACTTTTTGCATTATCATCTGAATTATTTTGAACAGCATGTATTTACTGAGTTGAACGAGCATGGCGAAAGTTACAACCAAGTTGCCCTGTTATTTAAAATGAGGTTACATGGTTAAATATCTTTTTTTTAGTTAACGCAATTTAGTTGATCTAAATATACTAACTTACAGATACGACAGAAAAAATCGCCAGGTGCAGTACTGGCGAAAATTTCTTGGTGTAGTAAAAACATATTTGAATACGAAAAAGAAAAAGATAGAAGAATATAATCACCAATGGGAAAAGCTTTTGATTCGTAATGGGGTGTTGATAGCGATGATAGCAATGATTTTATATACGACAATGCGTTCACTTTTTCCGCGAGAGCAGGGTTGTTGCTCTTGATATTTCTAAAGCGTTCGACCGAGTGTGGCATAAAGCGCTCGTGTCAAAACTTGTTGCATATGGTTTTGGTGGTAACTTTGCTCGATGGATCACGTGTTTCCTCAAGGACAGAACGATTCGAGTCGTAGTTGACGGTATTTCGTCCGAGGAGTACGCCATTAACGCAGGAGTACCGCAGGGTTCAGTTCTATAGCCAACTTTGTTTCTGGTTTTTATCAACGACCTTCTGTCGTTGACGCATAACCCAATACATTCGTTTGCGGACGACAGCAGCATTTGTCATTCATATTCATTTAAAAAATGCCCAAGCTCTATAGAGATTGAGAGAAAAAGGCAAAATATGAATGACACACTCCTAAATGATCTACAAAAAATCTCCGAGTGGGGTCTTGCTAATAGAGTAGAGTTCAATGCAAGCAAGACCCAGTGCTGTATGTTAACCCACAAGCGGATGGATTGCCCCTTAGCACCCCTCAATATGAATGGTGTGGATCTTGTGGAATCAGCCACTCTTGACGTTCTGGGCATATCGATCAAGTGTGATCTTCGTTGGAATGATCATATTTTCGATGTGTCGAAAGAAGCGGGCAAGTGCCTAGGTTTTTTAAAACGGTGCAAAAAATATTTCACCTCAGCTGATCTTCGCATGATTTACACCTCATATATTAGACCGAAAATAGAGTACAATTCGCACATTTGGGCAGGGGCTTCAAGATCTTATTTGGAGCTTCTGGATCGAATTCAACGTCGTGCGATATATTTGATAGGGGATGAAATTATTTCATCCTCTCTCAACTCTCTTGGGTATCGCCGCAATGTTGGTTGCCTAAGCCTTCTGTGTAGGTATTACCATGGGAAGTGTTCAAGGGAGATACATGACCTGACGCCACCAGCCCGTGTGTTTACCAGGTCCACTCGGGCAGCTGTCCAAGCCCAAACCCTTTACCATTGCGTCGATGCCCAATAGAACCTCGCATTACCGTGATAATTCGTTCTTTAGTCGCACGGTTAAGTTGTGGAATAGTCTCCCTGCGAGCGTGTTTCCCGGCAGTTTTGAGCTGTGCAAATTTAAAACAAATATTCACCGACACTACTCCATCTATCCACCCTCCAACTAACTATCACCCATCTTCCGAATCAACACAATGCTTACGCATTTATAGGGGGCATCCCCTGAGCGTTGGTTTAGTCTAAGAAAAAAAAAAACGAACCCCCAAGAAAATCAGTATGTACAATGTAAATTTTTATAAAATAAACAGTCCTTCCGTACAACACCCATTAAAAGTGCTTACATTTTCAACCCTAAGAAAGTCTTTTCAACCAGCACAAAAATAATAGAACTTCAATAAAATGGAAAATTTCACTTGAACCTCAAAAACTTTAAATGCCCATACAAAATAATTTTAAGCTGACTTAACCAAACCCGTGAATACCAAAATATGATTACCAACAACTGTCTTCTTTAGCTAAGTGCTTAAATCATTCCATCCCGGAAAAATTGTCGCATTGTGTTATTTATCATGTTGCTGATTTTATGAAATTTGTTCACGGACCGCGAAACGTGCGTCTATATTCTTTTTGAATGGAAACTGAAGTCCAACTTGTGAAAGCAGTGCACAATAAAAAAAAAATTAAACTGATTAAATACACAGATATAAAGTTATTACGTTAGGCAGCACATCATCACTCCCCTGTTAAATAAATTTGCTTCTTTTTTCATTAGTCAGACAAATATTTTTGCACTTTTGTAACAAAAGTACAGTGCGGCTTTGCCCAACGCAACTCCCGATGTGCTCAACTCTACAATAATTGCTATACTCAAAATATTTACATTGTTGTTACAAAAAAATACTCCATTATCTAAACTTGCTCTCTTCTTCACTCATAAAACAAAAATCTCCAACAAAAATTTAAATAGTAACTGTTCTTTTTAAGGTTATAATTTAGAGCTTTAGGTCAAGTACTTTATGAAAGAAAGCAACAATAAAAACAAAAACTCTGTATAAAATCAATCACACAGCAGGCTAGATAGTCTGCTTCGGAAATAGCTACATTTCCTCTTCAGTAGTCTTGAGTAATACAACTATATCCAATTTTTTATTAATTTAGATTTAATTTTCATATTTATAAAATTTTAGTTTTTTAGAATTATAAAAAAATGTTTTTATTATTTTAAAATTATAATAACATGCCACTGTTGTCATGCCAGCAAGCCATTTTGTTTTGTTTTGGTTTGGTTTGGTTTGGTTTGGTTTGGTGTGGTTTGGTTTGGTTTGATTTGATTTGGTTTGATTTGGTTTAGTTTGGTTTGGTTTGGCTTGGTTTGGTTTGGTTTGGTTTGGTTTGGTGTGTTTTATTTTGTTGTTTTTTTTTTATTAGAACACCGCTCTGCATTTCTATGTATTTTACTTTAATGAAATTGCCATGAAAAGTATTTTCATATCGTAACTTTTGCACTCAGCTCGTCCCATTCTCGTCGGATGTGTAAGAGCCAATTTTTAAGTGCGAGCGTAAGCTCTAGTCAAATTAAACTGAGGTTAACTTAATAACATTTAACTGAACGTTTAAGCTTGGTTAAGGCAAAAAACAAACACATAATATGAAAATTTAAGTCAATATAAAACCAACGAATGGTAAGATATCTTGCTAAACCTAGTTTTCATGTCCATTTTTGGTGAGTTAACCTTAGTTTGATTTGACTAGAGTTTAAGCTCGCACTGAAAAATTGGCTCTTAAACTCTGAAAAGCAAAAACATCATTGATTTTGATTCGAGTAAATTAACGAGCAATTTTGTTGGACTTCAATTTTATAAAATAGTATAGATATAGATATAATACACAATTTTATAAAAAATCTTCCCCTTCAAAACATTTTAATTTTTTTTAAGAGCCGTACTGATGGTTCCTCCAAATTTGGCGCATTCCTTGCCCATCTGCAACAATATATATATACATAAATATATGTAAAAATTAATTAATTTTAAGGACATATGAGGGCGTCATATATTCATTTTTCTTTTTATAAATGGATTTTATTTTTTCAATATTTCAGACACTACTGGTGTCCGTCTTCAGGAAAAATTAATAATAATATTGTCCACTTGTTTTGAAACAAAATAAAGTTTACTTTAAATTTAAAACTAGACCTAGATAGAGCCTGAAGAACAACAAAAAAACCTTAAAAACAAGGTCGAATAAACAAAAAAAAAACTTACATAATAAAAAAATTAGTTTTTTAAAAAGTTCCATTCACGATAAAATGGAATATTAGGTATGATTTTTTTTACGGAGTAACTTTATTTTTACGATGAATCCACAAAATTTTAATTGAATTCATATTTGCAGACATAAGCTTATAGCGATCGCGAAGTACTGATAACAAATGATGTTTCAATTACAAGAACGCAAGATTAGAATAGCAATAAAATTATAATAAAATTTACCGTTAATCGATCTTTCTTTGATCTCCTTTAATTTTTTTAGTATTTAGCTATTTATATATAACACTAGCAAATACCCGCTGCTTCGCCTGCGATAAAAATGTTATATACCATGTAAAAATTTTAAATCTTAAAATTAAAGTATTTAGTTGTATGAAATCAAATGCAAAATATAAAAATTATGAAAAAATGGTTAAAATATTAAAAAATTTTTTCATTTAATTTGAATAACTTATTTAAACAGTAATTGTTATGATCAGAGCAGACCGAAACAGCACGAAAAAAAGTCATTTTCAGCACAGCAAATAAGCACTAAAAAATGACGAAATAGCACAATAATAAGCACTAAAAACTCTTTAATGAAAACAAATATTTTTAAACAAAAAAAAAAGTTTATAGTCATATTCCTTTTTTAATATAAAAAACAGAGAATGTACACTCTAAAACATAAATTCAATTCAAGTCAGGTATATTTTAATGTAAACACTAAAAGAAAATATGTCAAAAAATAAGTTCAGTATACTGCCGTCCTAAGAAAGAAAGTCCCAAACGCCACAATTCCAAAATTGGGATAAGGGCAGATTCGGAGAGTGAATGAGTTTCTGTTTTTGTGTTAAGTTAAGAATTTCCAGTTTCAATTGCAAATGACTGAAAAACGTTAAGTTAAATGATCACATCTACCATTTCTAGTGTAAAAAGCAGTAAAAGCTGAATATCTCAAAACTACTAAAATGGAAATATGACTTTCTTTCTTAGGACGACAGTATAGTCATTGGGGTACATATAAATATTAGTGTATATTATTAGGTGCTGCTTTAAACTGCTGCTGAAAAAAATAAATGAACGGCGCTTTTGATTTAGCAAGTGCGTAAATTTTGAAAATGATCGCTCAAAATCCGACGATGCTACCGGACAGTATTTAAGAAGAGCAAGTTCTTTCGGTGAAAAGAAATCAAGAAACTTATTTCCTGAATCAATACCTTTATGAATAACTTTGTTTATATCTAAAATTATAGGATATCTTTTGTTACTCTAAAGTATATTTTTATTTTAGGAAAAACTCTTCGCGACCAAGGAGGCCAAAGTCTTGCGTGTTTTCTTTACAATGCCAATACTTTCATTAAACCCAAGTACTTGGGTTTCAAGTTTTCAATTGAACGAACGATGGTGGAAAACTGGCATTTAATGAATGCGAGCTCAGATTTTAAACTGTTGAATTGAAACAGTTCTTTGGCCACTCAGATTGCATCAGAATCTTCGTCACTGAATTTTTCCGTTACAGTTTTAACTTCATCAAAATTATAGCAAAAATAAATGGCTGCTTTTAGCCACGTACCCCATCGCGTTTTCATAGGATTTGGTGGCAATTGAGTATTTGGGAAAGTAAGTTTGAATGCATTACGACATGATAATGCTTAAAATTACTAAACAAATTACAAGTAAGCAGTAAAAAAGCAATAGTCGGTCTAGCTCTTTCACTTCATGTGTAGGGAATAAAAATATAAAGTGGTTCTTAATTTTATTTAAACTGATTTAACATTTAATATATATCTATTGACAGTTGGGAACTGAATGCGTATAAGCTCGGCAATTCGATGCAGACCATGTGCAAACCATGTTAAATGAATCATCTTCGGATATAAAACTTGCAACGCACTGGCAGCGCTTAGCATATAGGCTGCTGCATCCGTAACAAGCACCAACACTTTTCCATATTCAATGCCTAAATATATGCATTTGAAATAAACAAATTAACTTAAACACAAATGTACCATTTGGCCACGCAAGCTCAACGAGTCATTGAAAAAGGCACCTATATTGCTAGCGTTCACCCAAATTGCTGCTTCAACTGTTGCCACATTAAACAGATTCGATGTTTTACGTTCGAAAGAATTTTCGTCGCCATCTTATATGGCGAAAACAAAATTGACTACCAGGCGCTGTTCCACATCCATCGTTTCGTCAATCGACGAGAAATCATCGCGATCATCTTCTTTTTGCACTTTGTACAAAGTGCGTAAATATCTATTCCGAAGTACTGTTTCACTTGGTACAGAACTATTTGTATAGCGCTCTAAAAACATTTTTACACTTGAGTGGGTCACCTTACAAGAAATTAATTGTAAAGCTAGAAGTATATTTTTTGGTCTTTACTCACTTCTTTTAAAGAAATATTTGCTTCCAAAAATGCAGCACAAAGATCCATAGGAAACATAGAAATCGACTTTTCCTGATACTGGGAAAGTAGTATTTGCTTTGAGTACTTGCCTCACGTTCCGACGCCACGGTCTTATGTTTTTGGGAATTCAAGTGTTGCTTGACATTATTAAGCCTTTTTGTCGACACTTGCGTATTGCAAAACACACAAAACAGAACAGAGTCATTGCTGCTAAAAATGCCCGGATGCCCGGATTTATACGGGTGATAAATTCTTTATTTGGTTCTTTCACATTCGGCATACTTTTTCATTTTAGAGTAGTCTATTCAATTTCCAATTTGCAAAAATTTTGTATCTAAATGCTGCTGGCGACTGCTTTGTAGCAAAATTATTTTTTATAAGTTGTCAAATAAATAACGGCATCTAATACTTAAGCGATAATAAGGAGGTGTTCAAAATATTGTGCATTTGATGTTTGGATAAGTTTTATTTTGTACATTAAAAGGAGGCATAAGAGATGCCTGTTTGCAAGATACAATAAAAAATATATTTGACTGGTAAAGTAAAGCAAAAATGTTGAAAATAAGTACTTATAAGCAAAATAAGCCGAAATAAGCACAAACACCCTGAATAAGCAAAATGCTGGGAAAACAAGCAAGAAGCATTTAAACTCGCTCTGGTTATGATGAAATAAATTTGCCTGGTTTTTTTTTTACTTTTTAAAAAGTCCTGCATAGCAGGGTTATAAAAAAAATTTGGGTACAAAATTTTTAAAATTTGTAACCAAAAATGTATTTTTTTTAACATAGATTCTGAAAATAAATATATTTTTATATCTTATCTCAAAAATTGTAGACTTTCTCAATGCATAACAATGCATTTTTATATGAAAAGTCGTTGAGTAATAAAAATAATGGTAAATTAAAACTTTTTTGGAAATATTTCGTACGGATATTAGGTATGTTTAAAAAAAAGCCTATTATTATCACATCAAAATTATTGCGATATATCAAAAAATATAGATTTTCTCAGAACAACTCATTTTCTTAAGCCTCGGAATTAAACAACACTATTGAAATTTCAACATTTGATTTAGCAAGCAAACATTTCCGCCATTTTCAAATCGATTTTCATCAAATTTTCTTTGTTTGGAAGTTCAATTAAGTAAATTGGGAAAATGAGAATAGGTTTACCGTTACATCACCAATGCAATGTTTTATATTGTTTTCAAAAACCTCTAAAATATCCGACTTGTACTCAAAAATAGGCCAAGAGTGGTTTTTGTTGTACTTTTCTTTTCATTTTAATTTTCGCTACTCTTTCATATAACATCATTTATCTGCAAAAATTGCTCCATTTTGACACATAACCCGTTTCTATCATTAAAAATCATGAACGTATGATTTTTTGATGAGAATTAATTTTCTTAAAATATTGTTATTGTTATATTGTTATATGATATATATCAAACTATTACAAAGTTATATACATAAATCTATGTTTTATTCTATTTTTTTATACCTATATACTCATAGTTAGCATTTTAGTTATAGTATTTATGATCGTTTTGTAAATGTGTAAATTGACCTTCGAACAAAACACATTCGAGACGTTTCCGTTTGAAACATCAATGCATGACGATCAGAATTTTCTGATATATACAGCATTCCTATTGATGTATAGTGTTCCCCGGCAAACGTTGCCCTGCCGCAGACCACTTTACTGCTATATACGAATTTTCATGCTGTTCGGAAAAAAATTTTATATTTTCGCCATTTTTAGTACAGTTGCCGAAAGTAACCGTATGCACTAAACTATCAAATTATAGTCAAATATGACCAAAACCGTTCGAAATATACCATTTTTATTTAATTGTGGTCGGTAATAGGGGTGTGGCAAAATTTTTTCACTAAAACCATCTCATACTCGAAACAAATAGACTGCCAAAATTTCAGCCCAATTTAGCTTAAACCTAGTGCGCTTTGCTTTACTCCAAGCTTATCCCTCGAAAAGTGGACTTAACTAAAGTGGGTCCTGCCCATTTTTAGTAAAGTTAGCAAAATTAACCACACAACTTAGATTACCAAACTCTAGTCTCATACGACCAAAATCGTCTGAAATATAGCTTTTTTTGCAAAACTTTGGCATGAAAAGTAGACGTGGCATATTACGATTAAGTTGAAATAAAAAATCGTTTGATACCTTTATCGTGCTAATCGGTTCAGTGGTTCTTGCGTGACTGTCAAACATCCGTGCAGTGTCACAACGCTTTTATAATATTCGTATAGATAGACTAACAGAATCTCAAGTGAGGAAAAGCTGGATGGCAAGGCTGTAAAACATGATTTATGCTTATAACTAAATTCTGGCAACTCCCCTCAAAACATTTGCAAAGAAAATTAATCAACACTGTATGAAAGGAAGAATCTCACTGAAAGCAACAACACAACATGGCTGCCGTGTTATATAGAGAGAAGCTCTCGCGACGAAGAGAGAAAAGCTTTGTTTGCTATTATATTAGGTCTGTTCGCGTACATTTCTGGTAAAAAAATGAAAAACGTCAAAAGTAATAAAATTGAGAGATCTTTATACAAGATGAAATTCTTCTTGTAAAAACTTTAAAAAACTTGAACGGAGAGAAAATGTGATTTCCTCTCTATTACCCAATTCTCTCAGTAAACGAACGCTTTTCACCCACTTTCTAGTAAAAACTTTTGATATATTTCGTTTGCATTCGACTACGCAAACAGACCTAATGTGCTGCTGGTTGAATGTTGGCATCAAATAAAATGACAATCTATATCATCATAGGAATCGAATAAAAAAAGAACTATCAAAATCGGTTCAGCGGTTATCGTGCTTATTCTGGATCAAATTACGTGAGTCTCCTTTTATATAATAGTATAGATATAACCATGGTGTAAGAAATAGAGGTGTTAGTGAGTTTGACACTTCTCTCTCAAAATGATAAAATTATGTGTCCCCGCTCTTGTCAAAAACAGCTGATGGTGAATTGCAATGAAAAGAAATTTTGTTAAATTCGTGTCTTTCTGTAATTTTATAAGATTTTTACTGAGATTAAAGTAAGAATAAAGTGATATGGAAAACAATAAAAAATATATGAAACGCTGTGTGTTATGCAAATAAAACAACGATGTGAATGCAAGTCAGTTTGCATGCTGGCCAAAGCTTCATGTCAGCGGCACCTTCCAGCGTACGTTTCTGATAAAATGGCCAAAACATTCAATAACAAACTTGGTAAATCGGCGAAGACAACTGCAATAACTTTTTGTCAACACAACACGGCACAATTAATTGCATTAAATATTTATTTATACTTTATTCGCACAATAAAAACTATAGCACAACATTTAGCAACTCAAACAAATAACACAATTTGACAACTATCAACAGTTCCGCTCTTTCGCTCACAATTTTTTGACAGAAGCAAAGAAATTCATGGTGTTGTCAAAAACTCACTAACACCTGGTTTTCTTACACCATGGATATAACCATAACATAAATGTATAAACAAAAAATGCTAAAGAGAAAAACTATTAAAAGTATTTAAGCGCAAGATAGACATATTTTCAATTTTCTTGCCAATTTTCTCATAATAACTAAAATAGTGACCATGGATGAAACACGGATGCACCACACCAGAATCTAAGAAATCAGCAACAGAGTGGGTAGGTCCCAGTGGAAGTGAACTACAGCGAGCGAAGACTCACCAAACGGCCGGAATGGTGTTGGTGGTTGTTTTTTGGGATTCAATTGGTATTTTGTCCATCTACTATTTGAGAAAAAGAACAACAACCAACAGCGACTAATACTACAAATTATTGGATCGATTGAAGAATGAAATCGCAAACAAACATTTATCGAAGAAAAAACTCATATTTTGCAAGACAATATTCCAGCTCACAAATCGATCGAAGCATGGCTTAATTGCACGAGTTACGCTTCGAACTACTTCCTCATCTCCATATTCTCCAGATTTGTATCCCAGAAACTATTACCTGTTCCCAAACTTAAAAAGGTGGCTCCAAAGAAGGAGATTGAACGATTGACGAATGAACAGGTTGAATTGTAGACTTAAGCGTATTTCGGAGATCTTGAGAAACCTTACTAATCAAATCGCATCGCAATGTTAGAAAATCGTTGGAAAAGTCTATTGAGCTGAAAGGGACTATATAGAAGAACAAACAATAATTTTAGCAAACATTATGTGTTTTCTTTGAATGTCCGGCAGCATCTTGAACGCCCTAGTAGCTGTTGATCGAAAAAAAATTTGTATCATTTCGATGATTAAAATTTTTGTAATTTTATCCACTGGACGATTCACTGTGTGCCTGGTAGTTGAAGTCGGTGTTTTTGTTACTATTTGTTTCCCCTTTCTTTCTTACACCATTCAGTACTATACGTATTGTAGTACTGAACCCAGACGTAGTTAAAGTGAATTTTTGCTTTGTTGCTGTCCATATTTGTGGTACTTTTTTGTATTGCTCTTGGGCGCACTTTAAAAATATAGATTCCCAAAATGTTCTATTTTAAATTCATTCTCTGAAACTCTGTTTAAATGCGTTTACATTAGAGCTAAGCAAGTGCTAAATGTATATTTCATTTTAATATCCGCTTTTTAACTTCAATCAGTTAAAGTTGTTTTCTTTATGCGATTTATGCGGCAATGGAAAATGGCATCTCTTAATTATTCTGATACGGCTTCACATCTGTTCTCGATTATGCGTTGCTCTATATCCTGTTGCCAGTCTTAACCCGGTCATGCCATGTGATGCTTTTGCTACTGCTGCTACTTGAAATTAACTCCAAGACAAAAACATTTACTACATTTTGCACATTTTTATATTTTTTTTTTTTTTTTGTTATCACAATTAAGTGCAAAGTTGACGGCACGGATGCAACGGACAGACAACAGGGCAGCAGCTGGCGTGGGTCATGCAAGACAAAAAGGAAGTTCGAATGTAACAGTGGCATAAAATATGCACATTTGCAGCGGAAGTGTGGATGATAAAAAGAAAATGAAGTAATTAATTCGGAATATACGTCGTTGCAGTTGTATTGTATTGTGTTGGGGTTGAGATGGTTGAAGGGGCGTGATTGTGTAGAATTGGGGTGTGCTCAATTGTCATGCTGTGCGTAGAGCATGTTCTGAAAGCATATAAATGCACTCTAAGAAGCTCAACAAATTGCAAAAAGAAGTGGTACTGAGATTTCATTCAATTAATTGAGTTTTCTTGCAACTTTTTACAAGAAACGTTCAAACCAGAAATGGTTTCTTAAATATTTGAGGATATTTCCCTGCAGAAATAATTGCACAAATAAATAAATTTAACTTATTTTTAACCAAAATAGTTGTGAAAAATATTTTATATGTCGTTCAAAGATTTTTTATTTTATAAAATCATTAAAAAAAAAAATCTGAAGATAGGACTGTTAATATTTCCTTCAGAAAGCATTATTTAATTTTCAAATATATCCTGGGACATTCCATTGTGACTACTGGGACATTTGACTCCAGAATTTGATCAGCTATAAGTTATAACGATGTCATCATAACTTATATAACAGTGAAATATATTTTACGACAGATAAATGAATATTGTGTGATATTCCTTTAAAACAAAAGTCAAACAGCTTTTATGTTTCGCGTAACTATTACTTACTGAAAAATCCCACTCATCTTATTCTGAACACTCAAAGAAGAATTTTACATATACTAAACGCTTTCATTTTAATTAAGAATTGGTGTGCTTACCTTTGTAGAAAAAGTAGAACAAATATTACAAATTAAGACAGGTATTTGTGACTTCCGGGATAAGAAAAAAATATGTGTTAATAATAAGTTATTTTAATCAGTATTGTTATTGTTTGTAGTTATTTATATATTTTTAAGTAGAACATAAAAAATAAATCAAAAGCTACGAAAAAAAAAAATTATCTCTAACTCTATTATTAAAAAAAAAAATTTGACTTTTCTTTCCAAATTGGTAAAATTTTACCTCTCAACAGTTTTACTCTTATAATAGGACATAAGACACATCCGTCTACTATGTGGCGAAAAACTATGCTTCATTGCCCGAAGTCGATCTCAAAAATTATTACTTCATCTTTCTCTTTTTAATTTTGAGATCTTCTTTACATAAGACGCCTTGAGAATAACTTACAGTACCTGAATTGGTTTTGCGTTTTTACTTGGCCCAACCATATCTTTATTTACAACATTCAATTCCTATTTTCTGTCTCTTGAGTCAAAGGGCATGATTAATACATTTATCGCCATGGGATTTGAACTAGTGGTTTCTCTGCAAGTGTGGATTTTTACAGCCATTAAACACTTAAGATAGACAACTTTAACTATTTGATTTTGGGCCAGAAAAGTAAATTCAGGTATATACAACGGTATTGAAATAAAATCAGGCTGTTTATGTGACTACTGGGACACATCTTAAAACCATCTTGAAAGCATAATATGATCGCCTTAACTATTAAAATTAGTTTAAATATTACACCACATGTTTGTTATTACTTTTAGAAAGTATTGAATTTATAAAAATGTGTTTCAGGTTAGAAAAATACCTCTTATATATTTTTCCGTGACAACTGGGACGTGCGACTTGCGTCTGTTCAAAGAAGAAATACATAAAAACCAACATACCTTTTCGCTTTATTTCTACATTTTGCTCCCAAGCAACACTGTAGGAAACAAAAGTTGCCATATACGAAAAAGGATTTTTTGAGAAGTTTTTCAAATCTTTTTTCACAGATTAATAAAGTATATACATTTAGTTATAGCTTTTTACCAAGTTAAAATAATTAATGGAAAACCAAAATTTATTTCATTTGCCTCTTTTACGTAGAATGCCACTCCTCAAAATCACAGTTTGTTCAAATTAATGAATAAACTTAATATTTTTCAATCGTAAGCTTAAAATATTCAAAATATATTTTGAGCTTGGGTTTATTTTTCATACAAACATAAGATTTCAAATCCGTGTTTCATGGGCACTAAGTGCGTATCGTAATGTCAAAATTTTCAATTAGAGTTTATATTGGTTATTGAATTTGAAATACAAATATGTTAAGTGCTTCATGTAATTGTTTTGATTTAAATGCTAAGATAACATGTTATATTGTATTGTGTTATTTTCTTCATGAAAATTAACTTAAGATATCATTGAATTTGATAATATATTTTTCGGGTTGGATTATTATACTTTTCTCCCATTCAACGCCATATATAAGGGGATGTTCAGGGGGTTCAAAACGCCCCCCTTAGCCATGCAAAATATTTTTATGTATTGAATAAAACCCACAGATATTCCAACTAATTTAATTTTGCTAAAACATGAAGATAAATTAAAAATTGCATATGAGTAGGCCATGCATTTGTATGAAAAATTTAAATGTTTCGAAAATGGAATATATGACTAGTTAAAAACATGACGTTTGGGATAAAAACAAACATGTGTTAATATGAGTTCGATAGATTTAAAATTTCAAAAAATTGCAATGAAATGTTTTTGAAATATTTTCTGAAACAACACTTAATACATATACAAAAAATTTTGTTTTACAGTCAATCACTCGGTAGTTATGAAGTTTTTTACTAGTAGTGTATTATTTTGCAAATTTCGAGTTTGGGTATTTTTACCAACAAAATCGCTAAAACTCCAAAAACTCGGAAACAAAAGTTACAGCTAGCTGTTGAAACTTGATTTTTTTTCAAAAATGCTCTAAGTGCCTGTTTTTGGCATTTCGAACACAAAGTGTTGTTTCAGAAAACATTTCAACAACATTTCATTGCATTTCTTTAAAATTTGAATTATTAAAATTTTTTTAATTGCAACAAAAAAATATGAAATTTTTCGAAAAGCAAAATATCACAACTCTCGTATTTTTTTCCGATTTTTATGTTGTATAGCTCATATTTAAGAACAATTTAATAAAAAACTTATATTAACACATGTCTGTTTTTATCCCAAACTCCTCGATTTTAAATAGTTATATATTTGATTTTCGAAAAATTCTTGAAAAGGCCAGTCTAATGAGTAGTTTGGTGAGATATAAAGTTATATATATTATATACATGGTCGCCCACAGGGGGAAAAAGGGGACACTTGCCCCCTAGACAGTGAAAATTTTTTAAATATCTTCATAATAAATCAAAAAGCCGTAAGCTACAATTAAAAAATGTTACGACATAGTCAAAAAACTTTCTAAATTGTAATTGTAAGTTGCGCTCAAACTTAGGGATTTTAGATATTTTTAATAAAAACGTCGTTTTTAGTTGTAGGAAAGTTAAATTTAGCAGGAATATGTATTTTATGCATCAATAATCAATCAAAAAGTTCGACTTTGAATTTATTCTAACTAACGCCTTTTTTTATTTTATATGACGATATGTTCATTATATATGTTAATAATTTTGAAGAGAACTCAAAAATACTTCTTTAAGGAATATTTATAAATAAAGCTGAGCTAAACCATGCATGCACTTTTAAATAGTATGTTGTACCCGTCGCAGTGATAAGCTACGATACCATTTCATTTACCCTTGTTTCTCAGGCAATTATCAATACGTATTCTTACACTTTTTACACAATTTAGTGTGTAAATGTTACTAATAATTGCGTCCATTCTACAAATTTTATGCGTATTTTTCAATCATGATTATGATTCGTAGATTGAACGTAGTTTGGTTCATATTACAAATATTTTATTCGTTTTCGTACAAAAACAAATGATTATTGAACGAATACATTTTTTGCATTAACTAATAACGAAAAAAAACCATTCCATCTGAGCTGGGGATTGAACCACGGTGTTTTAGATTACGGGCCACATACTCTGTCAGTAGACTACGGCCACCTTGCAATCATACATTTCCTTATATTTGGTAATTGTTCAACAAACCAGGCTGAGAGATTTCGGTTGTAAATATTTTTAACTCAACTAATACTAAATAATACGAAGTCATTAGTAAATACTACGAATGTAATGGAAGAAAGTACAAAGTTATTCGTACGAGAAATTGAGAAATAATAAGGAATGATAACCCTATTAGTCGAAGATCATTCTTGGGAGCAACAGTTGGTAAGGGACATTTAAGTCAATAACGCATGTGAACTTGGGTTATAAGCAAATTTATGTTTTAAAGTAATTAAAGGCAAGAAGTACACAAAGTAAAATAAATCTAAGAAACTAAATGTTTTCCTAAAAGTCGGCTTAAAAAATCGTTTTTCTATCATAAAGATGATCCAATTTGGATAGTTTTTAATTTTTCGTAAACTTAATAAAATAGTTTACAATCTTGGAAAATTTAAATATGAAACTCCATTTGAAACATTTATTTTATACTTCTTCAAATTCAAGTTTTTTAACAGGCATCCACCCATTTTGAGAATTTTCTGGATTTTTTCGCATCACGTGCTTATATTACATCCAGGATTCAGAATCAAGCCTTGCAGGGAGGTTCTGGAATATGTTGAGAAAATGAAGGGAGCGCAAAACCAATCCAAACATGTACCTCTTTATATATTTATTCATACGTTTTGAATTAAAACAAAATAAATTATTTAAATTATTAATATCATAGGTATGTTTTCAAACTCTATTTAAGTAACTTTCATGCTGCATGTTGAAACTGATGCATGTTGAAAAAAGAAATAAGTTAGTAGATGTCCAATTGGTTAACATTTCAAGAATAGCGACAACTCTAATTCTTAATTTTTGCGGATTATATGGATTTTTACCTCCTTAATCCAAATCTCATAAATTTCATAAATAGTAATTAATGCAATTTTGTTTAAGGATAAAGGACCTCACATTATTTAGTATACTACATATATTACTAAAAATATTTGTAGTGAAAACATTTTTGAAATTACATGAAAAAAAAATTAAATTAGAAAATGTTTCGGGCTTGATACAAGAAAGATTTTTACCCTATCTTTGAAATATAATTTTCTTTTATGTACAAGCGTGTGTCAACCGGCGTATCATGATAACAAAATTAGTACCAAAAATCTTAGAAAATAGAATTATATAGGTTACATTTTCTTTATGAGCATTTTAGACTTCTTTATGCCTTTGGCCCCCCTAGAACAAATCCTGCAGACGCCCTTGAATACATATAAATATTTTACTTTATGCACTATACTATATACTATATGAACGTATGCATATAAATCAGGGTTCGCAAAAACTCTCAATTGAAGAGAAAAATTGCACTCCTCCTCATCAATATTATTCATTGACGCACGATTCCCTTTGTTCTCCTCATTCATGAAGAAAAAAAACTTGAACGCTGTTGTGTTAAATATTCAGAGTGATCAAAACTTCTTCTTCGCTCTTTCATATTATTCGCTCGCAGATTGCGCTCCTCAAAAAACTGAATTGAACAACGTCTTCTCTATGTTATTCATTTATTGTTACTCGCTCGCGAGTTTTTGCAAAGATAAACTCATTTCATTGGAATTTTTGCATTCGCTCATTTATTTCGAATGATCTTGTTAATTAAAAATAAATACGTGTTTTATGATAAACTATATTCTCTGTATTTTTTAATGAAATATTAAATTACTAAATAAGTTTTTTAAATGTTCCTTTTTGATTATTTATCTTAGTTTCTTATAATTTCATAAAATATGTATAATGATTTTTTAAGTTTGTGTAATGAAATATATTACTAAGAAAAATACTTAATATTATTGATCTAAATCCTTTCAATTTGTTATGTGAGAAGTGCTAAACTAAAGTTTCGCATCAAATGAAAGAGAGCGATTCAATGAGTTTATCATTTAAAAATTCAGGAGCGATGAAAACTCATCATCTCTCATCCATGGTGAAAGAAATAGAGGTGTAAGTGAATTTGACACTTCTCTCTCAAAATAATAAAATTATGTTTCCTCGATCTTGTCAAAAACAGCTGATGGTGAATCGCAATGAAAACAAATTTTGTTAAATTCGTGTCTTTCTGCAAGTTTGTATGATTTTTAATGAGATTAAAGTGAGAATATGTTCTTGAAGCAGACGATGTGAATGCAAGACAATTTGCATGCAGGCCAAAGTTTCATGTCGGCGGCACTTTCCAGCGCACGTTTCTGATAAATAGCCTAAAACATTCAATGACGAACTTGGCAAATCGGCGAAGACAACAGCAATAACTTTTTGTTAACACAACACGGCACAATTAATTGCATTATATATTTATTTATACTTCATTCGTACAATAAACTATAAAAACTATAGCACATCATCTAGCAACTCAAAAAAATAACACAACTATCAACAGTTCTTTCGCTCACAATTTTATGACAGAAGCAAAGAAATTCATGGTATTATCAAAAACTCACTAACACCTGTAGCCCTATTACGGTTCACAACACAACAGTAATTGCTGTCTTCAATGCGTAAATTTCTATTACGGTAGACAACAAAGCAACTGAATACATTCCACTGTTGTCTCTCAACAATGCTGTGTCTTCAATACACTTACTTCGCAACACAGCAGTTGTGCTTTATTGTCTTGTTATCTGCCAAATTTTGAAGACAGCTAATTTGGTGTTGTGTTGAAGAAACGAAATAGATTAAAAATGAAAATTTTATTTAAAATTGCGTTTTTCTTTATTAAGAATGAAAATTTCACAGAAAATTGATAATACGTCTCCTTGTGAACAGAATTATATTGAATTTAGCAATTGAATTCGAAATTGTCTGTTTGTTTACTTTTTTATTTTGACAGTGACCACTTCACAGTTGCATCGAAACGTACTAATTAGATTACGTTTTTATTTTGAGAGTAAGAAAATTTCTGCGATGCTTCCTTTTTATTATTTTGGAATATTTATAATAGAAAGAAGTGCTATTTTGTTTTATTAGTTAAGAAATGCCAGGAGAGGGGTTTGAAACTAAAAACAGGATTATTTTAAATTTGCCATAATTCTTAAATTATAGTTATGCTATTGGCATCAGAGCCTACTTGAAGTTAATTTCAAGTACTTGCTTGAAATATAAGTTCAAGCTAGGTTGAGCTTGATAATTTTGAATCAAGTATAGCTTGTAATTGAATATAAATAAGCCCACGATAGCTTACAAGTATTCTAGCTTACAAGCGAACGGCACGAAGTTTCAAGTAAAGGAAAGCTTGATTCCTTCGGAAAAAAGCTTGAAATTGAAGGCAAGTATCCAATTGAAGAAAGTATCCAAAAAATTCAGAGAGCTTGTTTAGAGAGAGCTTAGGCGTAATAGGACTTTTAAGGATTCTATGAACTCTATGAACATCGAAAATTATGTCAAACTTTAAAATTTAAGATGGCGGATAGAGTTGCCACCTAGATTTTTTATTTCTGCGAATTCTTGTAATTTTGGAATTCTGACAACGGATTTGATTTCGAATATACATAATTTCACAGTTTTAAAATTTAAGATGGAGGTTAGGGTTGACACCTAAATTTTTACCACAGTATTGCCACCTAATAAAATATATTTTTAAGAGTTTTAAACATATTTATCAGTGTTTTCGAATCTAAAGTCAGAATATTAAAAATCCAGATGGCGGATAGCGTTGCCACCTTAATTTTTTGTAGTTTTATGAATTCGAGGCTGGCAAAAAAACAATGGTACACCAAAAATGGGTCGCTGAATCCGAATCCGTTGTCAGAATTTCCAAATTATAAAATTTTGAAATAATAGGGTTGCCACCTAATAATATGTCTTTTCAAGAGTTTTAAACGTCATTTATCAGTGTTAAGGGGTCGCTGATTTCGAATCTAAAGTAAGAATGTTAAAAATCGAGATGGTGGATGGTGTTGCCACCTTTATTTTTTGTAGCTTTATGAAATCGGGGTTGGAAAAAAAATGGTACACCAAAAATGGGTCGCTGAATCTGAATCCGTTGTCAGAATTTCAAAATTATAAAATTTTGAAATAATAGGGTTGCCACCTAATAATATGTCTTTTCATATGTCCTTTACTTGAAAATTCGTGCCGTTCGCTTGTAATCTAGCATCCTTGCAAGTCGCAAGTTGTCGTGGGCTTATTTATATTCAATTAAAAGCTATACTTGATTCAAAATTATCAAGCTCAAGCTGGCTTGAACTTGTATTTCAAGCAAGTACTTGAAATAGACTTCAAGTAGGCTTGTGCAGTTCTCTGGTTGCTACTATAAAAAGGGTCCGTGTTCCTGGCCAAAAGGAGGGGAAGCGGGATTTTTTTCAACACCATTATAATCTTAGTAAAAAAATGCTGTCTTGTACTTAAAAACATTTTAAAATCCAGCTATTTCATTATACTAGATTTAAGCCTATTTTTTAACGCCAGTTGAAATGAACGGGTTTAAATATGGGCTCACAATATTTCCTTTTCATATCGCAAAAAAATTCTTATCAAGATAGTACTTTTTGCTATTTAAAAAATACTTTTTAAAGAGTACGTTTTTACTTTTCTCCGAAGCAACCCTGGACCAGTCAAGCAACGAATTCTACATACGTTCCACAATCAAACGTGACAACAACGTATTGTTGTGAACCATAATAGTTCGAAACTGTTGTGTCTTCTTGACTCTTGTGTCTACTCGTAAGAAGACACAGCAGTTTATTGCTGTGAACCGTAATAAGCCTACTGGTTTTCTTACACCATGCTCTCATCAACACGACGTCGCACTTTTAAAATTTCTCAGCATACAAACTCACGAACGAGAAAAGCAGTTGAGGAGTTATAAGTAGAGTGAATATTTTACCCGCATACGCTCTGAATATTATAAAATGATAAACTCATAGCAAAGATAACTCAGAAGAGTGAGAGCGCATTTTGATTGCTTTACGCACCCTGATACAAATTGAATAAAATAATTCTGAAGCAGGTTGTGAAATTAAAATGATAATAAGTTTATTAACTTAACGTAAAAGTGCATTTGTCAGTTGCATGATTTTTTGAGCTGTGTGTGATTATTGTTAAGTGCTTACTAGAACTTTTAACCTCAAATTCTATCGGTGACACTTCGTCTCAAGCAAACCAATACATGTGCACAGTTACGAGTTCAGAATTATTCATTGCAATGCATTTAATACATAAAATATTTTCATTTACGTCAAGTCTGACAATACAGTTGCAAAAAATTAATAAAGATCTAATAGAATGCTGCGAACATATAAATCTTGTAGTCGAAACTTTGTAAAATTTTCGGAAGAATGATAAAAAAGCATTAAAAGATATATGGGCGTTTCCACACAAAAGTCTTCCGTGACCAAAAAAATAAAACTTGTTAAAAACGTATTATTTTATGATATTAAATAAGAGAAACATTTGAATTTTATTAATTTAAGCAATTTCTACATAAACTCATTAATCATGATGAATAAATTGTCTGCACTGTTTCACAAATGTAGTTTTTCTTTTTCGTAAATGTTTAGTAAATGTTTCGTAAGCTTTTTGTTTTAGTAAAAATGGAAGGCATTGGCTAAAGATAATGAAATAATGGTTGAAGCAGAGAAAGGAAAATATATAAATTTTTTCCAATTACTAAATTACATAATTACTTAACTACCTAATTACTTATTTACCCTATTAACAGCAATGGAAAAATATGTCGCGTGATAAATGTCGCGTGTTAAAATAAACTAATGTTTAAAACAAAAAAACTAATACAAGTATTTCAACATGAGAAGTATCACTAGGAAGCCACATTAATCCATTTTAGTTTAAAATAAGTCGTATTAAAATTTTTTGTTCCTTTTCGCAGATTCCTGCATTTTTCTAGATGCAGCCGAAAATTAGTTCCATTTTTGGTCGCGTGCTAGATCCCATGCGTATTGCTTATATATTGGAAACATAAAATCCACAGAACCTAACTTTTGTACTAACCATAATTCTACTAATACGCTATCGAAAAATAAAGAGATAAAAAAATTGTTTTTGCGTTTTCTTTATGTTCTGCACCTTACGAATGTCGCTCCTACGTTCTGCACCCTATGCGTACGAATGTCGCGTTCTCGACTGTGGAAATGCCTATATTTAATAAAATTGAGATATGATTTTATTAACTTGGAATGAAAATAAGCAAGCCTCGTTTATCAAGATGCAGTGTAACGGCAGAAATACCAGAGGATTTTTATCGAACTAAGCTTTTCATTGCTTTCCTTTATCAGTTTGTTAATTAAATCTCGATTTACAAAGCACTTTAAATAATTGCAAATTTTGAAAACATAGTCAATCAAAAATAAATAAGTTAAATATTAAATTTTTTCAAACTGTTTAAGGGCTTTGTATCCAAATAAAATAGATATATAAAAGTTAGGAACCGATCTTAAGTCAAAGAAAACAAAATAGACCAACAATAGAAATAAGGGTTCCAGAACAGCTCTTGAAACACTTAAATTATTTTGCGGCGAAAAATGTAGCTGTCAGAAATGGATGTTTCCGCAATTTTACAAAATTCTGGAAATAATTGTTACCTTGCCCTTTAGTGCAGCTTCCAGTAAACGGTCCTTTTGCACATTAAATTGTTTGAAAAATTGGATTCGAAATGCCACTGGAACAGGCCTGTAGCTAATGTGGGGTAAGGGGGGGCAATGCCCCCTACTACAATCGTTTTCCCCCTACTACAACCGTTTGCCCCCTGGCCAAATCAGACAATGAAAAACTTTAAATGAATAATTAATATGAATTTTGTTGATATATTTGCTTATTGCTTTAAAATAAGTTTAGTTTAAAATAACAAAAAATATGCACATTCACCTTATTCATGACTTAAATATGTATATGAAATTCGTAAAACAAAACATTTCAGACAAATTGTTACAATTTTTCATCCTTTGCTACCAAAAAATAAGATTTGAATTTAAATAATTTTTTAACCCGCATCCATACACGCAGAGAAAAAACATAATTGCAACAACCATGTTTAAAGAGAATCATAGTATAATTCGGATTATGATTGTTGCTAACATGTTCTTAAACATTTAATATTTTCTTTGATCATGATAAAATGATTACAGCAACTATATTTGGAAAAGGAAATTTTTTGTAGGAACCAAAATATTATTGAAACAATCATTATTCCCTTATTGGGTCGAAAATAGAATGATTGCAACAACTATATTATGAATTTATTTTTAGGATCCAGAATATTATTGAAACAATAATTTTATTTTTTTATTTTCATGCACTCCAATTTCCATTGTCTGGGCTGAACAGAAATATTAATTCAATTGAAAAATCATTTGATAAAATTTTCTGTCCGAGCTGAGGTTTGAACCGCGGCTTTTTCGTTCACGAGCCACGTACACTACCAGTAGGCAACAGCCGCTACTACAGCTCGCCTGACTAATGCCATTCATAAACATGGTACATTAAATGCATTGTCACAAAAATAGCAATATGTGTGATAAACAAAATATGGTCAGAATTGCGAAATATAATTACGGTAAATAGAAATACGTTTGCTACAATTAAATTCGAAAATAATCCTAACAAAAAATAAGGATAAGGCGATTAAAAACAAAGCACAATAATTGATCAGTTGACAAACAAAACGGCACATAGCCAGGAATCGATAAAACTTATTTAGGGTATTCACAAGGTGTGCTATCATGTCATAATGTCATATTGTCCTAAGATTTTACACTAGTTAAAACATTTTATTGTTGCCTTCCATATAAAAAATTACTAAAATATAGCAACTCTGAAAGCTATGTTTATTGAAGTGTCGTAATCAAACAGCTGTTTCTTATTTGCATTTACTTAACTTGTAAATTTTAGTTGTAAAATTTTAGGACAATATGACAATATGTCATGATAGCACACCTTGTGAATACCATAATTGTGTCTGAATGAAGTGAAAGTTTTTCCTGCAAACTGTTCAGACACAATAAATTCTTTCGATTTTTGGTTATGTTCTGCTTCGTTTGCCAACAATCAAAGAATATTTCAGAAAAACATTCAAAATTCTAATATGTTTGTCTATGTAATAATATTCACATTTGTCATGATTGACAGAACTACAACATTTTTGTTGCAACTAAGGCCTTTTCCACACTTGGTCAACGCAATTCCAACACAACTTCAACGCAACAACGAAAAAGTTGAAAAGCAATGCAACTATAAACCGAATGCTTTCAGACTTGCTTCAAAAGTCATGCAACATATAATAATTGTTATTATATAATAACTCATGTTTTCGACTTCTTGCACTAATTTAATATTTAACATTTGCTCATTCATCTTGCGAACTATTTCTTCTTCTTTTAGATTCTATTAGGAACTTATTAATAAGCTTTTTCACCTTGATTAATATAAAGCCTATTGCACTACAAATACTTGAATTCACAAAACAAACAAACTGATGCAACACGTCGCCGATAAAAATTGCGGAAAGCCGCGTTGCGTTGAACAAGTTGAGAACGTGTCGTGAACTTGTTGCGTGCAAGTTGCTTAATCTGAAGGTTCCCGTATAAATACACAGGCTAGCAACTTGAGTTGGAGTTGCGTTAACCAAGTGTGGAAAAGGCCTAATAGACGAGGCAATTATAGTATGTTGACAATTTCAATGATGTTATGATTTCAACTATATTTATTTTTGGTACCATTATTAGTTAATAATGACTTTTTTAAGGTAAAAATTTGTGTTTGCAGAAATAATACAATAATTTTAGTAAAAAAGTTATACCAGTAATCATGTCTCAACCATGTCTTTTCTCTGCGTGTAGGAACTTTCTAGAAAAGAAAAGCACGTAGTGCACCAATTTGATGCAGATACAAAAAGAATATATAATTCATTGAAATGTCTTTAATTTTTAAAATTTTTTATGCATGATGAATGTTTATTAATTTTAAAATAAAAAACTGCAAATCTTAATTCTAGCAAAAATTTAAAAAAGCAGAAGATTTAATTCAAAATATGCATGTTTGTTCTTAATATATAAATCTGAGTAAAAAACTTTCATCAATTTGATGCAAACGACGGATGCGGGTTAATTCAATTTTTTTATTTCTTTTACTTAAAAAATGTCTTATATATATGTTAGCCCATTTCGCTACCCGTTCTTATATTTCTAGCCACTTTAAATAAATCTTGTATTTTTACTTTCGTTTTATTACAAAGTCCTGAATTAATTTTTGTATTATTTTATATGTATTAATCTTATGTATAAAAAGATCTACATATCCATGTATATATATTATAAAATTAACTGTTTTCTAATAAATATGTGTAATGTATTCATTTCACATGTTAAAAATTGGTTTTTTTATTTAAATGAAGAAACAAAAAAAATTCCCCCCAAGATTCATGCCTGCCCCCTCTGTCTTCTTGGTCTGGCTACAGGCCTGCACTGGAACGGAACGCCTGACTGCTTAAGCGCTTTCAAATAACCATGAGGACATTTCTGTAAACGAAGAAACTGTTACCATCAAATTGGCTTCGTTCCTAAAACTATGTATAATTATGTTTCTCTCTTTAAAATATCTGTTTTCGTTGTTTTACTTGCTACTGAATCAATTTTGTATGTTTAGAATTATAATAAATAAAATTAAATTAAATATTTTCGCGTCGACTGTTGAAATCGGTTAAGAAATTTGGAAAGCTCTTAGGCCTTCAGAAATTTCTTAGGATCAGACAACACTCTCAGCTTAATAATATTTATATAATTGTGGTTTGAGGTAGCTGAGGAATTTTCAAAATCCAGAAACAAACGCTTGAAAGTTTCTAGGATGTTTATGTCTAAACTAAAGACATGTTTTTCTAGTCCCTATTCCTGCTGTTGCGAAGAGTCTTTTATTCCTTTGTGCACCAAATGTAAGCACAATATTTCACAAATTTAAGGTTATACGGCGTGGACTGAGAAATAGAATCCATATAAAAAAAAATATTTTAATCATCAAGACTGCTACCATTAATGTATTTTAACATTTCACGAAGTCTACTATGAAGTTACATAATGTCTGTTTTTTTAAAATTGAATTCATAAACCTTAACTATTGAGTTCGAGTTTTTTATATTTTCTCTGTAGGACTTTTACCTAGGCTTGAAATTCGTCAAGATTTAGTCCGGATTGTCCGGAATTTTCAATCCTGAGTAGACTTTGTCAGGCCTTGCGATTTTGTTCGTACTTGGACCCAACAAATTAAAAAAAAAAAATAATATACCTATCCTTGGAAATAGTTCTCGTGTGACTTACTTATTGTTGAATCATAATAACGTTTTTATATTAATAATAAATATAAAGAGGAACTTCGGGTATTATGCTATAGGAGGATAATGTGGTTTAGGCTAATATCTCCGATTTCGCTAAACTTATTTTTCCGTAATCTTGCTTAAATTTGTGTAAACTAATAAAAAAGAGAATGGAGTTCAAGAAAATCAACGAAACCTAACACGTTTTTGATCAGTTAAAACAAACATATGAAGGCGTTTGATCGACTTTTTTTGTTCCAAAGTCAGTGAATTTTTTTAAAGAAATAACGAGTTATTTATTATTGTGTAATTTCTGCATTTAAGGTAAGTGTTAGGCTCTGATTAATTTGCGATACATTTTGATAGTTCTCAACACTATTCAATTTAAAATTTTTTATACCTGATCGTATCAAATCGGCTTTTGTGGTATACATCTTGGCGGCTAATATGGTATTATGATTATGCATGTGAAACCATAATATAAAATTTTTTTTTTAATACTTCTTAACTTGCGCATGAGCAATAGTCTTTTTTTAAGTTTCAACGATACCTAATGTTATGACTTTATTAAGCAACCCTGTTGTCATTCTTTTTTCATTACTTTTTCTTATTTATTGAATTATAAACGTTTTCTTTTGTTAAATTTGAAATATTTAATTCTAATAAATTTATTAATTAAAAACCCCTCAAATAGACCATATATATAAAATAAATTTTTTTTTTTAAAGATTTTTCAAAACCAATTCACTCAGTTTTAACTCAATTCAATTCAAAACAGTTTACCACATTACACCTATGTTGTGTATCACAATACCCTCCAAATTATTGGGAAGGAGGTTTTTGGGTTTTCTCAAACTTTTCCTAATAACTTTTTAATGGGTTATCATAAGATTCTTATTCTATGCTATTTTGTTTCCAATACTTCAAGCAACCAAACAAATAACATTTGACAAAGAACACACGTATAGTTTTTTCACAAATCGCAGAATACAAATATCTATATCACAATACCCGAAGTTCCTCTAATCTTTTAAAATACCTATTTATTGCATAATATATCGGTAAATAAAAATTGAATACATACTAACTTATTTTATTTATTGTTTTTGGTTTCTACTAGTTGTTAGGTATCAAAGGAGATAAGAAAAAAAAAAAAAAAGAGCTGTTCACTCAATAAAGTTAAAAGTGGCTAGAGCATAAAGAGCCCTCTTAACAATCACATGATTACTATCTGCAGCTAAGACCAGGTTAAGAAGTCTTTCCCGACTCTTATAAGTACAAATCACTTGTTGTAAGTCAGAACATATATTATAAACATATATATATTTTTGGAGTGTCTTCGAGTTAGATACACAAAAATATATATCATCGTCAGAAGATTCCAATTTCATGTCAGACAGATTAAAATCACCCAAAAATGAAATGTCGACATTAACGTCAATAATATTTATTACGTATTCTATGCAATCCGCAAGGCTTGTATATACTTCCACACTGCTTTATAGAGGAAAATAAATATTAAAAACATATACATACAATCTTATTGCATATAAGTTCGATATTAGAAGAGCAGGGAATATCAATAATGGAACAAACGAATGAGTTCATTACAGCTAATAAGACACCACCACCGACAGCAGAAGTATTGAAGACACGCTGTCTGTCCTTTCTATAAACTTCAAATATATTATCAAACAATTCTTTGTAAATGATTCCGTTTAATCAAGTTTCAGTCAATGCGATAGTATCCTCTGCGAAATTCTGAGTCACTAAAAATATGTCTCTTACTTACTTTTTGATAGTACGGGGATAGCCCATTCAATTTTTTTTTGAGTTTGATGGATTCAGTTGTCCTTCCAGATTTATTCTTGGCCTGAAACAAGTATATTATCGATCCACAGATTAGAGTTTTAAACAGTTGCAAACTCTTCAGCTGGAACTGTAAGAATAAAGGAAGCGTAAGATATTTTTTAATGAAGAAAATGTATTTTGACTCAATAAGTTATTGTGTTTAAAAAACGCCAATGCATTTTCAATAAATTTTTCCTTCTCTACACTTTCCTTAAATTTGATTGATTTCTGTATTTAGTAGGAGTTAAAACTGGACTTTTAGTCAATAGAGGATTATTAAAAGGTGATAAAGAAGCAACTGAAGTATTTTTGTTGAAAGGGCTGCTTGGCCTGAGAAGTCGATGCAGATGATTTGCGACGCTTATTATTTTTATTTTTCCTCTTTATTTTTTTAAGAGAATGACCTTTTTCTGATGAAATGATTGTACCAAAGCACAGTACCATCGAAGATCTGATCGTTATATTTAAACTTTTAGGCACGATTTGTAAATACTGGCACAAGATGCTTAAAACATTGTCTCATTTATTTTACAAATAAAAAGAAATTGTTTGGATTTTATGTACAATAAAAAATAGATTTGTCATTCTTTAGTTGTTTGTACAATTCATATAGTGGAAGTATTTGAAAAATGTTTCAATGATATTTTGGATAAGAATTTTCGTATTTTGGAAATATTTTATACATGTTCAAGTTAGGAAATTGATTAAATATTATTTTTTACAATTTTTTGAATACATCTTAAGTATTTGTTACAAGTTCGACACAAGTAATATCGTATTTAAGGATGTTTGGCATATGCTTGTCTTAAGTATTTAGGTAATTTGGGAAAATATTTTAGAGACATTTGACACAAGTAATATGCAAGTACTCTAAGAAGATATTCATATTTAAGACTATTATACCTGAGGCAAATAACTTTATTTTATTAGTGCTTGGAACTTTAAAAAATTTATCTGTTTATTTATGAATGTCCCAATTTATGCTTAATGCTATATTCACACTGAGAGCTAAATGCACATTTACGAAATCCACATTTACGAACGGACCTTTACTCGTTGTTGGAGTTTTTATTTACTCTAAATGTGCATTTAGCTCTCAGTGTGAATTTAGCATGAGACACATTTTTTTTAATCAAAAAACCTTCATAAAATTTTACTTTAATCAAAAAGATAATTTTCAAAAGGGCGTCTTCCGTTTACCTAATAAACTTTTAGTTTCCAAGTAGTTTTAAATGAAAATGAACAAAGTCGATATCCCATGCATAAAACATCAAGCAACTAGAGCGCAAGATATCAAAGAAATGAATGAACTAAAATTTTACCAAAATCTGTCAAATGTTAAAAAATGTAAAAGTTATATAAAATAAAACTAACAACTCCAACCCTGACTTTAACTTATGACCAATTGTGTTGGCGGATTGAATTTATTATAAATTTAAAGTGAGGATTTGAAATTTTTCAATCCATTTTTTTTGCGCTTTCAAAACAATTCAATTGTTATGAGTACGAATTAAAAAAACAAATTTATATCTCGTTAAATATTTATAAAATAAAAAATGAAGAATGCCCATTATGAGTGCAAAAACATGGCCGTTAACTGCATCAACAAGCGTGATAATCGTTATCTGAAATTTTTCGTATGAATTGTTTAAATATTTTTTTCCAAATAAACACCTTTGAAATTTGTTAAAATGTTCTAAAAACCACAATTGTTATAAATTCACATTTATGCACATTGTGGATGCGCTCCTCGTTAAAAAAGTGACAACTTTTGCATGCTAAAAAACAATTCCAATTCCCTAATTGTTAATTCCTGTTTTTTGTGTTTTTCTGCTTTTGAGTTTTGTTGATGTCATTCATCAATCGTTGATGAAAAACAGTAAAAACCGCTGCCCGTGAGGAACTGTGAATAACAACAACAAGAACAGCAACAAAAGCAGCACCAAAACAACGACATTGGTAACAACCAAAGCATTGATTTGTTGCTAACTTAATTACTTACTTCTGTCGGAAAATGTTCAATTTTTTTGTATCTTGTGTGTTTCATAGTATTTTTTTCAATAATATTCGGTATCAATAAACAGTGGATTGAATTTTTTATGTTTGTTCCCGCCAAAATTGTGTCCATTCCTTTACAAGCGTGAATATGTGTTGTGAGCGTTTTCGTAAGTGTTGTTGACACACACACTCACATACACACGCGCGCGTGCTCTTCTGTATTTGCAAACGTGATAAAATAAATTTTTAAACTTTTACTGAAAGAGCTCAGGATAACGCAAAAAATAGCATCAAAATTGATAAAAAAATTTCAAGTGCTCATAGCCAGAAAGCAAATAAGAGTTGAAATATGTAACAATACACTCGAAAAAGCAACACTGTCAGGATTGATTGAAAAATTATTCACTATTTAAAACCTGTTACAAGAAAGCATTTCACACAATAACGAATTCTTTGGAACAATATAACGTCTTAACGCTAACGATTTCTAAGTTATTATGACAACAGCCCGTTTTCATCGCAACAATTAGTGCGCTATTGAATTCCTACAAGAGTAAAAGTGGTTGCGCCAAATATATGTATAGTGGTTGTGTCAGTTTTTACTCTTTAAAAGTAATTCAAGAGGGACATGTTAGGTCAACAGTTCCCAGCGAGGCCTCCAACGCCTGCATTTACATTATTCACATTCGTTAACATTTACATTACATTACATTGCATTTATTCGGGCATGGCCGCTAAAACACTGATGACATCTATTATAATAGTTTAAACATAAAGATTTATAATTTTCACAAACACACTTAACTGCAAAATTTCCTGTTACATAGATAGATAATTATCTACATTATTTTCTTTTCATTGTTCAAACCAGTTTGACTTTATTCGTCTGAGTAGCAAAATCGTGTTTTCTAACAGGAAATTTTGCAGTAAAGTGTGTTTGTGAAAATTCTAAAACTGTATGTTTAAACTATAACAAAGCTTTATGCATAATTAGTCATTTTTATGCATAATTAGTGTTATTTAATATTTATTATTCTGAAATGCTCTATAAACTCGTTCGACGATGGGAGTAGATGAATGTATAGACTGAGTGAAAAACAGAAATCATTAGAGAAAGTACTTAGAACAAGAGTATAAAGATACTAAAGAGTAGAGAAAAAAGGTAAAATAGATTGCCTAAAAGAACCTCTCACAGTGATTTTCCTAAGCCTCAATGGTAGAGAATTCCACAACCTAATGGTGTTGATGAAGAACAGTTAAGAAGATATAAGCGAGTTGTGCCTCGGAACTATTAAAACATGGCTTCTTCTGGACATACAAAACTGGAGTTTTTCATAAAGATATCTAGGTGTTTTCTCATGGATTAACTTATGCAGGTACATACAGTTTCTGGCATTGAGATAAGCAGTCAAGTCACATCCAAGTATTGCATTCCGGAAACTAGACATGTGATCAAATTTACGAAGGCCATACACATAGCGTGTGGCGTAATTAAATGCTATTCGAAGTTTTAACTGGGAGGAAGAGTCAAGTTTACGATATACCACCTCAGAGTAGGTTATCACAGGTAGAATAAGTTGTTTAACCAACTTACGCCTATTACTAACTGGAGTCATGCTTGCAGACATTCTTCTAAATTACGCAATACATAATAAACTTTTTTGAATATACTATCAACATGATCAGCACATGAAAGCGAAGAATTAATATAGAAACCAAGATTTACAATTTTCGACACAACAGTTAGCTTGTTAGGACCAATCAACAAATCAGGGACATCATTAACACAAGTTTTACCTCTACAGATAGGAAGTACATATGATTTTAATTCAAAAATAGTACGAAACCAATAGTAAATACTACGCAACAGATGGCAAAGGTCATTTAATTCAATAACGGATATAAACTTTGACCGTGAGAAAATTTATGTTTTAAAGTCATTTTAAACAAGCATAAAACAAAGTCAAATAAATTTTATAAAAAAATTTGGATAATTTTTGAATCTTCCTAAACTTAATAAAATGGCAAACAATCCTGAAGCATTTAAATTCAAGACAGTTGCAGAGATCTAGGCAAGAGCAAAGCTATGAATTTAAAATTTAATAGAGTAGGCCAATTTTGGATCAAGAACTAATTTTTGAAAAAATCTGAGAGCATATTAAAATTAAGCAAACAATTTTACATTACTTAAATGTCAATTGGAAACTAGATTTGAAACATCCACTTTATACTTCTTCAAATTTACGTTATTTAGCGGCGGCCACCCAGTTTCAGAATTTTCTGAATTTTTTTTTTGGTCACGTGCTTTTATTACATTCAGAATTCAAAATCAAGCCTTGCAGGGAGGTATGGAACCCAAAACTCATCTTATATACATGTCCTTATTTTTTATTTATTCATACGTTTTAAATAAAAAAAAAATAAATTTTTTTAATCATCCAGATAATAGATATGTTTCCATACTCGATTGTAGTAACTTGCAAGCTGCTTACACTCATTCATGTTGGAAAAAGAAATAAGTGGATTGGTGTCAGTGCTGTGTGAGATCAGGTGAAAAATATCTCCTTTAGCATGCGGGGAACATTTCAAGAATAGCGACAACTCAAATTTTTAATTTTTGCGGATGATATGGATTTTGACCTCCTAAATCCAAATATGAAAAATTTCAGTCCGCTCGAAATTGGCTTAGGAGTTAAAGGCTTCTAAAGTTAAAGAATGGCCTTAAAATTTAGTATGTTTTAAGGATATTGGACATTATTTCCTTATGTTTTCAAGCGTTTTGTCAACAGTGTTTACAAAATTAATACCAAAAATCGTAGTTAATAGCATAATATAGGTTACATGTTTTTTATGCGCTTTCTAGACTCCTTCACGCCTTTGGCTGCTCCCTAAAACAGCCTTCGGTCACCCATGGTATACGTCATTAATTTTGACTATTTTTGGTTATAGTTCAGAGTATTTTTTTCATTAAAAGTGATAATATATAATTTTTTGAAGTAATGATATGATAAAGGCCTTTATGACTTGTACACACTTTTAAAAATTTTGGTGATATTCAATGCATTTTGTTTCGTATGTGGATCAGAGAACTGCAATGAATATCTAAAAGATTTCAAATCAAATCATACCCGAGTGTCGTGCTGTTCTCAACTATATCCATACTCAATAAAACGTGTAAAATACTTACTGGCATTCGGCTCATTAGCATTTTTATTTGAGTATCAGTACATTCTCATATCCGAGAGCGGCGTGACCCAAACCACTTCGAGCCATTTTCAATGAGTGCAATAAGTATGTAAGTTTATTACAAAGGCGCTCGATCTGAATGTATTTTGAGTGTACTCTGAGTACTGCTCCTTCTCTGCCAACGTATCTTAGCGTCATTTAGTAAAAGGTAAGGTTTTTATTGAAATAAAATTATATTAAAAATGCAAACTAATTTTTAGATTGCCTTATTTCAATTTTTTTTTTTTTTTTTTTTTTGAAAATTTCAGTGTTTTGCAATTGTTTTCAACGCACAATAGATCGCGGCTGCTGGTTATTTGTTTGCATTCTTTTTGTTTGCGTATGCACTTTTTCTCGAAAACTCGTTTTTGGTATTTTATTGTTGCACTCTAGGGAGAAGAAAACAACAACAATGCTTGTGATTTTGGTTTGTTAGACATAAACAAAAATAAAAAAAGGCCGGCGCACGTGTCTGTTTGCTTCTTGTGCGTAAACAAGTGCAATAGAAGTTTAATTTAAATTATGCGCATATGATTTGGCAACTTAAGGTGACAGAAAAATAAAAAAAAAATACTTTCCAAATTTACTAAGAACTGCTGATTGCAAAAAATGAATGACACTTATGCTCTGTTTTCACTATGTCATTTTTATGACGACACAGAAGTTTATCACGTGAAATATCACCTTAATAAAACTCTAGAAAATTTTCTGCACAGCTCCATTTAATAATTTTTTTTTTAATTTTCAAAGATTGCCAAAGTTAGAAAAATATCAGCATGTTGCTATTTTCAATTTGATTGACAACAACTGACCACTGAGAATGACATAGTGAAAACCAAGTATTATGATACTATCGAAACTGAGTATTATTTTTAAGCTTCAAAAACTTTACCTAATGCGCAGCTTTCACTGTTTAAGATAAAAACAAAAAGCAACACAAGAAGAACACATCTGTTGGTATTTAAATGCTCAGAAAAAAATAACACAAAACAAATACAAAAAACTCGCCACTATTTACTGCTGCACTCTTCTACGCTCTGTTTCATATCTGTGGCAGATGAGCTGAGTAGCTGCTAGAGATTCGGCTGCTTTAGTCGATTATTAGTATTTCGGCAAGTAGGATAAGTATCAGCAAGACGATAACAACCATAAGTATTTATGAACCGAAAAAAAACCGATCTTTCCCGATCCGACTCATGACCAGGGAAGACAATTATATGCAAATGCATATAATATATGCTTTTGCATATTTGGACGTTTTGTTAATAATTTTGCATATTTATAACGATTGTGCTTATTTGTGCATATTTTTACATATTTTTAACTTTTCGAACAGATTTTAGCTTGTAATCGGACAAATTTTAATACTTCCTTCACATCTGGCAACATTGTAATTTCTTTGATATTATATATATTTATAAAGAGATATTATATTATATATGTATAAAAAATATTTTGTTTTAAAACTCACAGACAATGGATCCATACGCCGAAAGTCTCCTTCCGAACGAAGTCCCTTATTTTAAATGGTGCCCAACTACATCCTGCGATGTCGAGCGGTCTTTCTCACAATACAAAACATTGTTGGCTGAAAATCGTAGAAAATTTCTTTTTGATAATATAAAAATGCATTTAATTGTTCAGTGTAATCGTTGAATGCAATACACTGTTTTTGCTATAAGCACCATATAAAATAATGGACTTCGTCCGGAAGGAGACTTTTGGCATTGGCTTCGAGCTACCAAACAAAATATTCATTAAATGATTAAAATAGAATTAAATTTTTACTTTATAATTAAAATTATAATTTATTTAAACTGAAATATTTACTTTTACGCCTTGAAAGGGCTATTGTTTTGTTTTTTTTATGAACTATTGAATAAAATTTTGAATAATAAAACTCCGACTTCGACATTTTTCGTGCTTATTTGATGGCATATTTTGCCATTTTTTAGAGCATATTAGCATACTTATTTTAGATTTTTTCGTGCATATTTCTGTCTTCCCTGCTCATGACTTCAACAAAATATATGAAAATGTATGCAGCCGCAAAAATGAAACCGCCGTAGAAATGCGCGACGTGAAAACGCCAGAATAGAATCTATTCTAATTTCTCTCTGTCGGCTGGCGGATCTCTCTCTGAGTGACTTAAATGTTGCCATATTTTTGCCATGATAAAAAGAACTACAGATAAAGTATTCCCGGCGCAATGAACAACATTTACTGCGCACCTAGTCATCGGTGTTCGTCAAATGTGACACTTGATGAATACATTCAAAAGAAAACGCAAAAAGAGACGAAAATAGCAAAATGAAAACGAACAGTCAAAATTCTGTCAAGCACATCAAGCAACGTAGCCGCTTTTTGTGTAAATCGGTAAAAAACACCCCTACAAAATATGCAAATTTTTTTCACAAACAGTACTAGAAAATATATATTTACTTTATTTTGGACATGTGCTTTATTTAACAATATTTATTTCATTACAGTAAAACAAGTTTTCATAAGAAAATTTATGCATTTTAAAACCTTTACACCCTATGAATAAATTGTGACTACGTTGCAACCAATGAGCACCTTGCACTTCACATCAAAGATGACGGACATGCGCACTACTTTATCTGTAGTTCTTTGTATCATGTATTTTTGCTAAAGATTGGGTACATTCAGTGTTATTTTTTTAGATTTTACTTTGATCTGACATTCTGTTTTTGTGCATGTGAATTCAAAGCATAATCTAAAATAATTTGTATCATTCCCAATATGAAATGCAACCGTGCTCCGACAACCGTTACCGCTCCAATACCGAGAGAGACCCGCGGATTTTGCCGAGAGAGACCCGCCATCCGAAATCCACTTTGGTTCTGTTCGGGCTCTTAGGATACTCATATTTATTTGAGCCGCCGCATTCTAGCTTCGTAGAAAAGAATATAAGTCGAGTTACGTGCGCTAAGGGTGAGTAGGTTTTTGAACTTATTTTTTTGGATATACTCAGAGCCGCAAAAATGCTACCCATTGCAGATCTCTGATTTCGCAAGCTGTTGTTTTTGAAATAAACCGTGTATTGCTTTAGAGCAGTATCGGGCAGCTTTGCACACCTATACTTTCTCATCTTGAGTATGTATTAAGGAGCGCTTCAAAGCTGACACTGAAAACAAAGTAGTGCTAAAGCGTTTTTTGCAGAAATCTTACTAGGCATTATGGGAAATTTTTTGCTCGGATTTGTATTGCGAAATTAAATAAATAAGTAGTGGACCGAATGTCAAAAGGAAACAGACCGACAGACGGATAATGTGAAATACAGATAAGTAGACGAAAATGTAAAAAGTCAGGCTAATATTAAAAAACAAATATGTTTTTTTATTGTGCTTTTGTTGCTTATTGTGATTTGCCAAGGCCAAACTGACAGCGTAAGATGCTTCCATTATGCGTACTTGGAACTCATCACTATATGATGTGTCAATATGTGGACATGCCGCTTTTAAATAATTAATTAATTTCTCCATCGCATGCCCCACAATAACCTTATATTGGCCATGCAAATTATCGTTATGCCTTGTAATGCATAATTTTTAATTTTACCTCTATGATGCCGCTCCATGCCGTTGTTTTTTAAAATTAAAAAAAATTTTCGTATATACTTCCAAAAATTTTGCATACACAAAATTTTATACAGTGTAATCTTACGTTATATCTGTGTCGATGAATAATAACAGCACTAGTCTTATTACAAAGTTTCCAGAAATCTTGCTTCAAAGTTTTTTATCACCATATAAGTTATATGAAAGGTCCTTTTGTTTTTGCGTCATATCTTTGGCTAAGGTCATGCTAGTAGTTCTAGATTTTGTGTGTTCATAATGATATATACGTGGAACACAACTATATCAATAACTCAGTTCTGTCTTAAATCGACTTAAGCTATTGTTGCTTATCGACACAGATATAATATAATATATTCAAGGAACACGCAAGCGCAGACTTTATCTGCTTGACATTCGCTTGAACACTGAAGTAGTGATGGAAACTATCGAATAAAAATATTCGAATTATTCGATAGTTCATCGATCATTCATTCATTTGATAGTTTTTTTTAAACTGAATTAAACTGAAAAGGTACGTTTAACAACACTGCTTAAATTAAAATTGTAATGAAATCACACCTGTTTAAAGCTATTTATTTTCTAACTCGAATAAATTAAAACTTGAATTGATAGCAAAAATCATTTGATAGTTCTGTGTACAAGCTATATTTTTTTTATAATTTGAATAAATGAATAATTTATTCGATTGTAAAAAATCGTACGATAGTTCTTTGCACTAGTTACTATTTTTTAATTCGAATAAATGAGTGAATTATTCGATAGTTTAAATCATTCGATAGTTTCGTGCACTATTTACTATTCTTTTAAAGTACATGAATGAACGAAATACTCGAACGAATTCTTCGATATTTTAAATCATTCGATAGTTAACTATCGATATTTGAAATCACTCGATAGTGCCCATCACTACACTGAAGCTTTGATCGTTCTGTAGGTGAGATTAATACTTATTTTACTGCACAAATACTATCTCAAGTGTGAAAAGCTGCCCGACACTGCTTTAGAGTTTTAAGCATAATTAACGTCCCAGTAGTCCAAGTTTTAAAGGAATCTTGAATGAATCATGCACGATTTTTCTTCATCTTTGACGAAATATACTCATTCTTTTATACATTTCATTGACGAAAATTTCATATAAAAGTTCTAAATTCGTGCACTGTTTGAAAACTTTCTGTTTTCGATGAACGAAAACAAGACAATTTGTTAAAAATTATCGACAAATGCGTCTCATGCAGTAAGTTTCTTTAAGAAATCATCATGGACTCCAGGGGTATTATCAAAAATTTTTTAGTTTTACATTTATGAATTTTCATTAAAACACAAAACTGTGTTTTTAATTCGTATGCAGTCACAACTCACATTTATACCAAATTTAAAAATTATTTGCCCACTGTTAGAATTGATCCCGCACGCTCTCGGTTGCATGCGTCTCTGTAAGCAACTGACCTATCAGAATGTTGACGTCAGCATGGCTAAAAAGGAAACATAGTCTTCTGGTTTCTAAACTCTTGCGACGAAAATCAACTTGGGTGTGTTGCAGTTTTTTTCTGTATGTATGTATACTTGTCTGGATAATCTCAGTAGACATTGGCATGATGAATTTCTATTCATATGGATTTCGTAACCCTTCCGCCCTTTTATATATAAAATACTTTTTTATATAAAACGGGAAAATTTTTCAGGCCTTCTACTCTCGCGACTCTGAAGAGGTCTGTACCAGAGATCAACTTGAGTGCATTCAAATGGCGTTTCGATTGTCTCGTCAATAAACGAGCACCGAATGTGCTTCCTGCATTTAAATTAATGCGCAAATGCATGTTCCAATCGCTGTTGATACGAATGCTTAGAGTGTGAGCGCTAGCGATTACGAACATCTGCGACACAAGAATGTCAAACAAGGCAAGACATGAGGAACAACCGCCAAAAGCAAGGAAAATCCATGCTTTTATGCTCATTCGCACAAAGGAAAAATATAAGTTGCAGTGTTGCATTTTTTTTATTCTGCGAATGTTGTTACCAGACACAAAAATTGCAATATTATAAAAAAAGATTTTTTTTATAATAAAGATTATAAAAAAAGAAGTTATTTATTATTGCACAAGTTGGCGAAAAAATAAGTCAACAATCAACTTCTGTGCTAATTCGACTGCAAAGTGTAAAAACAACATTTTGGTAGGTATTAATAAACTTTGCCCAAAAAAATCATAGGGCAAAAAAAAATACAAAACAGTTTAACAATTTTTGCCAAAACTGGACGATTTCTTGCAAAAGAATGCTATGTCATATAAAAGGTAGTCAGGAGTTTTATATAATAGTACAGATGATTCCCCAAATATTTCGGCTGTAGCGATAGCCATCCGTGAGCTGGAATGGTTTAAAATCACCTCTAAAAATCAAGTTTTTTGTAATAATATTGGCTGGTGTGGTAGTTTAAAAAAAAACGGTCAGAAATAATAGTTATGAAAAAGTTCTTCTAATCAGCATCAACAAACATTCTATTTTTGCATTCAGATTAATGAAAATGTTGTTTTCCGTACATATATTAATTATTTAATTACTTATTAATTACTCTTAATTACATACAAAAAACATAATTATTTCAAATGCTATTTTCACTTTCAAGATATCGTTGGGAAAGTTTTGAGTGGCTGCAATTGATTGATTGATTCCTGGGCAGAATTCCGTGTATTGATATATATTAAAACTAAAATATTAATTATAAAATAAGAACATGCTGGTAAATATTGTAAGAAATTAAAAACAAAATACAACTTATGAAGATATATTATTTTAAAAGTTTTATATAAATCACATGAATTAAATTGCGAGCTTTAGATCAAGTAAGTTTGTATTAATATTTTGAAATAAAATATATCAAAAATATGTATGAAAAAAGAATTATTTTTTATCCGATTGCATATATTTCAATTATTAATGCAGATAGGAAGAGTTTTTCCGCCATATAATTTCTGGCAGTTTATTTCTTAAAACTATTACACCAACCAATATTTTGACGAAAAACGTTATTTTTAGAGGCTATTTCAAACCATTCCATCACACGAATGACTATCACTAAAATCGAAATATTTGAGGAATCTTCATAAATGCTATTGCAACCAAGGATTTTTTTAAGGAACTGACACAAACAACTCAACTTTCAGACTTTAGTATTCATCGCTCAAAGAAAAAAATATATAATAAAATATAATGAGTTATGTGGCGAATGAAACGAATATTTTATTAAATATTCTTATAAAATATTTAATATAATTTTTTTTACAAGATATTTATATTGTATCTAAAATGTTGTTTTATTATTTCTTATTATGAATTAAAAAATATTTTTATTTTAGAAACAATAAAACAGTTGCATATCATAGAAAAAATATATTAATAACCAGGGCTCGTACTTTTATGACCTAAAAATTGACATAAGTGACATAAAAAACGCAAACAATTACATAAAAAATTAAAGAAAAAAAGCCTTAAAAATAAAACATTACTAACACGTATTGCTGTAAGAAACTTCAGTAAGTTTGCAAAATAAAGATTCTATTAGTTTTAGGATGGTGATGTGACAAATCTGACTAAACTAATATATACGTGTGATTTCACAAGTAGGATGGATTAAACCTAGTAACACTACATTTACAATTATTCTAAGCACAGAATTAGTAAATGAAATTTATAAAATACTATTTATAACTAATAAAAAAGGTTTAAAAAATTTCGAATTTAAAAATTTTTAAGATTTATACACTTGAGTCATTATAATTGCGAGTTTCATTTACGGATGTTTTTATAGGTTAGTAATCAAGGGTAAATCATACTCTTTTATATATTCAACTAATTTTTGTTTTCAGTTTTACTGTATCTACTATTAAAAACAACCTATTTTAATTTAAATATAACATAATATTAAATTGTCCATATTCGCCGCTTTTGATAAACATCACAGACATCTATAATTTTGATCAAATCATATTCTACGGCTTTCTTGGACTTTTCTAAACATATTCTGGCACCAAGTTCTTGTCGAAATTTTGCAGTTCTTACACCCGAAATTATAGGTATTTAATTAAATGTATCAAAATTAAAGACTAAAGTGTTTTTATCAGTTCGACTACACCACATAACCTAAAATTTTAACCATTCTTTTACATGTTAACAGTTGTACAAATTTTTTTTTATTAATAAATACCTGCTCGTTTTAAAACCATTTGGGTTAAAATGCATTTGGGTTGAATACTCATTTTTCTAGGCTTTTTCTATAAAATTGTTTAATAAAGCTTTGCAGCACACGTCGCTTCTTTACAACAGTTGTCAGAAGGATCTCTTTCTAACTTACACAACTTAGCGCAGCTCGTGACATTTGCTAAACCTGCACTTTCTCACATTCATAAAAAAAAAAAAAAAACAAATTAATGACAAGTTTGTGTTGGTTTTCATCAAAACATTTTTTAATTGTGTTGGAGCTTTGGTAACGGTTGTCTTGAAGGGATAAAGAATGTTCATTGAAAGCAAAACATTGTTGTTATTTTACATACAAACTTTCAATAATAGTTTGTTTACTAATTTAGGTCGCTTTCAAGATTAACTTTCATGCAAATTTTAGCTCAGGTTACTTTAAAAATTTAATGTCATAAAACTTGCTACTGGCAATACTGATTGCTCCACAGTAGAGAAAAGAAAACAATAAACTAAAAGGAACAAACAGCACAAAGAAGAACGCGCTGCTAGAGAAGGTCAGAGAAGTATGGAAACAACAAAAATTTATGCAGCAGCTGACACTCGAGCTTTAAGAGAAGCATCCGAATGATCTCGTGGTCTGGAGGCTGCCTTTGCATCAATTCGCTATCGTGATAAAGTGTGCTTTGCATTTTTTTCTTGTGTGCGATTACGGCTGACGACGATTGTTACTCGAGTGACAAAAACTGACGAATGGTATCATGCAAATCTCTGGTCTGTACGAAACACTTCTTTAGAATATCAATAGAAGGGATATAGCCATAATATTTGAAAAAAAAAAATTATATTTAAGGGAAGCTTTTTTTATATTTCATTTATTTACATTTTTGTTTTATGTCTTTTTCTAGTGCCATATTATTTTGAATCAAATGTCCTTGGTATAGCAATTATAAGAGCCATAACTAAAGCTTGTTTTTCAAATTATATCTATTTTAACTCTTAATGAAAAATTTACACCGAAATATAAGCAAAACCAACTTTTTGTAGGGAAAGCATAATGTTGTTCTTTCTCAGGTATGGAACAAGAAGGCCTTATACAAGCGATCATTGAAGCAGCGGTATGACTTCCCATGACATCCCAACGATGCACGGATTTGAAAGAATTGTCTTTAGAAGAGATTCTACGCAAGGCTTTTACGAGGGTTGCTACATACATATATTTCGGGAAAAAATATAAAGACCGATTTCTTTTTCATTGAAAATAGCATTATTTTTTTCGAAATATTCTCCAATATGAGCAGTGTAAAAATTTCAGGAAATAAATTTATTTTCTTCATAAATTATTAGTTTACGCCCCAAAGAATATGAAATTCAAGTATCAAGTGAAAATTCGAACGTTTAGTATTCGAGAAGGGCACCAAATGCTGTCATGCTATACGGGCGCTCTTAGTCGCATAAAACTTTAAACGCCGTTTACTCAAAATCACTTTGTTTTGACCTTACTGTCATTCAGTTGGGTTTTGAAGAGAAAACGTGCTTCTTTAGCGTCGCATAGCCGTTTTCTTTTATCTTTTTTCTTTATTATTTATAAACAATTTTCGATTGAAAATTTTCAAATGGCCGCAAAATTTTTTCTAAACGGTATTTTAAAAATCTCCTGCTTCCTTCCATAGCCAATACTATACATTTTTGGAATCTTTTTCGGTTTTTCTCCTGAGATGATCTATGTGACCGACTTGCTGTCAACGCTACTGAGGCAAAGCTCAAGAGGTGTCATTTTAAAACGACCGTTATCCAATAGCAATAAAAAGTATTAATATTTTTTATTTAGGTACTCATAAATATTCTACAGATGTGTACAAAGTCTGATATGAATCCATCAAACCAATTTTTTTTTTATTAAATATTCAAAAAACATCTAAAATTCCATCGATTTCATAGTACATTTTTGCATGCATTTGAACAATTTGTCATAACATTTATACCATTCTGCGTGAGACACCTCCAAAACATAGTTTTAAAGCACATCAACGGCTTCTTCTGTGGGAACAAAAAAAATCATTGAGTACAAAATCTGGACTTTTCGGCGAATAACCTATTAATTCGATGTTTTGAGTGCTCAAAAGTCTTTGTTTCAGCTGATGTGTGGGAGCTCTCGTTGTTTTGATGAAGAATGATTATTCGGCGCTCGTTTATTTTCCTTATTTCACGGAACACTTCTGGTAAACAAAAGGTTATGTACCATTTCTAATTGACCGTTCTACGTGTCTGACCGTGGCCACATAACCAGTTTTTTGGATAAAACAGGCGTTCATTCGCTTCGCAGTGCTTTTAGCTCGAACAACTTTTGTTGGATTTGGTTCATTTGAAAAGAACCATACTGAATCAGACTGCTGTTTACTTTTGGGCTCATACGCATGGATTCATGATTCATCGCCAGTCGTGATCTTAGAAATATTTTCAGCTCACTACAGATACACAATTTCATCTGTAGTGAGCGATTATCAATTTATATGGAATCCAACGTGAACAAATCGTTTTCACAACTATGTCTCCCGTCCAAAAACAGAAGGAAGTAATTAGAGTTACTGCCTTTTTATTTTACTTCTTTACTACACCAAGTTTTTTATGATCTATATATCTGTGTTTTCAGTTTTTCTGTGCAGCTTTGCATTCTCTTGTAAAGATGATGTAAAAAAGGGTTAACTATACAAATGTTCATAAATTACCAAAACAAAAGGCAGCAAAACAAAAGGCAGCAACTCGAGTAAGAATTTCGTATAAAAATTTAGAGTTGCTGCCTTTTTTACTTGCATGAATGCTATAAATTAATAATAAATACAGTCTAACTGTAGTTGCTGCCTTTTGTAGTGGTAATAATTTTTTGTCGCTATATACAATTAAATTTGCAAACCTTGTTTAGTTCGTCGCAAACTTCGGCACTCAACTAAAACAACTTTGAGATAAAAAAAATTCAAAATGGACATTTGCGTTAATAAAAAATGTAATCATACCACTTATAAAACTTTAAAATCGGAAAGAGGACTAAATAATGATAAGCTCAGACAAATTAGGGTAAAATTACTGCCACATATGCCGCCAAGGAAAAGACATTTTTGGGATAAAATATCTTCAAATGAAAGCTCTACGGATATGTGCAGTAATGCACATCCTGAAAATTTTTAATATACCTATCTTAAAAATAAATAAATTACAGTGAAACTTCCCTTACTCGAAATTCTACATAACTCGAATAAGTATTCGTGCTTTTTGCTTTTTCAACACATTTTCCTTATATTTTGATATCTATAAGTCACATTTCCCTAACTCGAATTTTTATTCTACTCGAACCGAAATCTTCTTTGTATTAAGAAAACTTTCATGCATATTCATCTCCATAACTCGAATTTCTCTCATATACAACAACTTCAATATTTCTGTATATGTTGAATCTCGAAGAATTGACTTCGTCTAAAATTGTTTTCAAAACTTTTTTAACTTTTTCGTTTCAACCTATGTTGTTTATAAGCTAGACTTTTTGTAAGAACAACTCGATAATACCAACAGAAAGCAATTTTTTCACATTTATTTGTTGAGCAAAGTTTTTGGCCAAAATAATTGCAACAACTTTGCTAAACAAACCAATGTGAAAATCCTAATGGCCACCATGCGATTCCTCATACCAAAATGAAGTGAAAATCGTTGAAACTATGAAATGCAGAGAAGAAAAGGTACAAAAAAGCGCATATTATTTTGTTTTATACTAATTGCAAGAAAGATACACAGAAATTTAAATTATTTGATATTTAAAAATTTACATGCACATAAGGCAGTAACTCAATTTAGTGCCTTCGTAAATTTGTATTTAAGTATAATTTAAACAAAAAATACAGAAACAAAAGGCAGCAACTTTAAACAGTTACTGCCTTTAAGCTTTTATTTTTTTTAAATACACACAAAAGTCAAATATAGAAGGATTTTATGTAATAACTGCTTTACAATTATCATATATTAATTTTTAAGTTTACGTTAAGATAAACAGTACATTTGTAAATACTAAAACCTAGATTTTATATTTGTAAAGCTTTAAATTATAAGAGGCCAACAAAAAACTAAAAACTTGATTTACTCGAAATCGTAAAAAATGAGTTGCTGCCTTTTGTTATTGTACGGGAGATGTGTTCATGCAAAATTGTGTGTGTGTTTTTTTTTTATTCGCCCGGAGGTATTAAATCTTCCAAAGATACGTATACCCGAGCTATACGTATGCACGATTTACATTCTAGATCCTGTCCGCATCAGCCGGGACAGACAGAATACACCTACGTACTAAATTTGGGATTTTCCACTAAGCACATTAACTGGCTTTTAGCGGAATTTAAAAATTGAATATATATAAAACACGTATTCAAATATATTTGATTCTATATAAATAATCAGCATCGAATGAAATGATAGTGATTATTTATTTAAGGTACTCGATATAACAATCCTGAGTTCAAAGACAATCCAAAACAGTACACTCATTTGAACTGGTTTGCGGCCATTGTCCAACCCAAGGACCTACGTGGAAATGAGATAAATCTCATATCCGCCAAATCAAAATCCCTTACTTACTTTATAGATCATAATATTGAGACAAAAAGGATAAACAGAATAAAACTGCGTTAGGTATAATAGGATGAAGTTAAATTGATTTAAATGTAATAAAGCTTCCCTTTTTAAGACGTCTACCGAATCAGAAAAATTAATCATGTTAAAGTTATTATTGAAATCACTGCACATACATCGTAAAGGTTCATGAAAAGCGTAATTAGAATTGCACTGACTCAACTTGAAAAACAGAAAATGTCTTGTTCCTCTGGTGGAAGCAATGCCCAGGGATGCTTCAACCTCACGGTATGTCACATGACTATCAAGCAAGTTTATTTCACACACAGCATCTATGTTTTATGGCATAACAGATCTTGAACGCACTATACGAAATTAACCATTTAGCGAAATGTAGCCCAGCTTGAATTCTGTTATTACTGATACATAGAGGTTTGTGATGGTGCTTCATTGCAAAAAGTCGAATATAGTTCATCGATGCATTTTGTTACGATAGCTTACGTCGAAAGTTTTAAAAATTTATCGCCCGAAAATGTTCACGTGTTTATTTATTTATTTATTGTCCAAGCAAGGCAATTAACTTATTCAAACACTTTTTTTGTTTTTATTTTTTTTCTTGCTTTTTCCCCCTACTCATCCCTTTCCTTGTTTGGTGATTAATGACATGCAACTCGAAGTGGGCTTAATCCGCTCACCTGAATGACATGAATTCCAGAACCTGCCAAAAAGAAAAGGAGAGAAGAAAAAAAATAAAAGGAGCTTAAAAACTAACATATTTTATACATAGTAGTTCTAACGACTAAAAGGGCAAGACATTGAGCTTTTAGTAGGGAAATAGATTTGGAGAGGGCATGCTTAAATGTAGATTAAGATTTCAAATAAACAGGCCAAGTATTTATTTATTGACCCATGCAAGGTTATCTTAAATAAACTTAAATTTAGCTTAGATGAAGATGTTGGGAGCCTAGTTCTGTGAAGGAAGGCATTAGGACGGGAATAGAGGCTTTGAAAGATTTTTATTAAATGTTAATTTAGACATAGGGGTGAATAGTACTCGCTGATATTATTGAATTCTCTAAAGCAACTATTTATCGACTCATTTCTTGCGAAGACAGTGTGATGTTGATATTCATTTAATAGTCGTGTATGCCGGGTACGTCTGATCGGGTCATTAAATCGTATCTTGTTTGATATATACTCGCTATCAATAACACCGTTAATGACATCGAGAGTAAACCATGAACTTAGTAATGTCCTTTTTATTGAAAGGGGCATTAAATTCAGAAGGCTATGTCTATTGTATCATCATTAGGTGGCAATATATTGTACTCACGGAGGTTATACGTGTCCGTAAGCGCAAAAATCAGAAATTGCTTTTGAATAGATTCAAGACTCTCACTGTGTGATTCAAAAGCAGGATTCCAAATAATGCATACATATTCAAGAAGAGGGCGCACTAATGCACAGTATAATGCCTTCGTAACCCATACATTTTTTAACTCTATTGCACGTCGTTTTATAAAACCAAGTTGATTGCTGTTCCTAGATACAATTTTATCATAATGTAAGTTGAATCGCAAATTGTTGTCCAAGACTACTCCAAGATCGACAATATGGGTTACTCTTTTAAGTTCAATGCTATTGAGGAAGTAACTGTCATTTGTTACTGCATTTTTACGAGAGAAGGTTATTTCGCAGCATTTGTTAACATTAAGATAAAGCTTATTTTGATTGCACCAGTGCTCGAAAGATGAAAGTTTCGACTGTAAATAAATTACATCTGTTTCTGATTTAATAACATGGTACATTTTTAGGTCATCTGCATACATTAAATGTGGAATATCGCATAGTACATCAGATAGGTCTAAGATAATAATATTAAAGAGAAGTGGGCCAAAGTGACTACCTTGTAGTACGCCGGATGAAACTAAAATCTGTTTGGATAAGGTGCCTTGAAATTTAACGAATTGGGACCTGTCGCGGAGATAGGACTTCAGCCAACAGAGCAAAGATCCTGAGATATCAAACTTTTCCAATTTGAAAGCTAAGGTATCATGATCGACACGATCAAAAGCTTTGCTAAAGTCGGTGTATATTGCCTCCACTAGATGTCCTTTTTCTATTTTATTTAAAACATCAGAGATCATAGTCATGAGATTTGGTGTGGTTGATCTACCTTTACGGAAACCTTTAATTTGTTAATTACAATTTTGTTGCTGAAATACAGTTTTACGGACACATATCTATGCGATGAATACTTTAAATTCCTTATTTATGAATTTTTTATCACATTTGGCGCAACAACTTATATATTGAATCAAAAGCGAAAGTTATTTGTAAATAAACTACTCTTGCTGGGAACGGAAAGGCAAATTAAAGTTGTTAGCAATGACTACTAAATTGTTGGCATCACAGCGTTATTTTTTGAGTGTAGCAAAAAAGTAAAATTCACAACACATGTATGTTTACATACCTACATTAATATACAAGCAAAAAGTGTGGCTATGCAAATGCTTTGCAATGCAATAAATTGAAAATAAAAGTTTAGTAGCTTTTTGTGCTCAATATATTTTTTTGATAGCTTATTTGAATAGTACATTTGTTACAAATTTTTGTATTTCAGATTTGTAAAGTAGTTTCAGATAAAAGGCAATGTCTAACAAATATCGTAAAGCTTATGAAAAGATCGAATCGTTGATGAATGAAAAAACGAATTATCTATTGCAGCCCTTGAAAAAACTTTGGTCAAGCTTTCACTGATCAGTTGCTGAACTGCTTAAATATTTTTATTTTTATTTTTAATACAAAACTGTTAAAATGCTTTTCTGAACTGCACACCTATGAGCTGATGATTATAAATAATTACATTTTTTAAATAATAATTTTAAAAAATTAGCTTAAGTTTTTTAAGAAACTATTGATTCTTTCGACTTTGCTGAAGAAAATTGTGTGGAACTTTTCGTTTTGAAAGGATATTTGTAAAAATATCATTGATGAAATTATGTCATTCACAGCGGAGAGTATTTTAACTGAGGTTTTTCCAGGTCGCTCAGATTTTTGGTTGCTTTTAGGTGATGTTGATATTCATTTAATAGTCGTGTATGCATATGTAAGTTGTATGAAAACAAACGTTTTGTTTCTATACTACTCAAAAAGATAACAGAAAAAGCTACATTTTTTCCCATATTTGCATATTAATAATCTCTTAGGAAGCTTTCAGCAATCAGTTGGGCAGTGCTCGATGCTTAGCGTTTCACAAAGCAGGTAGCTAATGAAATGAACAAATTTTTATTAACCTTCATTTGCTCGGTTGTCTACATTTGTAGCATTTTTCTACCAAGAATTAAAAAAAAAAATATTTAAAAAAATTTCACAACAATAGACTCCGAGGTTTTAAATAGCTTCCCAAAAACAATTTCTTCGCAGTTTTGGCCACTAAAAGCATTAAAAAAAAATGTACGTGACCTCCAGACAGTACTTCTAAAATTGACCATCTCCTGGCTAGGTGTCTAAAATGTAGTCACCTATGTATGAAAAGTCATATCACTTTTTCCCCCGATAAAAAATTTTTTGATTTCAGCTTGTCGAAACATGTCCTATTGGCATTTTTGTTGTTCTGTGCTTTCTTATGCACGTATGTGAGTGCGTGTATGCACTTGTTTATGAGCATTTCCACCAAAAGGTCAACCGCAACCAAAAAATAAAATGTTACTGAAAATTTTTTAGTCCTCCGTAATGGAGAAAAAATGTTTAGATTTATATTGTGAGAGTACTAAAAGCTGATTTCAACTTGAATTTTTAAAAAATGGCAACAAACATGACGAATGGCAACAAAAGTAGAAGAATGGTGATAAAATTTGATAAATTTTAACGAAAAATTGAATTTTCTAAGTATAATAAATACTCGTATAATACAAAGTTTTACTTTCGATCTCTTCCACCTTTCACACTTAATATAGAACTACTAGAGTGCTACTAAAAAATCAAAACAGGACAACAAAATTTCAATCTTTCTTTGCTTTTTTTAATTTTTGACTTTAATCATAGTTGTATCACTGCTCATAGTTGTATCACTGCTCTAAGTGATGTAACTGAAGACTTGCGTACTAGCATAGATGACAATGAAGTTGGGTTCTTAGTTCTATTAGACCACTCTGAGGCTTTCGATACAGTCGACCATAATATTTTACAGACAAAACTTCTTAAATTATTTAATTTTCCGCCATCTGCCGTGGATCTTATTGGGTCATATCTCTCCGATAGGTCGCAAGCTGTTTTCGCCAATAACGTTTCGTCAGTTTTTCTACCCTTTACAAGTGGTGTTCCTCAAGGTTCTGTTCTGGGTCCTCTCTTTTTTTTAATGTACATAAATGGCCTCCCAGTGTTTTGGAAAACTGTAAGATCCATATGTACGCAGATGACGTTCAGTTGTACGTTACCTGTAAGCGTGAGAGCATCTATAACTGTATCAACAATCTAAATAGTATTCTTGAAAAAATTGGTGATTGGGCAGTAAAAAACGGACTAAGCCTTAATCCAACAAAGTCAAAATGTTTGGTAATTTCAAAGAAAATAATTGACGTTTCCACTGTCCCTAACCTACAATTAAAAGGGAGCAACATTGAATACGTAGACTCAGCAAAAAATCTAGGCATCACCTTCAACAGAACGTTAACTTGGAATAACCACATAAGTAACACGGTTGGGAAAGTCTACAGCATGCTTCGGGTTCTTTGGACTACGCAGTATTTTATGCCTCTCAATATACGAATGCTACTTGCTAAAGCATATCGCATACCAACAATGTTATATGGCTGAGAAATTTTTGCAAACTGTGACAGTCTAAGTAAAAATAAATTAAACGTCCTTTTTAATAATATTGCTCGTTATGTGTTTGGACTGAAAAGAAGAGACTATGTTTCCCAGTATGCTAAAAGAACCCATCGCTTAACCTTTGATAATCTGCTAAACTATCGCATGCTTTTATTGTTGCATAAGATTGTATGTAATTCAGAACCCAGTTATTTGTTTTCAAGATTAAACTATTCTAGATCTAGTCGTACTAATATGATTAATTGTTTACGTGTCTCATATTTAACGTCTGAAAGGCAGTTTTTTGTACATTCTGTTCGTCTTTGGAACGCTCTTCCTAATAATTTAAGATCATGTGATAACGCTGTGCAATTTAAAAATAAACTAGCTTTACTCTTTTCTTCGCTGTAATATTAAGTAGTCAAATATGTCCAATAATTAAAATGTTTAAAGGATGGATGCTAAATGTATGTTATATTTATATTTTTTTTTATGCTTCACAATAGCATTGAAATTATTTATTTAAAGTTTTGAAAATGTTTAATTTTATTGTTTAATTCGTTTGCACTCTCATTATCATGTAACTAAAACTTAGATTTTAATACTTTATGCAATACTATATATTATAAGTCAAATATTTAATCGTTTTTTACGCTACATGCTGCCGGTACTGCTAATAAGGTTATTAAACTTTGTTGTGGCGGTTTTCGAATAAAAAAAAAACACAAATATAAATATAGTCCATATGTAACTTTATTGAATATTTTCCAATAACTGGAGAGTAATATAGAGCAATATGCTCATGCTGATTGGTTGCGTTTATTAAAGTGGGACTAGGTCGCTATCCTTGTTCTGCTTCTGGTACTATTTTGCAGCGCTTGACTTGCGACGCACATGCTGTCCCATATACTTTAGGTAAATGCTATTTCATTAACCCTAGGATGGGAAAACTTTGGGTGGCAGTAACATAACCTACTGGGCCTAAGTAGGCTTATGTTAAGAAAACGGGAAATGTATGAAGTATGATGTTGGCAGGTATCATGATCCGTTGTAAATATCCCATCATTTCCCGCTCACAAGAAAAACAAAAATTCAAAACCCATAGACAATTTTCGCAATGAAAGCACTGATATCACAAACAAATATTATACTGTAGTGTCCGACGGAATGTGGATTTTTGGCCGAAGCTGAATGTTAGGCCAATTAGAAATAATCGGCCGAAGCCGAATAATAACAAAATTTTTTTTAAGTAACAAAAAGAATAAAATTTAGGGATTGTTTTCGTTATTCAATAATTTCAGAACAAAAAACGGCAATCATTTAAGGTAAAATATGCAATTTTCATTAATCTTTTTTGAAAAAAGTAAATATTATAGGTACTTTAAACTTTTTGGTTAATATACCCAGTACTTTGAAGAAGATTGTATAAAATTTTCAGATTATAATCAATAATTATTTAATTAATATACTGCAGCAAGCCACGAGGTATCGTGGACCAGTGCTAAAAACACAAACTGAGCAGGCGACTTTCCCACAGGTCGCAAAATACATCTGAAACAAAAAACAAAATATTTTCCTGTTGAGTATGAATGTGATTATGGAATAATTTTTGCCATTTTTTCTGAAAACTTTCGTTACTTTTTTTATTAAAAAAATTCCAATATGAAATTTATCAATGAGATTATGGTCCATTGATAATTTAATAACTCGTATTTTGATTCGTTTAAAATTGACTGAGTTATGAAAGTTGCAAGCTCGAAAAGGCAATTTTAAAGAAAACGCGTTTAAAGTTTTGAACAAAGTGTGCTTCCTGCTTTGGACGATTTCTATTTTTCAGTCGAAAAATGCAAAAAAATATATACAAATTTTTTCGCATTACAAAAAAGTAAAAGCATTCGGCAAATATTTGGCTGTTTTTGGCCGAATCCGAAGCTGGACACTCTTACACTGCAATCGTTGTTAACATGGTAAGCACGCAACACAACGCCTGCTATTATGCATTAAATACAAAAACACGTCCGAAAACGATATCTTCCATGCACGAAAACTCTGGGGGGTCCCTGGGGGGAAGTAAAAAGAATAATTTTTTCTACGAACTGAATCCGATTGTCACAATTTTTGGTTTTTGTGCTTATGAAGCATCACTGCAAGAAGTCATGAAGTTTCTGATCGGTGCTTCAAAAAATATTTTGGACATACATGCTTAAACTGAAAATGGCTTTAGTTAGGCCTAGTTTCCCATCCTAGGGTTAATGAAAAATAAAATTTTTCACCACAGTTTCTTATCAAAAAATAACTTTAAAAAAAAATATATTAAAATGTGCATAAAATTGTTATTTTTCATATGTTGACAAGATTTCCCATATAAATTTATGCTTGCTACAAATGTAGACATCCGAACGTCTACGTAAGTTAACAATTCCAAGCACATAAAAGTTAACGAGGCTTGTGAAATTTTCAACAACTCCTCACGAAATCCAAGCATTAAAGGAATAGTACTTTTTTTGTAAATTAAACTATTGAAACACGATTAATTTACAAAATTTTTTTTAGAAATTTGGGTTTTCAGGACATATAGGAGCATTGACGAATCGCGTTTCTACGTCAAAGGCCCATCTGCCGACACTAATTATGTCTATGTTTGTAGAAGAAGAGGACACAATAAATGTGCATATGTCAAATTTCTATTTTCAGAAAACAAAAAATTAACATATTAAATTAATAAGAGACAGTACATTTTTATAAATAAATAGCGCGCATTGCAAAATTGAAAAAAAATGTCATTAAAAAAATATTTTTGTTGAATAAATTTATTTTTATTTTATAAAACGTTAAATGGAAATACTTCAATTACGAAAATTTTCGAAGTTCGTAGTTTTAATATTTTCAAATTAAATTATTGATCGGACTGTCGTGCAAATAGTTAAAAAGTTAAATATTGTAGTTGACTGAAGGTCAATGTCTATTTGAAAATTGTCCATGTAATGCAAATCGGAATTATTTATTCATATTGTTATTTTCGTTAAAATTTTCTCATATATATCTACAAAATTTGTGACCAACAAAATGTCGTCTACTTGCTCATAATACCATTCGCAATATTCATTACGATCTACTTCAGTTTCTGTCAAGCAGAATTATTATTTTATGGTTATATTTTTAAATACGCGACTATAAAATGGATTGTCACTTTCCCAGTGATTTCGAGCATATTCGAACTATAATTTTCTTGATGAATTCAACCAACTTAGTTATTGAAGGATGAAGTAAACGCAGTGCTTGTCCAAATCAATGTTTCAAGCAACTAATATTGGTCTTTCCCTTTACCATTGATGGTTTTTATAATTTTTTTGTATGTCTAGAAATAATTTTTGAATCGAATTATCTTTTGATCAAAAAACAATTATGACATGTTTATATTACTAAAATTTTTTAATTCTAAAAAATACAATTTTTATATATATATAAAAAATATATTTTTTTAGAATTATATTTGAATTTAATGCCAAATAAGTTCATGAAGCAGCAGGTTGCAAGAACAACAAGTCTTTGCAGAACAAACCAGCATGCAGACTAGACAGCTGATTTAAAACTTCTGTTTAATCAAAATAGAATTATTTGTGCTTTTAGCCATTCACACAATCAATGGACAAGATCAGGGCAACAACGAGACTATGTAAAATTATATCCAAGGAAAACAACAGTCATGCTTTCATTTGGAAATAGAATGGTACGTGGACAGAATTAACCATAGAATCGCTAAAAGACCTACGTACCATCACTTTTTTGGCTACAGCAACAGCTGCAATGAAACCTCAGATTTAGAATTACAAGAGGCCACTGCTATGTTTCCTAATGGCTCCTTAATCTCAAAGGACAAGATAATCTGGGCTATAAACAGCTTCTCTCTACATAAATCTACAGACCCAGAGGTCATCACTACAATTAAAAGAATAATCTTCTTTAAGCAAATACACTCTTGTGGCCTTCTTAGATATAGAGGGAATTTTTAACAATCCACACACTAGGTTAGGTTAGGTAAGGTTAGGGTGGCGGCAGGTCTTTATACCAGCCCTCTAAGACAATATTACTGGTCCGTTGTGATACCCAGAATGGAAGAAGGGGGTAATCAAGTGGAACTTTTGTTTAATATGTTCTTCATGTGACAGAAGCTATAGACATAAAAAAAGTAAAATACATTGGCCATTTCAGCCTTATAAAGGACTTTTTCCGAGCTTCTATTGATCTATTGATTATTGATCTATTGTATTGATACAATGTTGGAACACAAATTATCGAGAACTGGACCAACGAGTTTAATGCCTAATAAAGCTATAGACATATGTGATATTAAATCTAAAGCAAGTGTTCTGCCTTGACCTCAGTCAAATCAAGTTACTAAGCGTTCCTCTCCACAAATTTTTCCTACCACCACCAACTGCAACTTTTTGTTGTAAATTGATGTGTTTTAAAGTTTCTTTGATTAGAACTAAGGAAAGAAAGGTTAGAGCGTAGGACCATGGCCTAGCCAGGACTCGAACCCGGGACCCTTGAGTGACAGTCAAGCGCGCTACCACTTGACTGACCAATGTTCAAACACCGGTGAGAAACTGGATAATCTCAATGCTCAGTAACAGAATATTCCAGGTGGACCTGGATTGCAGTAAGCTCACGAGATTTGTAAGCAAGGGTACTTCACAGGTAGGTGTGATCTCTCTCGAACTCTGGCTCATCACTATGAACGAGGTTCTCAACACACTAAACTACAATGGGGTCAAAGTGGTGGCTTATTGTTGATGATGTGGTTGTAATGGTGTCCGGACTCTTCCCTCCTACGCTCAGTGAGCTAATGGAGCTAAGCTCAGCTGGAAAACCAACATTGAACAGAGGATCAAAAAGTCCTGCATAGCCTTTTATGCCTGTAAAAGACATTCGGAAAAAATGGGGTCTTCAACCAAAAATGCTCCTATGGCCATACAGCAACCATATAGCAGTAGTGCGCCCTGCCATTTCATATGGTGCACTAGTATGGTAATCTTCACTTAAGTGAGCATACAACATAGCAAAATAAGCCAGGATATAGCGATTCGCGTTCATAGGTATCCGCTCATGCTTCACCAATGCTCTTAATATCCTGACATTTATACTTCCTATATATAGGACAAAAAAGTTAATTTTTACATGAAATCCGTTTTTAATTTACGGTAAACATAAAATGTTTTCTGAAAGCAAATTATGTTCACTGCAAATAATCTTATGTGTTGCAATAAATATGTTATGTTAACAGAAACATAAAATTATTTTTGGGGCAAGTAAGCTTATTTGTGCTATATTGTATTTTAATTATTTATTATTACTTAATTTATTCTTTTTTTGCTTTTTGAGGTTTGCCATTGTTTGCAGCTGAACAGAAATATTAATTCAATTGAAAAAACTTTTTGAAAAACTTTCTGTCCGAACTAGAATTGAACCGCTCTTGGCTCTTTCGCTTACGAGCCAAGCACACTACCAGTAGGCTACGGTCACCTCCAATCGTCGCCTGACTTAAGACGAAGAATATTTCTCTCGAATGCTCCTAAAGTCTTTTCATCTAAACTGCTCAGCGTCCAGGTTTGTGAAGCATAAAGTAGGACGGGCATGATGAGCGATTTATAGAGCGTGATTTTCGTTCGTCAAGAGAGGGCTCTGCTTCTCAATTGCCTACTGAGCCCAAAGTAACACCTGTTCGCAAGAGTTATTCTTCGTTTGATCTCAATGCTGATGTCGTTCGTTGAGTTAATGCTGGATCCCAGATAAACGAAGTCCTTCACAACCTCGAAGGAGGTATTGTCAACTGTAACGTGGGTTCCAAGACGCTGGGACTGTTTGTTTGTTGATACCAAGTATTTCGTCTTATCTGCATTCACTGCCAGACCCATTTGACTTGACTCTCTTTCTAATCTGGAAAATGCTTCGCGCGTATTATGGCCAATGATATCGATGTCATCAGCATACGCAAGCAGCATAACACTCTTGTAGAATGGAACAAAGACTTGGAAGACTAAAAAAATAACTTTAATCCGTGTAGTTTTTTTTTTTTAAATTGCATATAAAATGTATTTTCTATTTTTGTACAATCATATAAAATTTTTATAATAGGTCTTTCTGAATAAAAACTTATTAATATTTGTATGTTTCGAAAATGCAGCATACGCAAGCAGCATAACACTCTTGTAGAATGGAACAAAGACTTGGAAGACTAAAAAAATAACTTTAATCCGTGTAGTTTCTTTTTTTAAATTGCATATTAAATATATTTTCTATTTTTGTACAATCATATATAATTTTTATAATAGGTCTTTCTAAATAAAAAATTATTAATATTTGTATGTGTCGAAAATGCAGCATAAAAGTTATGTAAATGTCAAGCTGACTTATATCTAGAAAGATTTATTCTTTTTTTTTTTTTTTTTTTTTTTTTGGATTCGCCCGGAGGTATGAAATCTTCCCAAGATACGTATACCCGACCTATACGCATGCACGATTCACATTCTAAAATCTGCCCGAATCAGCCGGGACAGACAGAATGCACCTACGTACTAAAACATACCCCCTCACGGTGTGCAGGAAGCAACTTTTATTCAACCTGAAATGTCGACGCAATCTGAGTATGCAGATGTTTGAAGAACAATATGAAGACGCAGAATTTATTGTTTTTAGAATCCTATGAGTTCGTTTAAGGGGGTGAATCGATTTTTTGTAGCAAAAAAATCAATTTTTTTTTATATCATAGTAAATCTATTAAAAAATATGCCCTTAAAGTTTAAAAAACGATTTAATTTCAAATATTTGCAGTTTAAGAAATGAAAAAATTCCATTTAGCAATAGATCCGGCAAGAGATTGTCTGTTGTTATAAATTCAAAAAAGCAAAAAAGAATAATTTTTTAAAAAATATATTAAGATAATATTATGAGAAATTCAGGCACAAGCGTCAGACAAACGAAAAATGTTGCTAATTTTATATCAAGTAGAAAAAGTTGAAATTCGATTACACAAAATTACGTCTCACATGTTACTAAAAAAGCTAACATTCTGAGAAATGTTTGCAAAACTTTTAATTTACGGTTTGACGTAGTTTCAAACAAATCAAAAGAAATTCAATCCATGGTATGTGCTGATGCATCTGAGTTATAATAAGCGGTTTTGGAAGCTCGCAATTTTATAGGAAACTATGATGAAAGAAATGGCTGACGAAGGTCAAGGCTTCTTTAAAATTAGTTTAACAATGCTTCCAGAGAATTATTCTTCAGCGTACCGAGATGAAGATGAAAACGATGAACATTTTAATTAGAAGCTATACAGTAAATAAGGCAATGCAAACAAAGAAACAAAGTTGACAAGTGTAAAACGGTTAAAAATGCTGTGTATCTCCCAAACATACAGAATCATAAAGTATTGTAATATTTCTACTTTTTTCGATTTAACAAAAATCAATGAAAGACCCTGCAGATTTACTGCCGACTTTAAATTAATTTTAATTGTCAATTGTCTAATGCTTCATGCCCATGCTCATATTGCTTTGATAGCTTACAAAATTTAAAAGAATTGAACCAAAAAGAACAATCTTCCAAACTTTAATAAATTTTCATCTCTTGATTCGGATAAAAAAAGAGATAAAGAGTGTCATAGCACTATAAATCCACCATTGCTAAAAAAAGTGATGATGTTTGCTTTATCCAAAAGTGTAGTATTCCGGAATTACATGTAATGCAGGGATTCATGGATTAGTTCCAATCGTCAGTAGACAAAAAGCACTGATTTGGCCAATAAAACTTAATTTAACACAATTAAATTATCATTGCGAAATATTTGAAAGCAATGCCTGCCGTACCCTTTTGAAAAACGCAGATAAGTTAAATGATCCTGACATATAACAAAACATTGGAAATTTACGATTAGTTCCGTTCATTAACGCTCTCAAAGCTATGAACAAGATAATCTACTCAAAAGAGTGATAATCTTGAAGAGTACAATGTAAAATTTTAAAAAATGTTTGAAGCTACAGAACTTTGCAATACATTGAAAGCTAAGGTAACACCTTACTCATTGTCTGAACTACCTAAATAGAGATGGACTCGATCTGAACAAGCAGGGGAATCCATTCACAAGGAATTTTTAAAACATTGGAATCGATGAAAAATAAATTCAATGAATAATGCAGCATATTTACCAAAGTTGCAGGAAGCAGTTGTTGCTTTTTCATTTCTACATATATAAATATTAAAGTCATTACACAATAAAAAAAAAAATAGTATTACAGGTAAGAAAGACAAACATTATCTAACTTGTTTTCTTCAAAATGTATACTTTTTTGCTGTTTTGGATTTATAATAACACACGTTTTCTTACCGGATCCATTACTAGATTGAATTTTTCATTTATTAAATTGCAAACATTTGAAGTTATATCCTTTTTTAAACATTGAGTACATATTTTTTAATTGTTTTACTACCTACTTATGATATAAAAGAAAAACGATTTTCTTACAATAAAAATTCGATTCACCCCCTTAAACGAACTCATAGGATTTTAAAAACAATGAATTCTGCTTCTGTAGATGGTTCTTCAAACATCTGCATACTCAGATTGCGTCGACATTTCAGGTAGAATAAAAGTTGCTTCCTGCACACCGTGCCCTATTGGCAATTAGGATTTTCCACTAAGCACATAAATTGGCTTTTCAGCGGAATTTAAAAATTGAATATATATAAACGCGTATTTAAGTATACTTGATTCTATATAAATAAGCAACATCGAATTAAATAATAGTAATTATTAATTTAAGGTACCCGAAAAACAATCAAAAACACTAAACTCATTTTAACTGGTTTGCGGCCATTGTCCAACCCAAGGACCAACGTGGAAATGAGATAAGTCTCATATCCGCCAAATCAAAATCCCAATTAGTTGGATATGCATTTGGGCCAACGCAGGCATAAACTTGTATGGAAAAGAGATATACTCTGGCACACCAATCCAGGTGATAGTGTGAGTTCAGTCTAATTTCAAATCAGGAAACCACGTGAGCGCGTAAATCCCAATTCGATTAAAAATTAAAATATTGAATAATTAAAAAGTACACGCTCAAAAATCTTGGATTAAATTCTAATCCAATCGTTGGAATCATGCATTTTTTAATACTTTTTGTATTAGAATTTAATCCAATCGGTGGAATCATGCATTTTTTAATACTTTTTGTATTAGAATTTAATCCAATCGTTGGAATCATGCATTTTTTAATAAAACCTGGAATACTTTTTAATACAGTTTGGATTAGTCTTTAAAAACAGCGTTCGGCTTGGTTCGGCTCTTATGCATGTTTATCATTTCTTTATACATGTGGCTTCATAGAGCAGTTGGTAGAGCCAAATACTTAATAACCTTAACGTAGTGGGTTCGAATCCCACATGTTTCGTTAATTTTTTTTTTGTCAAAAATATTTTAATACAAGCATGTATTAAAATTAATTCCAATGAGAGAATAAAAATCAATTGTAATATATGTAGTGTATTAGATTGTAATACAATTCTGGTGTGGTCATATATACAATACAGTTTGTATTAGAATTTAATCCAAGATTTCTGAGCGTGTAAGTTTTAAAAACGATTCATATTTGATGGTGCTTACTTTATAAACATAATATCGAGACAAAAAAGAGAAACAGAACAATCTCAATTGCCAATATTACATTGTTATAAAACTGCGTTAGGTATAATGGGATGAAGTTAAATTGATTTAATTATTTAAATGTAATATAATTTTCCGTTTTAAGACATCTACCGAATCAGAAAAATTGATCATATTGAAGTTATCATTGAAATCACTGCACATACATCGTAAAGGTTCACGAAGAGCGTAATTAGAACTGCACTGACTCAACTTGAAAAACAGAAACATATTCTTCTTTCTGGAATTCTGGAATTCTGGAATTTTGCTGCAGCTTTGGTTTTTAATAACGATCTCGGCGTTCATCGCCCCCATATGAAATGTCCCTTTGGATTAATTCTACTGTACTATAATAGAAGTCGTTTGGTAGGATGAGCTACTTTTATCGCCACCGTGCAGCATCTTTGATGCTTCCTTTGGAATTTCTAGAAATGGCTACCAGCTTTGTACCCATATCTAAATCAACGCCTACATTATAATCAGATTGTATTGTCTGAATATTAGATCCTGCGCATCCAATAATTATATATACACAATCAGAACGCACATCTAGTTGCATCACATTTTAAGCTGAGCTTCTGCTATCATTGTAAACGGGCCCTGGGTAGTCCTCTTAGTCCGAATTGTTTTAAAACAAGCAATTTAATCAAAACGGACATGCTAGTTGGTAATGCCAATGCGCGACACTTCTTTAATGCTAATTTTGCAAAAGTATTTGCAATTCACACGTTAAAAGCGACAACTTCAACTTGCGTTGTTTTCTGTAATTTATTGGCAGCAATCAGCTGTTTCATAACAGAAGTTAACGGAATTGTAATAGATTTTTGTTTTCGAAGATTGATAACAGGGTACCATAAAAGATCGAAAGACAGAATACCAATTTTAACAGATCTTTTATGGTCGGCTTCTTTTATGATTAATAACAGAAGATTCATAACAGAATAACAGATTTGGCAAAATAGGCCCAATTACTTTTAGAAGCATAAAATATGAACACTGTAGACTTATTTTTCCCCAAAAATATTTTTTGTCACATCAATCAAAATATGTTTACCTGGAATTGTAAACAAACTTGTCACAAAAATAGCAATATGTATGATAAACAAAATATGGTTGGAAAAGCGTGATATATTTACGGTAAATAGAAATATGTTTGCTACAATCAAAATCGAAAATGTAATTTTTCTGCGTGTGCAAATGGCGAGCAGACCATATGGATAAGGAAACATTCCGAATTCATTACCTCAGGAACTGGTTGCGAATTAAGTTAACTATTAAGTTCCTCACCACGTTAGAGTGGCGCAATGGAAGGCCTGACTTAGTCTTCGATGTTTTCTTCTACACTGACAGCTTCAAGATGAAGTCCGGAGTGGGAGCTGGTATATATATATACTCAGTAATGAAAAGGCGGATGAACTGGCTAGGCGGGATTCCTCCCTTGACGTTTCATGAGCGGAATCAGTCGCAATTTTACTGAACTTCATTATGGGAGGCATTCACTCTTACTAATTGGCCTTAGCTGATCGTAGGTGGAGAAGCCTGACCACTTGCAACACATCAAAAAAATTATGGCCCCGTTACAACCTAGGCTGAACTCAGAAGATGCTCTCAAGGTCCCGGACTACACTACAACTACCACTGTCGCAATTGTGACGTCCCAAATGAAAAGGTAACACTAATTCACTGCCTGTGCACCTGCCTAGCCCTGGCCAGGTCTAATTTAGAGCGCTAGGCAAGCCCTTCTTTAACAATCTAGAGAAATTCTCAACAGTAAAAATCAATAACCTTCTAACATTCATTACTTTACATACAGGAACACAAGGTTTTGATATCAAAATGACTTACTAGAGCTACTTGGATCCTACTAGTTTTAGCATCACCATCCAAACAAGCAAACCATTATAGAAGTTCACCACCAAATAATATATAATTTTTCGTTTAAATTTTAAGTGCTCTATTGAGAGCTTCCAATGAATATTTTATTGTGTATTCATTTTATAATATAATTTTACATTCTTTTAACACTTTTGCCATACATGAATGAGGTTTAATCTTTGCACCTAGCTTGATCGTCCGTCTGTATGTTTAAAATATACTTTAAGGCTATATGCGGAGTTCTTTCACCCTTCATTAATCAGCTGAAATGCCAGAAAAAGCAATTGCTAACGCAATTATACTTTGTGAATGAATTTAGGTCAATATTAATGAAATCAAAAGTGTTTTTCCAGCACCACCAGGTGCATCCAAAAAGAAGAAACTTGTTCAGCAATTATTCCATTCATTATTTTGTCGATAGTTGCTTTTTGATTCTAAGAGTAGTTTTGGTTGATTTATTTGTAGGTATAAATTGATTTAGTTTATTGGTATCAAACAAAGGTGAAGAACGTTGCAAATCGACCTGAAAAAATAATTTGCCATACGATTTAGCGCTGGCAAATCGTATTTTGTTCATGGTTTATTGGCAATAAGTACAACTAAATCTTTAATTTTAATCAATGCTTCATTATAAATTTAATTCATGGATTTTGTTATCATGTTTGTAATAAATGAAGTAGATATGTCTTGATTCATTGAATACATAGTCCTGATTTTATTTTTATGTGAAGTAAATGAAGCATCCACAAGAGTTATATCTCTATATGAATCACTTTCCAGTGATTGTGATTTTATAATATTTTAAAGAATAATATTAATTTTAAGTTGAAAATATATCTAATTAAAATTCCCCATACAAAATGTAGGGCTGCATATGTAAAACACATTATTTCAGTAGATTTACTAAAAGTGCGTTACAATAGCTAGATTAACACTAAAGCTATGCTTATTTTCATCTTAAGCTTATATGGTAGTGGTTATCGCTTTAGAAAAAAAATAAAATTTTAGTTTTGAATCAAGCTGGCCCAAAAACAATTATATATGAAATTTTATCAAAAACAAACAACGCCTTATATTTTTCTCTATCCGTTCTATGGAGGCATTACACTGTGCGACATGGCTAAATGTCAGCGTGCTACATGCAGCATGTCTCGAAACTGCGTTGCATCAGGAGAAAATTAATTTAATTACTTATCTATTTTTAGGTTCTCTTTTAAATACCTTCTTTAAATTTTTATTTGTCGGTTTTTTTATGTTTTCGGTGATATAAACCTTTTAAGTATTTTTACATTTGAACGTATTTGATTTCTTTTCATATTTAAGATAAAAATATACATAAATACGTAAATATTTATTGCTGACGAAAGTAAAGCGAGGGCAACGTTTGCAAGGCAAGTGTGTAACACTCTGAGTGATGGGTAAGAGTGTGTATAGTTGTAAGCTTATGTGCGTTTGTATGACGTACATTGATGCTTGAATATAGATAATTATGCAGCCTGTGATTTGCTATGCCAGATGGTTTGAGAAGATGTCGCCAAGCATTCAGGAAACTTATGCAAATCCAAAAAAAAAACCGACAAAATTATTTTAAAACGCACAGCACCCCGAAGTGTACAGCACGCGCTCTTATTTTGCTTTTTGAATTTTACTGTTCTTTGTTTTTATGGGAACAGATTTTGATGCGGCACTTTTGCATTGGGGGAATCCAACTTTGGTAGCGTATGTTTACGTTTTGTGCTAAATTTAGCACGTTTCCCCCCTTAATTTAATTTTGTGCAGTAAAATTGATTAGCTTCACCGTGTAACAGTGCATTCACCGCAACATAGTTGTTTCTTATGTTGTGGCTGATGTTTTCAATTCAGTTGCAGAAACGTAAACAACAACATAAACAACATTGTTTTAAAACTCTAGAGACGTAGGTACAGGCAACGTCCATTAATACGAATGCTCCTTCGTACAAATGTCCACCCTATTGGATAAACAACTAATTCAAAAGTAATTGGAAAAGTAGTTTTTTTTTCAGCTACAATTGGTTGAAATTCTGACTTTTTTCTAAAGAAAATACTCACATATTTTGTGTGTGTATGTCCTCTAGATAAGTCAATTGTCCTTTGTCTGCATATATTTTCTAGGGATGTGCAAGTCGAAGTCGAAATAAGTCGAAAATCGACTTTTGCGTGAAAATATTAGACTTTTGGCGGTTGACTTTCTGAAATTGAAAAAAGTCGATAATTTTTACTTTTACTTTCGACTTTTACAGTTTATGCGAAACTAAAACTTGACGATACTTTGAGAACTGCTCTTTTCAAAACTAATAAACGAAAAAATTTAATTATAAAAATTTTGTTTTTGGCACGTGTGCATAATCCTAATAAGTGTGTCTCTGTTGGTTCTCTATTTTCCGCTATAACAAGTGGGATTCTTGATAACGACATCATATTGTGTGGAGATTTCAACATCAATGTTCTCTCCAATGAGACTAGTAAACTTTATATTCTATAATAAGTTATCGACGATAGGGCTATCAGTTGTAAATGATACTGCACCTACGCGGTACTGCAACCATTTTTATCCTAGTTTTCTAGATGATTTTATTGATCACCTTTATTTTTATCAATTTTTAATCTTTTGTTCGTTAAATGTTAATTTATTTCGTAATGCAACTTCTAATAATTTTTCTTTCCATGATTTCAAACATATTAACTATCAGTTCCTGTACCTCGGTATGTCAATGTTATCCTTCAATGAATGTATGCTTCACCATAATATAAACGATAAGCTTAGTTCTCTTTTAGCACCGGTTACGTATTTTTTTTGATAAGTATGAACCGCTATGTACGAAAACCGTGAAAAATGTATCTTGTCCCTGTTTCACCGAATACGTCTCTAATCGTATTAAAAAAAGAAACAAACTTCATAAAATATGGAAAATTCTAACTTGAGCACAAGTTAGAGTTTTGGGAACAAAAATATTACATTTTCTAAAAAAAAGAATATTTCAAAATTATTCTCCAAAAATTTAAGACTAATCGGATTGTTATTTATGGAAACAAATAACTTTATTTAACAGGGGTTTTTTATCTGTCACTCATTGTAGTCAAAACTTTAAACGCGTTTTTCTCAAATCCATGTTTTCGAAGTCGATAATTGCTGTAACTTGAAAGCGGCTCTACCGATCAGTTTGAAATTTTTCTCAATTATTCTATACATAATTGTCGTCCTGAGTAAAAAAAATTTTTTTTACGATTATATTTTTATGAAAATATGAGTGAAATTTTGGTAAATAAGCCACTTTGAATTTCCACATTCATCGTTTTTCAAAAAAACAAAATTTTTCAAATACCTTCGTTCATCGCGAGCATTATTTTATTAACTCTTTTTTTATTTTGGATGATCTAGTGACAAGCAGCAGTCTGTCATAAAAAAATTTTTTGTTCAAATTTAATTCTTTCTTGTGTCAAAAAAAAAAAAAACTAAAAAAGACCTTTTTCTTGTGCGTCCCAACTAGTTGTGCGACCTGAATTCGGTGGTTATGGCTCGATATTTTCTATACGAGAACTAAAGTTGCAATATTTTGTTTTGCTGTTTGTATTGTATTTATATACTGATGTCCATGTTTTTGTTTAATTTTAAACAACAAAACCCTTTTTTTAAAATGGAATCATTTGCTTTTTAACTGCCCAATGAAATTGCTACAAAATTAATTAAAAAAAGTCGGAAAAAGTTGAAAAGTCGACTTTTGCTGACAGTTGCACATACCTAATATTTTCAACTACTATAAAATTAGGTGGTTTTAAGTCTACATCTATACTATTAAATAAAAAGAGACACGAAATATTAAGCCAGGTTAGCTCAGTAACCACTGAACCGATTTTGATTATTCTTTTTTTATTCAATTCCTATGATAATTTCGGGTGTCATAGCCTACCAAGGTTTTCGAAAAATCTATTCTTTAATTACAACCAAATTCTCGCATTTTATTTGATGCCTAAATTAAAAAAGCATAATACAAAATACAATACAAAATACAATTAATACAAATACAATAGCAAATAAAGGTTTCCTCTCTTTGTCCCGAGAGCTTCTCTCAATACAACACGACAGCTATGTTGTGTAGTTGCTTTCGGTGAGATTCTTGCTGTCATACAGTGTTTCTTCAATTTTCTTTTTTGCAAATGTTTTGAGGGGAGTTGCCAGAATTGATTTAATAGCATAAATTATGTTTTGCAGCCTTGCCAGCCAGATTTTGCCAGCAAAAACTTGAGATTGTCCTACTGTATCTATATCTACCTACTGTAATGTTGGGCGCGAGACTTTTATTTATACGCGGCTTACACGTTTTACGCGAATTAAAAGTTATACGCGGTTATTATAATAATACGCGTTTATTATTTTTGCCAGCGCTTAAGAGCGCTACTGGCCAGTTTAAAAAAAAGGATTCTTTAGCGCCGTCACCCAAAGGTGCCTTCAGGCGCTTTAGAATTGAAATAAGGAGCAATCAGCTTAAAGCTCAAAACTTAAGTGATTTTATTTTAAGATTTTCTTCGGCTAATAAAGCCAAGTAACAGTATTTTTTTTTAACTTAAAATAAATACAAAAATTAAATATATATCTTATTTAATATAATTTTAACTAACTAGAACATTAGTTTATGTAGTCATTTTAGTGTAGTTATGTAGTGTAGTTATGTAAACATAAAGTGCAATTGAATAAGAATGTAAACAATAGTTATGTGTTTGTTTTGTTTGTTTGCTACATAAATGTGCCTAGGCTATGTTTATAGAAATGTTAGCTTGTAGACTAGATCTTTATGTTTTAAATGTTTATAAATAACAAGTGCATGGAATAAATGTGTTTAAGTTAGAGTTATAGCAATGTTTAGATTGAAGTGCACTACACTACACATACTTATTATATAAAAGCCATTGTGACACGCACGGATGTTCCGGCAACCACACGAGAACCACTAAACCTATTTAGACAGTAAAGGTACCAAACGATATTTTATTTTAACTATGTAGGCTATGTAAGCTTTGCAAAAAATGTTCTATTTCAGAGCGTTTTTGTCGTATAAGGCTTAAATTTGGTAAGTTAGTTAGAATTGTTATTGTCGGAAACTTTACTGAAAATGGGTTTCCACGCCCCCTTTACTGCCCACAAATCAGTGGAAATGCTATACAGGGTTGCCAATATTCGAAGCGCCCATCTGGCAACACTGTAACTTTCCGCAGTGATGCCAAATCGACTAATGACATACCGCGTTTGAAGCGTCATTCTAAGCAAATGTTTACAATGGAACAGTACACGCCACGCGAACGCTCTAAAATTGTTGAAATTTACATTCAACAAAACAAGTCAATAGTGAAAACTCAACGTGCTTTCAAAAAAATAAATAAAGTGAAAAGTGCGCCTTCCAAGAAAACGGTAAACAAACAAAATTGCCGTATTTATGCCACTGAAAATCCACAAGAGATTCAAGAGGTACCTCTTCACGATGCAAAAGTCACTGTTTGGTGCGGCGTTTGTGCTAAAATGCTCATTGGGCCGTTCTTTTTCGAAGATGATAATGGCCACAGAGTTACTGTCAAACAGGAGCGTTATCGCGATATGATAAACAATTTTTTCATGCCAATCGTTCGTCGAAAGCGTATCAGGCACTACTGGTTTCAACAAGACGGCGCGCCACCACACACAAGCCGCACTACAATCGATTTTTTGAAGCAATTGTTCACTGGCCGTTTGATGTCAAAAAATGGTGATTTCGATTGACCGCCAAGATCACCAGATTTAATGCCTCCAGACTTCTTTTTGTGGGGTTATTTGAAATCAAAGGTTTACGTCAACAAGCCAAAGACCCTAGAAAAGCTGAAAACTAACATCCGTCAAGAAATAACCGCCATTCCCATCGAAATGTTGAAGAAAACCATGGAAAATGCTGCAAAACGGGCACAATATGTCGTAGAGGCCAATGGCGACCATTTACGAGATATCATATTCAAGAAATAATGTAAGCAAATCTACTTGAACCCAATTAAATGATATTCATGACGAACAGACAAAAAATTGTGGTTTCTTTGATTTATTTAAAAATAAAATGGGCGCTTCGAATATTGGCAACCTGTATATCAGACGATTTTGGTCGTATAAAACTTAAATTTGATAATTTAGTTTATATGATTACTTTCTGCAACTGTATTAATATTGGGGGTGGTCGCACTATGTTTACGCCTTTTTTTCAGAGGATGAGCGTGGAGTGAAGCAAAGTGCGCCAGGTAGAAACCAAACCAAGCTGAAATTTCGGCAGTCGATTGTTTCTAGTACGAGATGTTTTAGGAAGAAAAAAATTTACCACACACCCTTTTACCTTCCACAAATCGACAAAAATTAAGTACAAATTTTTACAAAACATCAAAAACTCTTCATATGATTAGAATGAAAATTTTTGTATTGGGGTTTTTAGACACGATTAATCTTTTTACCCTTTCAGACCGTGAAGCATCGATTGTGCGGGTAACTTTTAGTCTAAATATCTTCACTTATATTTAACGAATCTAAAACAAATTTTCATGTATCGACTACGCTGCTTGTTTCTGTTTGCTTCTCATATTGTTTCGCTGTTCATTTTGCCGTTTCTAAAATTTTCACGAAATTCTCGCGTCACATTTATTTTTTAGAAAAATGAGCAGCGGACGTTAGTTGTTTTTTTCATTTACTGAAATATTAATAGCGCAATTTTAGTGAAGTGGACCCATTTTAACAAATAAAATAATATATTTTAAAATCTTAATTAATTTAAGGTCATTTAATGCAAAAACTTTTTTTTTCAGCAAAAACTTTCGGTTCTTGAAAATCCTTCATATAAAGTCCATTTACTCCAAAAATATAAAAAAATTCTCAGTGGCTTAGCATCAGGTCTGAAAGGGTTAACGCTATCTGTTTTGATCTATCTATTTAACACCAGAGGCTTTAACTGTAATACAAATATTAACCTAATACAAATATAAACGGCCCTACAGATTTCGCTAAAACTTGGTACACATATTGTACTTTGTTTTAACTATGCCCTTTCCAATATTTTTCATCTTACGTAAATTTTGTTATTTAAATAAGTTTTACTATAATAAATTTCAGTCAATTTAATTTAAAAAATTTCAATTATTTTGACACCAAAAACATTTACATATCTAAAAAATTGTAAAAAATTTTAGTTCAGCGACTTTTTCATAAGTCATCGTTACCAAAGAATGAGAAAAAATACATGAAAATCAATGCTTTGAATTTCAATGCAAATATTTACACTTTTTTTACACATTCTTTCATTTCATTCAAATTTTTTTGTTAAAAAAATTAATAAAATAGCTTCACAAAAATAGTTTCTACTGTACCGTTAGGTCAGTGCATTTATTTTTTTCTAAAAAGGTCCAAAATATATACTTTTTACTCAAAAAACAATTCAAAAGTTGTTTTTGTTGTAAAAATAAAGTCAAGTAAAATTGTATTTCTGACCATGATTCAATTATTATAAGGTTATTCGTATTTTTTGACGTATGCTTATTTTTTATAAACAATCATATTTTGACAATCTGTTAACAGTGTTTTGTGCTGTTGGAGAAAAAAAGGTATGTTTCAATGTTTCGTTGTGTAGTTTTCTAGTACAGTACTTTTTCAATGATTTCTTGCCAAGTTAAAAAGAAAGAGAAACTATGTAGGTGTTGCGTCGTAAGTGTATGCTATGTTGTAAGTATATTCTAGGAATTTAGAAAGCTCCTTTGCAAATTTAAAATAAGAAGCTGTTTTTGCCATTGCTCAAAACCTTATGAATTTATTGATTAACCTAGTGAATTTATTAATTGAAAGTGTAATTTAGAAGAAAGTTAGTTAAGGCAAAAAACATATTATAAAGAAATACTAGTGGTATTCAATGAATGCCGTGTTGTCGATGTAAACAGCGTATGTTCGGTTAGTTTACAGAAGCGTAATTTGCAATAATAATTTTGTAAGGGATTAAATAAACACAGCTTGCGGCACAAGAACGTGGTGTATACATAATATGACCAACATTTTCAAAGCAAAAAGAAGTACGCGCACAGACTTCAAAAAGAGACACAAAAGAAGTACATAGAATAAATATAGAAGTACAAAATAGAGGTACATCCTTAAAAAATAATTAAGGTATTAAAAGATGCATAAATAAATCCATTAAACAAAAAGTTTAATTTATAAGAGATTCAAAATTAGATCCAGCTTACAATTCATTGCTTATTAACGTAGTAGTCCACCAGTGCGACGAATTAAAAAAATCAATTTTTTTTTAATTTTTCGCAATAGAATATAAAAATTAAATCTCAAAAATATACTCTAAAAGTCTTCGACCTAGATTGAAAATATTTTTAAAGTTACAGCCAAAAGAAGAGAAAGCGTCGTAACGTATATTAAAGTGCTGTTAAAACTTTAAACACGTTTTTTTCGAAACTACGTTTTCGAAACTTCGGGGAAGCACTAACTAAAAACTATTTTTTCCGATTTGGCTAAAAATTTCACCTGTTATTTAAGGCAAACATAGCTAGTTCCGGAACTTTAAAACAATCATTTTTTCAATAATTTAATTTTTTTAAACATATTAAAAAAAGTTAGATTTACAAATTTTTTTTCACAAGTTCGCCATTTTTTTTTTAACTATACATATTATAGGGTAGTGCACTACAATAAAGCCTGCAGAACGATATTTTCTTTGATTTTTTTATTTCAGATGAACACGTAAGGCTGGGTGCTTCCCCGTAAAAAACACACCTTCTTTCGAGTACTCTTCTTTGATATAGATAATAGAGTTGGGTCCTTCCGGACCTGCATAGTTCATGGAACTATGTTCAGTCTCGGACATAGTTCCAATCATTCCATCTGTACGATTTAAGCATGTTCAAACAGTTCCGATTGCAATAACATTTTTTTAATTGAGCAACATCTCTTTCGCACTTACAAATTACAAATTAAAAATGATATATAGTCATTCCAGTTGTGTGCATTGTTCAGCATTGCTGTTTGTTTTTGCTTTTAACATATGAAACAGAACAATCACGAAATGACATTGAGCATGCTTTTGTTACTTTCATTCTTATAAAGAGAACTGCTGGAACTATATAGTTCCGAGAACATGCTTAAAGCTGATGAACTATATAAATCCGCTAACATGCTTAAAGCTGATGAACTATAAGATGCAACTGCAAATGATTTTCAGCAACTTTATAAATTTGCAACATGAACTTTATTTACTAATTGAAATTATTTACTAAATGATCGAAGTTCATTTTTTATATAAACTAAAGAAATGTTTTTCTTTAATTAAAAAATATAGAAATAAAAAATAATGAACTGTTCTGCAGTTCAAATAAACAAAGGAACTAAATAGTTCCGCGGACATGCTTCAAATTCCCTCTGTAGTTCAACAAGCAGACAAGCCAAATAGTCTATACAGTTCAAATAAGCAAAGGAACTAGATAGTTCCGCGGACATGTTTCCGTGAACTAGTTCCTTTCTTCAAAAGAATCGTTCCATGTCCGTTCCGTCTCTGGAACTGTTAAGCACAAGCCTAATAGATAACTATAAGCAAATTAATGTACAATCAAGTCAAAGAAAATTCTTTTGCACACTTTACGACATCAATAAAAACATGTTAAAATTTCAAAACGATCGCATTTTATTTTCTTATTTAAAAAATTTATGAAAAAAGTCAACATTTCGGTCGTCACACTGCTGGGCTGCTACCTTAAAATAAATAAAGTTACTTGAATCGAGTACAGAAACAAACCTTAAATAATTTTTTGCAGTAGTTAGAGAGGTGTATTTTGAATAGATTTATGAAAAAATTGTCAAAATGATGTCAAAAAGAAGTACAACAAGTAAAAATAAGTTCTTTCAGAGTACTTCGATACAAGATGTACAGCGAGAAGAGAAGAAGTAAAACACTCCCTAAAGGAGTACGGTTGGTCACATTATGTATACAGTACGTATAATGCGTATTATGCGACCGTGGTTTCATTTTTGTTTCGACGAATTTTTGTTCCTTTTTCTTTCTTAACAATTTAAAAAATTATAAATGGACTTACCATTAATGGATCTAAAACTTATGTATAGTTCCTAATAATTTTGTGATGGCAATTTCTTTTTAATACAATTACGCAACTAACTCGGTTAATTAACTTATTTAGAACGCGCCACTAAACGCTCTTGTTTAGGTTTCATAGTTAGGTTTAATGTGTTTGTTAAAATAATCGAAAAAATTATATTTATTTTAGTATTTATATTACTTATATATTTATTGACATAATTTTCATAAAAGTTAGTAAATAAAAATAATTTAAAAAGTTATTAATGCACTAAGAAATCGGAGCAATAAAAGTACTAGAACAAAATTAGCAGTAGTCAATATAGTACCATATTGTATGATATTTGGACAACCGTGTGCATTTTTAGCTCTAATGACATTACTCTCATGATTTTTTTCTGCCCTCATTTTCAAATAAGCATACCAATTTGAGAAAACGACAAAAATACGAATTACCTTATAATAATTGAATCATGTTTCTGACTACCTTTCATATAATATCCCACTGAACCAAAAATATCTTTTTTGAATTCAATTGTTTCGGGTAGAAAAATGTATTTTCGGTACTCGTAAATGAACCATTTTGTACGCATTCGTCGGATTAAAATGCCTCTCAAAAGCGAACTTTTTTTCTTCAAATAAGTTAAAAAAGGTTCATCTATTGAACTTTTTTTTTGTGTTGAAAACGAGTGGAAAAAAACCATTGAAAAATTCAGAAATGAACTATTTTGAACTTATTCGCCGGACTAAATTGCCTTTCAAAAACGAACTTTTTTTTTTGAAAATGAGTTAAAACGAACCATAGAAAAGCACTTTTTCAGCACTTAGAAATAAATCTTAAAAAGCAATTCGATAAAATGATTAAAAATAAATTATACTGTTAACAAGTTGTTTTCATTTTGTTTGAACCAAGTAGTAATATAGTTTGAAGCATTCGCCAGCGAAATATTGCTCGCAGAACTAAATTTATTCGAAATTAGAAAACAATAAAATTTGAATTTTAACGATAACTTGATGAGGTCAATGAACAGTTTTTTTGATGGAAAAAATGTTCACGAATTTAATCTTTTCTAGCAAGAACATTGATCATACAAACCAACTGAACCATATGCGAAGGTTTTGAGTAAAGTGATAGTTTTGAGTACGTTTTCGGATAGAAATTTTTTTTAATTTGTATAATCATTGTTCTTGCTAGAGAAGATTATGTTCGTGAAAATGTATTCCATTAAAAAATGTGAATTTTTAAAAAGTGCATTTCAATAGTTCGTTCTGTAACTCGTTTTCGAAAAAGCAGGTTCGTTTTTGGGAGGCAATTCAGTTCGGGGAATGAGTTTAAACTGGTTAATTTATGTGTGCCGAAAAATAACTTTTCAATTGCTTTTTTCAACAAACACTAAGATGGACAATTTATGATTCTTTTGTAAGGGGGTTTTCTTCAAAGGCTGAGGTATCCTCAGCCGCTCCAGGATCAAACGAAAGACCCTCGAACTTTCGTCAAATAAATAAAAAGACTAGGTGTTTCGATGCCTCGATTAAAAATAGTTTGCTTTATTTATAATCAAGTAGTTTAAAATAAGAGTTTGTATATTTCAATTTCAATATGTACAAATCTATTTATTATGTCTTTTTATTACAATACACAATAATTCAATAATAATAATAATTCGCTGGTTCGTAGAGTTGTTGTCGCTTGCGTCGTGCGGTTCGGTTCGGTTCGGGTTCGGTGAGATGCGAAGAAGTATAATTCTTGGCGTGATGCGGCGGTAAGTAAGAGGCGGTGACGGCTGGGCTTAGGCAGGACCCGACTGTGATGCTTTCGGCAAATAAACAAACTCTCCGTTATAACAAAAAAAAAGGTAAATGCTTCTATGCTTTAAAGCGGTATGATTTAGTAATTACAAATTCTAATTACGCATTTTACGATCTACAGTTGCATGAATTACCCTATTATATCGACCGACCATAGCCGATGTAGTAATTCAACCGAGCACTTCAGGCAAACAATCGACCGGCCGAAGCCGATGTAGTAATTCGTCTTTAGCACTACGATGAGTAAACGACCGACTAAAGCCGATATAGTAATCCAACGAACACCTTCGGATGATCGACCGAGCTATAGCCGATGTAGTAATTCAACCGAGCACTTCAGACAAATAATCGACCGACCGAAGCCGATGTAGTAATCCGCTTTAGCACTGCGATGAACGAACGACCGACTAAAGCCGATGTAGTAATCCTAACGATCACTCCTGGACAATCGACCGACTATAGCCGATGTAGTAATTCAACCGAGCACTTCAGACGAATAAACGACCGACCGAAGCCGGTGTAGTAATCCGCTTTAGCACTACGATGAACGAACGACCGACTAAAGCCGATGTAGTAATCCGCACAAATAACCTTAAAATACCTGCAATACTTATAATGCTTAAAACTAAATGTATTAGTAACGAGCACACTTTCGATAGCTCGTCGGAAAACAACTACTCGTTAAATCGTAGCAAATGTCGGACGGTACAAAGCACTACGCTTCCGAGCCGTCCCGAAGCCAGCCAAACAGCGCACTCTTAAATACCTTCGGTCGAAAACCTCTTGTGAATTATAGCGCCACTCATCATGTGGATGTTAAATTCGCCTGTTTTGTTTGTCGCTACCGTGTGGCTGTTGTCTTCTTCGAGTGTACTGCGTTTGTGTGGTTGTCGTATGCTTTGATATAGTGGCCGTTGTCTGCTTTGACCATGATGTGTTTGTGTGGTTGTCATATGCCTCAATGCATTAGCTGTTGTCTGCTTTGACCATGATGTGTTTGTGTGGTTGTCATATGCCTCAATGCATTAGCTGTTGTCTGCTTTGACCATGATGTGTTTGTGTGGTTGTCATATGTCTTGATGCATTGGCTGTATGCACAGTGGTGTAGCGAGACAGTGGCGTAAGGAGTGGGGTGCAACTATTGTACGGGGCACCGTTACACTTTTATTAACTCACTTCTGAAGAAAAGAGGTTTGCCTTTGAGAAGCATTTTATTCCGACGAATGAGTTCAAAAAGGTTCATTTATGAGTGCCGAAAATGAGTTTTTCTACCCAAAGAAGTTCGTAAATGAATTAAAAAAAAATAGTTTTGGTTCACTGGGTTAAACAAAAAAAATAATTCACACTTCTACTTGAAAACGTATTCAAAACTATCACTTTACGCAAAACCTTCGCAAATGGTTCAGTGGGATATCATTCGTTTTCAAGAAATCTTCCAGTAAAGCGTAAAAATTATTTTACTGTTTTATTATTTTATTGTACCTACCTCCTGTGTTTTTTTCGGCGAAATTTTGTTTTCCGAAATGTTTTTATATTTTTTACAAAAAAGTCAAGTCTCAAAAATAATTTATGTGAAAAAAAGTACCCCAAAATCTCTTTCCAATCAGCTAAAATTATCGTTTTATGGCCTCGGAATAGCATTCGACCACAATTTACACATCCAGATTCACTGATATCATTTTATGGGCGTTGGACAAGGGAACGTGGCAGCAACGTTGCGTGGAGTGAAGCAAAGTTCGCCAGGTATAAACTGAATAAAGCTAAAATTTTATCAGTCGATTTGTTTCGAGTACGAGACGGCTTAGAAAGAAAAAAAGTTGGCACATACATTATGCCTGCGTTAGCCCAAATGCATATCAACTAATTGGGATTTTGATTTGGCGGATATGAGATTTATCTCATTTCCTCGTAGGCCCTTGAGTTGGATAATGGCCGCAAACTAGTTAAAATGAGTATAGTATTTGGACTGTTTTTGAAATCAGGATTGTTTTTTCGAGTACCTTAAATTGATAATAACTATGATTAAATTCGATGTTGCTTATTTATATAGAATTAAATATACTTAAATACGCGTTATATATACATATTAAATTTTTAAATTCCGCTGAAAAGCCAATTAATGTGCTTAGTGGAAAATCCTAATTGCTAATAGGGGATATGTTTTAGTACGTATGTGCATTTTGTCTGTCCCGGCTGATCCGGGCAGGATCTAGAATGTAAATCGTGCATACGTATAGCTCGGGTATACATATCTTTGGAAGATTCCATACCTCCGGGCGAATCTAAAAAAAAAATAAAAAACCTACACTTTTATCTCCCACAAATCAATAAAAATGCTTTATTTCAGACGGCTTGGGTCGTAAAGAATACCATTTTTTAATTAAGTTCATATAATATTCTCGGCAACTGTTCTAAAAATAGGCGTGTCTCACTTTAGTAACGCCAACTTTTCGGGTGATAAGCGTGGAGTGAAGCAACGCGCACTTGGTTTAAGCTAAATTGAGCTGAAATTCTGGCAGTCGATTTGTTTCGAGTAAGAGACGGTGTTAGGGAAATATGTTGCCATACCCCCATTACCGCCCCGAAATCAATAAAAATGCTATATTTCGGACGGTTTTGGTCTTATCAGACTAAAATTTAGTGATTTAGTTCATATTATTATTTTCGACAACTATACTAAAAACATCTGCAGGGAAATACTATAAATCAATAAAAATTCTTTTATGGTAGATTATCCACAACGCAAACTACGAACGTGCCTAGGGGCGCTGGGTTGCAAGGGGCGCACACGAAAATTTTTAATCGAAGAAATAAGTAAGTACCTACTTAAAAAAGCTCATATTTTCTGTGCCACACAAGTGTCTTTGGGCTAAGGCAAAAGAAAAAACTTCTGCAAAAAACAGCAACACAAACCGAACTTCGAGAGCAATCCTGAGCAGAAACGTTGTGCAGGAGCTAGTTGTTACAAAGTTTGAAAAAAAGATGATTTACTTTAAAATATTTTTAACTTTTTCAAATTACAACTGGAATTTATTTTAGAAGTACTATTTATCCGCTATATTAAAAAAAGACGATGTAAGAAAGATTGTTAATTTTTGAAAATAGCAGAATTTTTCCGAGGAAAGTCAGGCGTATCAACTTGCCCCGTTGACATATAACTTGGCATATAGTTGCTTTAAGGAAATGCACTTCATCGAAATTTTTAAGTTTTTGTATATTTTTTCTGGTAAACTAACATATAATTACTTAATTTTTCAATTAAAATCTGTCTATATATATAAAAATGGATCGTGATTTGTTCGGACGTCTAAAACCTGTTAAATACTGGACCGAATTGAATACTTCCTTCCGCGGATTTGTTCGTAATTGCTACGCAAAGGCTTAGAAAAGAAGAAAATGTTTCCACACCACCTTTTCCACCCAAAAATTAATAAAAAAGCTATATGTACGGTTTTTTCATATTGAGAAAAAATTTGGTAATTAGTGATATTTATCGGTGACTATACTAAAAATGGGAGTGGTCCAAATATAGCTACGCCTACTTTTAAGAAAATATAAAAAGACTTCGAAACTCCATCCGATTGGGCTCAAGTTTTGGCAGTGGATTTGTTTTTGGTTCGAGATAGTTCAGAAAAAAATTGACACACCCCCTTTGACCGCCCACAAATATATACAAAATTTACGATACCAAATTGCTTTGGAGTTATGAGATGCACAGACTCGAAATTCGGTATTCAACCAAACTTAACACATGCCGTTTCCCTGATGACATTGTATGGGAGTTAAAAAGGGGGAGTGGCACTTCCGATACAACCAAAACTTGCGATATCGAATAGTTTTGTTATTACATCGGAGTGCTTTGGAATTCAGTATTCGACATCAATTTATGCATGCAGTTTCATTGACAACATTTTATGGGAGTTGGAAAATGGGGAGTGGCATCTCCCATCAATTCCAGATTTGCGCTATATAGCTTTGGAATCATAGGTCGCACAGCATCGGAATTCAGTATTCGACCTCAACGTACACATGCAGTTCCACTGATTACATTTTATGAGCGTTTTTCAAGGGAGCGTGGCATCTCCAATTTAACCCAAATTTGCGATATCTAATAGCTTTGGAGTTATAGATCGCACAGCGTCGGAGTTAAGTATTCGACCTAAATTAACACATGCAGTTTTATTTATTTCATTTTATTAGCGTTGCACAAGGGGTCGTGGCACCTCCCATGCGACCCAAATTTGCGATATCGAATAGCTTTGGAAATTTAGATCACACAGCTTCAGAATTCAGTATTCGACCTGAATGTACACATGCCGTTTCATTGATTACATTTCATGGGTGTGGAAAAAGGAGACGGGGCACCTCCCATACAACTTAAATTTGTGCTATTGAATAGCTTTGGAGTTATAGGTCGCACAACGTCGGAATTCCGTATTCGACCTGAATTGACACATTTAGTTTCATTGATCACATTTTATAGGCGTTTAACAAGGGAGCGTGACACCTCCCATACAACCCAAATTTGTGCTATCGAGCAGCTTCGGATTTATAGATCGCACAGCATCGAAATTAAGTATTCGACCTTAACTTACACTTGCAAGGTAGCGTAGCAGCAACGCGCCGGGTTTCAGCTAGTTTTATATGAAATTAACTTAACATAACATCGAATCAAACTTTTTGCTATCTTTAAACTACGAAGATCTCATTGGCCTAAAATACACTGTAGTGCTCAGTATGCGTGAAACCGGTATTCAAAGTGGGCCAACCAACGTGAGGTGCGTGAAATTTAATTTTCAAAAAAGCTGTAGTTACGATAGACTAAAACACACACATAAGCGAAGTTGTCATATTTTATTTAGGGGTTGCGTACACCAACACAATGGGACACAGTTCATGTACCCAAAACAAAGCTAGTTTCACGCAGACTGACCAGTACGGTTTGTTTTTGAATAACTGACTGCACACGTAGACTTTTTTTATTATAAGAGGGGCTCCAATGAGGTTCTTGCCTAGGGCACTCTCGACATTTAATCCGCCTCTGATTGAATTGGTAAAGTAACGGTAGACCTTTTCAAATTTCTCTAAATTCATTCAATTGATCTTTCAGTCAAAGAAAGTTTGATTAAAATCGATTTGAAAATGGCGGAAACTTTTTCTTGCTAATTCAAAACTTGAAATTTCAATCGTATTTTTCTCATTCTGAGGCTTAAGAAAATTCGTTATCCGAAAAAATCTGTAGTTTTTAAGATATCGCAATAACTTTGATGTAATAATAACGGGAATTTTTTTCAACATATTCTTCGTACAAAATATTTTCGAAAAAGTTTTCTTTTACCGTTATTTTTATTAATCAACGGTTTTTCTTTCAAAAATGCGTTGTACTGAGAAAATCTATAGCTTTCGAGATATCGCCAAGAGTTTGAAGTCATGATAACGGAATTTTCAGATAACTGGATAATAGATCGCGGATATCGGTGCCTCAAGCTTTTAGATATAAATGTAATAGAAAAATTCTAAATTTATATAAGTCCTCAGAACTTACCAATTTACGTACGCTTATATTATGATGATGAGTAACCAAGAGAGGGGTTTTTCTGCACCTAGAATATACCTACTATATACATTTATGACAAATGTCACTTAAATTTATTTTTTCTTTTTAGTTCACGTCTTTTTTAAATAAAAGCTTATTTTTAAAAATTTTTTTTTACTTTTATTTTTCAATTGTCGTGAAAAGTCAGCGTGGTATTTTTTAGTTGCATGGAAATTCGGGAATTATCTTCTTAAAAATTTATTTTTCTCTTTTATTAAGCAAAAATTTAATAATGGTATTCGATGAACGACGTATATAAGATATAAACTTACGCTGTACATTTTCTCAAACTAACCCTTAACAAAAACCATTAAATTGCATATTTTTTTTAAGAAGAAGTTGTCAACATGAAAACAAAGTAGACATTTTTTGACATTCTGAATTTTTGATTTTTTTGCAAGCGTAAAGCTTGCAAATATTATGTTAAAATGCCAAAAATAAGAAATATATAATTACTAACAAAACAATAGCAAAAAATATTTGCAAGTCTACTTATCGAATTTATTGGTATTCAATTATCTTTTAAAATGGAAATGAAATTGCAGTCGTAAGCTGCGTATGTAAAATCCCTTACTTTTTTGTTGTTGCAAAATACGCTTCAGTTAATATCTCGCTCTTATGCTATTAACATCACAAATACGCCTTTTATTGAATGCCATAATTATTTCTTTGTGGTATTTCTAATTTTTTGTTTAATTCTTTATGCATATGGGATTTACTGTGGTATTTTTTAATGCTTATAGGATTTTTGGTGGTATTTTCGTGGTAATTTTTAATGATCGTGGGATTTTTTTTTGTATTTTTCAATTTCGGTGCGAATTTTGGTTATCTTTACCATGGGAATTTTGGTGGTATTTAATTAATGTTACAGTGGGAAAAAGGCAATTTTAGTGGGAATTGTTCCGAATTTTGACTGGTAACCTTGCATTCTTGTAATCTGTTGCATCATACCTTACGCATTCACATGTAGGATAGCTAATGCACAATCGTTTTAATAAATTCCTGTCATCTACTGCAACATAGCTTCAGTTAATACTTAATATTGAGTGAATTACATCATAACACAAAGTGTTGTTTTGGAGCAGTGGTTAGTGTGTAGAACTCTCGATCGAAATGGTGCGAGTTCGATTCTCACTCATACGGTTACAAAGAAATATTTTTAATTTTATATCCTCTTACTCTAATAGACGCAAGTCATAAAACAACAATAATTCTTAGAAAAAGGTGTATGGAAAAAAGTGTCGTTTTTTAGATTTCACTCAAGCAAATCGCAAAACGAGGCGTAAAAAGCTTCGCTTCAAAACTGTCTCATGTGTTATTGAGTATACATGTCTGAAATAGTACACATTTACTCATTTTTACATGCCTGTCATAAGTTTGACGATTTTTATTGATAACCTTATCCATTTTTTGCACAAAATATAGCACACACCACAAATAATTTCAAGTGATTGCATGTCATTGCGAAAAATAGATTAAAAAAAAATCGTAGCCTACTTTATTCAAACTGTTATTCAAATATTTCGATGTGAAAAGGAAAAATGTTATCGTACCTTTAACCTTTCTATTCAAGAACCTTCCGAAGGTGGCAAGTTGCAGTATGTCTGGCCAGACCTCATATGAAATATCTGACCAGGTGTTTTCGTGTCTGTGTTTATGGGTGTATACATACAATTATCTTTATATATATATCTTGCTGAAATCCGGCGCGTTGTTGCCACGCTCCCTTATCCAACACCATACACTGTTATCAGTGAAACTGCATGTGTTAAATGAGTTCGAATACTGAATTCCGAGGCTGTGTGGACTATTCCTCCAAAGATATTCGATATCGCAAAGTCGGCTTGTATGTGAGGTGCCACGCCCATTTTCCCATAGCCCATAATATATTATCAGTGAACGGAAATTGTTAATTGTGGTAGAATACTGAATTTTGAGGCTGTGCGACCTAAAACTCCAATGCTATTCATAAAATGCTATCAGGGAAACGGCACGTATAAATTGCGGTCATAAAAAGTGTGACCAGAGTGGAATATTATAATCCACTTTGGCATATTTTAGCTTCGGGAAGCATATTTTTTTTTTATAAAAATATGCAGCATAAAAAGTAGAATATTTTTCGTATGATTATATTTTTCAAAATTCACAAAAATTGAAATAAAAAATGTCTATTTGGTTACTTAATGGGTTTTTTTTGGCTATCGACATTTTTTTTGTTTATCTCTGAACCATCTTGTAAAACGCAATATAAGGAATTCATTTTGTGGTTAACTTCACGCAGCTTAAAAAGTGAAGTAAATTTGCTTATATGTTTGTTTGGTTAGATTTTTTTATGCAGCAGTAAGTAATTTACTTAAGAAAACATTAGGGGTATTCACGGTGTGTTGTATTTTCCCTTGTATTGTGTATTTTTGATAAATTTGATATATGACAAGCATTTCTACTCAGCATGGAGCAAGCTAAAGGCTACGCTGTGAGTTTGTTTAATAAAAATTAATATAATTGATTTTAACAATACAATATGTACTTTACTGAAGGTTCGATCACAATAACTTGTAGGTATTGTAAATTTTGCAAAAATTTATCACAAATGCACCACATCGGGAATACCACTATTATTGCTAACAATAGTTATTTCTTTTAACTTTTTTTAAATGTGGATTCAAAACAATAAAGCAGAAAAAAAGTTATTGATCAAAGTTCGGAATCTGAAGATTTATCAAAATTTGTACTTTTCTCGCTTAGCTTACCATTTAGCAATGCTGAGGTTAAGAACATTTTTAGTTATATGAATCTTTCTTATTTAAACGAAAATTCGAAATAGAATGCAAGAAAAACTCTTAAATAATTTGTTGAATGTAAAAACATGGCTGCATGCTCAAAAAAAGTGTTGTAATGCCTATCAAATACCAGATAGCTTAATAAAAAATTTAGAAATGCGAATTTCTATGATAATAATACAAGCAACAATTTAAGAATTGACCTCGAAGATGTGCCTGAATTTTAGATTTGTATATTGTATATCGTTACTTAAAATTCAAAAAACCATAACAATGTTTATAATTTTTTATAGGCGAAGAAAATAAATTTAAGTGCGATAGTAATCAAATAAATAAATGCTTTTAAACTTGCTTCTGTGTTTTTTTTTATGCATATTTAGACTTATTTAGGTATAAAGGGTGATCTTTTAAGAGCTTGATAATTTTTTTTTAAAAAAAAACGCATAAAATTTGCAAAATCTCATCGGTTCTTTATTTGAAACGTTAGATTGGTCCATGACATTTACTTTTTGAAGATAATTTCATTTAAATGTTGACCGCGGCTGCGTCTTAGGTGGTCCATTCGGAAAGTCCAATTTTGGGCAACTTTTTCGAGCATTTCGGCCGGAATAGCCCGAATTTCTTCGGAAATGTTGTCTTCCAAAGCTGGAATAGTTGCTGGCTTATTTCTGTAGACTTTAGACTTGACGTAGCCCCACAAAAAATAGTCTAAAGGCGTCAAATCGCATGATCTTGGTGGCCAACTTACCGGTCCATTTCTTGAGATTAATTGTTCTCCGAAGTTTTCCCTCAAAATGGCCATAGAATCGCGAGCTGTGTGGCATGTAGCGCCATCTTGTTGAAACCACATGTCAACCAAGTTCAGTTCTTCCATTTTTGGCAACAAAAAGTTTGTTAGCATCGAACGATAGCGATCGCCATTCACCGTAACGTTGCGTCCAACAGCATCTTTGAAAAAATACGGTCCAATGATTCCACCAGCGTACAAACCACACCAAACAGTGCATTTTTCGGGATGCATGGCCAGTTCTTGAACGGCTTCTGGTTGCTCTTCACTCCAAATGCGGCAATTTTGCTTATTTACGTAGCCATTCAACCAGAAATGAGCCTCATCGCTGAACAAAATTTGTCGATAAAAAAGCGGATTTTCTGCCAACTTTTCTAGGGCCCATTCACTGAAAATTCGACGTTGTGGCAGATCGTTCGGCTTCAGTTCTTGCACGAGCTGTATTTTATACGGTTTTACACCAAGATCTTTGCGTAAAACCTTCCATGTGGTCGAATAACACAAACCCAATTGCTGCGAACGGCGACGAATCGACATTTCACGGTCTTCAGCAACACTCTCAGAAACAGACGCAATATTCTCTTCTGTACGCACTGTACGCATTCGTGTGGTTGGTTTAATGTCCAATAAAGTAAACTGAGTGCGAAACTTGGTCACAATCGCATTAATTGTTTGCTCACTTGGTCGATTATGTAGACCATAAATCGGACGTAAAGCGCGAAACACATTTCGAACCGAACACTGATTTTGGTAATAAAATTCAATGATTTGCAAGCGTTGCTCGTTAGTAAGTCTATTCATGATGAAATGTCAAAGCATACTGAGCATCTTTCTCTTTGACACCATGTCTGAAATCCCACGTGATCTGTCAAATACTAATGCATGAAAATCATAACTTCAAAAAAATCACCCTTTATATCTTTGAAATTGAAAGTTGAATATTTTTGTGGAATATAAAAATTGAAAGTGGAATATTTAGCATATTTTTTTTAACAAAAAGCATATTTTTTCAAAAATCTTCTGGTCACACTGGTCATAAACCGAACTTCAGGACTGTGCGACCTATAATTCCAAAATTATTCGGTATAGGTAATTTGGCCTGCATGCAAGGTGCCTCGCCCCCTTTTCCAACACCCATAAAATATTATTAGTCAAACGGCACTTTTAAATTGTGTTCGGATACTGAATTCCGAGGCTGTGCAACCCAGAACTCGTATGGGCGAAAGGGGATCCACTTTTTTGCTGTACAAATAAGTTTAAATTCCGTACCATGACTGGCCGAACATACCTTAAAAATTCAAATTTGGTTTACGGACACCGTACTATACAAATTCCACACATTTTATATGAGGCGTGGCCAGACATAAGACCTGGCGTCTGTTGCATTCACGAAACGACATAAAACGAGAAATATATCAATACTAAAACAATTATTTTAAATTTTTCGTTATTTCATTGTGTTTTTCTCGTCGACCCTGACAAAACCGTGCAACCATTTGACTCTCCACTGTCACTTTTTTTTAATTTGTTCTGTTTTTTTTAGTGCTTGCATTGTGTTTTTTTGCATTATTTACTTACTTAGTTGGCGCTACAACTGTATGTTGGTCTTGGCCTCATCTAAGAATTTGCGCCAGCCGTTTCAGTCTCTCGCTTGCTTGCGCCAGTTGGAAATTCCAAGCTAGTTAAAAATTTCCTTGGTCTCATCGTCCTTGTCTTCTGTCGGAGCGTGCGCACATATTAGGCTTATATTAAAAAATTTAACCTTAATGCGGATTATGGCAAGTCGTTCGTTCACAAGTGTTAATCGCAGGACGTGGGGCCGTAGTCTCTTGCCAACTACAAATCCGCATCCAAACTCGTGCTTATCCGCATGACCGCTGTAGTATATAACACAGGGTGCATGCCGAAGCAACCCTGTCCCTTCCATCGCATTTCTTGGATAGCAGTGATATCAGCTTTGTATCTTTTAAAGGCATCTGTTGGTTGGATAGAGGCACCTTCCCAATTAAGGGTTCGGACATTCCAGGTGCATATCCGTAAATCATTATCAGTTTTTCGTTTGCGGTAGTCATCATTATATTTGGGTATCAGTTTTCTTCTATTCTTATTTGTTTTCATTGAAATGGGTGGGCTTCAAACCCGACGCACAACCTATTTTAAGCCTAGAGGGGCCCGCCGCTCAGATAAGCCGCCAAACTAACGGTTGTCAGTTTTGACGTTGCCCAGGAAACACCACGTGAAGGTTTGAGTCGACTTGAGGCGATTTCACAAGGATTATGCTGGCCTCGCCAGGTTGAGACAGTCAGACATTTTACCCTGTAAAGGTTTGCTTCCGATTTCCCGTTTTTTTGCATTCATTGCTTAAAATATCAAGCCTGTATTTTTGCAAATCGCCTGTATTACAAATTTTGTCAATCGACCATCGACAATTTTTTTCGCAACAAAACGAGCAAGGCAAAATCAATTTTTTTTTTTGTGTTCAATGCACTTTTCATCGAAATTTACCCATATGTTTAAATCATTGCGGTTTTTGCAATAATTTTTTCTTTTCCATATCTGGCTCACTCATGAATATATCATTAAATATTTTTTTAATTTTTTTATAATATAATTTGTTTAAACCAGAAAGAGTAAAACTTGCACTAAAAAACTGGCCCTAATAGGTTAACCACGCCAAACTATGCCGTAACTTTCCAAGCCAACACAAAACTATAAAATGAAAAGAAAAACATTCTTTTGGCAGATTTCATGAAACAACCAATTTTTTCTGAGCACATATTTATTAAAATATTTCATATATAAAAATAATAAACTTATCATCAGCCTTAATTTCCATGCTTTACTTTTTTTTTATTCAAGAAAAGTATTTCAATATTGGCGAAAAAACAGCTACTAAACGAAAATATTCACATTTATATTCAGAAGGATCAACTTTGAAAGCTTGCTGTTTAACGGTAAATTATTATTTACAGAAACAAAAAGATTTTTTCGTTGTTTCTTGTATTTGCTGTAAGATTACAATAACTCAAAACAGACAAAATAATTTTAATTTTGGCCAGACAAAGTCGTTGGCGGACCATAGTGCAATGTGCAAAATATACTAATAGATATAATCTTAAGGCAATATGCACGCTTCCAACATTCAATCCAAATTTTGTTGCAATGTAAAGTAAAGAACTGCAAAACATACATGCGTAGTTTAAACCGTATGAAAACGAAGGAAGAATTTTAAAGTTTTTGTTAAAAACAAAATGTTTTCACTTAAAATTTTTGATGAACATTTAACTTTTTACGCAACAAAATATACACATTTTTCATCTTAAAATCACTCCTAAGTTGACTCCCCCAAATTAACACTCAACTATTTTCCGCTGTTTTTGTGTGTTTTTAATTTTTTTGTGTATTATCTTATTTTTTGTTTTTCTCTGCCATCCTTATCGCCATCAATCATTCAAACACTTTCAGAAACTTGCGCTGCGTCACTATGTCTCCGCTATATGTTTTGTTTATATGTGGTAAAGTTCGTAGTGTTTGCTAACTTGTGCTCAACGAAACGTTATCTTGCATCGGCGTGGCGTGATGCAACATGCATCATGTATTTTGCTTTTATGTAGGAAAACTCCGGCGTTTGTTAAAGCGTAGCATACTGTAAAATTTAAAAAAATAAAATGAGAAACAAATAATATTCTTCATGTCAACATTCTAAAATTTAAAATGGCAATACAAAAATTTGTATTTATTTAATAATAAAAAAAGTTAGGCCGTTGCTTGTTATTTTTAGAAAATAGTTCTTGCTAAAAAACATTATGAGTTTTGTTCTCATCGACACACCAATAAATTTTACAGAAATAAAAATAAATATTCTTGTTGTCAATAGCTTTCAAAATTTGTTTTCTATTCCATATTATAACATATATAAAATATGAAATTTGCTCTAAGAAATCATCATAAATACTTCGCATCCCTCTCTTCATTTACACATATTTATTTTATACATTTTTGCTTTAAATAAATTTCCACACGACCGTTTCCAGTTCAGATCTTCAGCATATAAATCATAGTTTTGCTATTTTAAGTCCTCATGTTTCTTTTCATGTTTCATATTATGGTGAAACATTAGTGATTTTTGTTTTCTTTATAAACATGACTGTTGATGGCGATTAATGACAACTTCTTGCGTTTCGCAGATTTGAGTTAATAATAAAACATGATTTATTATTTATATACCCATCAGTAATAACACTTTTCTTTAAAATAAATGTTTTTAGATAGCGGTGTTATAATATATTAAAATATTTATTTATTAGATATTAAAAACATAAAAAGCACAATTTATTTATTCATTAAAATTTAGTTAGATGAATTTCTATAATTCTATAAAATCAATATAAAAAAAAACAACAGAAGCTAGTGAAGAAATAATTTCGACTGGGTCGAAGATAAAATTCCATAGCCGTGAGGACTAAAACATTCGATGTTTTGAATGTTGTATTATTTTTATGACACCACTTTTAATTGGGCGTGGTTCTATCGATTTTCCAGAAACGGAGAAGTATTTTCTAAAAAACTAAGTAGTAAGGAACTATCTTCGATTGGACCGAAAAATTGCATACCACTCTACTAATTTTTGTAGATTTTAAAGAGATTTTTCTGCTCTTATAAAGTCACTTTGAATAAGAGGTAGGCGTGGTTTGCATTTGATTTTTACAAATTTCCTCATTTTCAAAACTGCATATAGGAGCTTAAAGCTAATGTACAAAATTTTAAGTCATTAAATTAATTTTTATATATATGACTTGGGCGCTTTTGAGCTTGATATCTATTTTTAAAAACAAAGATTTTATATTGAATTTCGTGACAATAGCTCTAAAGCAGTGTCGAGCAGCTTTGCACACTTGAGATTGCGTTTGTGCAGTAAGATATATATTCATTTCACCTACAGAACAATCAAAGTAGTGATGGTTAGTCAAAATCAAAAGTCGATCATCGATTATTTTCAGCGCGCTAAGAAAATCGGTTAATTGGAGATCATAATCTATTTATGTCGACTTTTTTGTCAATATTGGTATCAATTGAAAGGAAATGCGGTTATCTGCATCTTATGCATGTCAATTTTTATTGTATACTTCATAGTTCGTAAATTACGACATGATTAACTTTTTTTTCAATTTAGATCGGAGCAGTTCTGATAACTCAAAACATTTTAAATATGGGTCTGTTTGGATATGCATCATGATGCGCAAACTGATTTGTGGTACAAGCAGAATGTTCGAAAAAGGTAAATTTTGCATAACTGCAAACGTCAAACATTCTTAAATGTTATTTTTATATTACTGTCTGACCAGAATCATGTCGTTGTCGTGTCGGCAGGCAGAGCGCTGACAGAGACAATGCAGACCTTATGGGAGAAAATTGCGGCAGAATACGACAACGAAAACGCCAAGATAGAAATGTTTCTATTTCTATTTTGACTTCGTCGTTTATTTGACAGCTCTCAGCTTCTCTCTTAAAATATTGCAATATTTTAACAAAATTTGAAGAAACTGTCTAAACATTATTCCTACTTGCTCTAATAATGGTAGGAGTAGCCTTCAGTTGAAAATGCATTAAATTTATATGAAGAGTATTGCAAAAAGTAGTGAAATAATAGTGGAGTAATTATTAGTTCAATCGGAGTACGATGAGAACACTGAAGCAAGTTCAAAAAAATCAACAATGGCAGATTGAATAAAAGCAAAACGACAAAGCCAAAGCTACAATTCTGGGCCAACTCTTAGCAATTCTCTCTCACCGACACGACAACGATATGATTCTGGTCAGACAGTCAATCGTCACTTATCATTTGCTTCAAAGAAATTCACCGTGCAATTTAAACGTTTCAAAAATGCCAGTTGTGCCAAGTTTTAATTTAGTGCATAAGCTTTAACCTTTAATATGAACTTTGAGTATAAAATTTATAAGAATCGAATGATAACAAAGCCCACCTCCTATACAAAGTGACATTATGAAATCAGTAAAATATCCTTAAATTCAACAAAAATGATTACAATGGCTTCAAATATTGCAAATTAATTTTGATCTTAACTATGCACTCGATGTTTGAAAGATTGTTAAACTTGACATTGACAATATAATTAAAATGATAACTATTGCAATTAAAATTTCACAACTGATTTAGGAACAAGGTCGGTTCAACATCGATCAAACCAAATCAACAATACGAAACTATTGCCTCTCTCTCCCGTCATGCGGCTCTAAAATGCATTGCCTATGGACTTGGCAGTGCTGGAAAAACAACAGCGAAGAATTAACAATAAATGCTTGCGTTGCTTGCTTACTCGTTGATAGCACAATTATAAAGCGTTCATAAGGATTCAAGGATTTTCGCTGTTTAATAAACAATTTAAAATTGTACTAAGAACTTGGGCAATGTTATCATGTAGCGATTAACCTGAATACGCTGGTCTAGCACTCAATCTTTTGATGACTGACTTTGTATGCAATTAAATATTTTTTATTATTTATATGCCTTTAAAAAAATTCAGTAAACTTTGACAGATTTGTACTGTTTGCTGCTGAAGAATGGAAACGACAACTATAGCGATATTCCTTATTTTGTAAAACGAACTCTGTCAGCTGCGTTAGATTTTTTTTATCCAGCAATGTATTTGAAAGGAAATTTTCATTGAGGGAGAGAGAGATTGTTGTAATTTATATGGAAATGGATTTGCTAGATAAAAACACCCCAAGTAAGGTGATTTTGTGCGTTCTACGAAATAAGGCCATTAATCTGGCTTTCCAACTCAAACAGCATAAGCGAGATCTCACTTTTCAATAAATTTGTATTATACTTGTTCTTCTGCTTTGTTATGCAAAAGTGAGATAAGTAAAATTGTTCTGAATATTCACTCAATTACTATTGTATTATAATTCTCTGTAATCCGTTGCAAAACAAAATAATGTTCTTCCTACGCGATCATTTTCAACCGACTCGATTTTGCCGATTATTTCAAAGTGAAACTCGACGTAAAAATACTCAATTATTTTAGGCAAAAGTCGATTTTCGATTACATTCGAATTCGATTCACGCATCATTAGATCAAAGCTTCAGTGTTCAAGCGAATGGCAAGCAGATAAGTTCTGCGCTTGCGTGTCCTTGAATATATTATATTATATCTGTGTCGATAAGCAATAATAGCTTAAGTCAATTTAAGACAGAACTGAGTTATTAATACAGTTGTCTTCCACGTTTATATCATTATGGACACACAAAATCTAGAACTACTAGCATGACCTTAATCAAAAATATGACGCAAAAACAAAAGCCCTTTCATATAACTTATATGGCGATTAAAAACTTTGAAGCAAGATTTTTGGAAACTTTTTAATAAGACTAATGCTATTATTGTTAATCGACACAGATATAACGTAAGATTACACTGTATAAAATTTTATGTATGCAAAATTTTTGGAAGTATATATGAAAAACTTTTTTATTTTTAAAAAATAACGGCATGGCGCGACATCAAAGAGGTAAAATTAAAAATTATGCATTACAAGGCATAACGATAATTAGCATGGCCAATATAAGGTTATTGTGGGCCATTATTTAAAAGCGGCATGACAACATATCATATCATATAGTGATAAGTTCCAAGTACGCATAATGAAAGCATCTCACGCTGTCAGTTTGGCCTTGGCAAATTGCAATAAGCGACATTAGCACAATAAAAAAACATATTTTTTATTTTACTATTAGCCTGCCTTTTTACATTTCCGTCTACTTATCAGTATTTCACATTATCTGTCTGTCGGTCTGGTTCCTTTTGACTTTCCGTCCACTTCTTATTTATTTAATTCTGCAATACAAATCCGAGCAAAAACAATTTCCCATAATGCCTAGTAAGATATCTGCAAAAAGCGCTTTAGCACTACGATGTTTTCAGTGTGAGATTTAAAGAGCTCATTAATACATACTCATGATGAGAAAGTATAGGTGTGCAAAGCTGCCCGACACTGCTCTAAAGTTATGGCTGTCAACGTGATCATAGACGGACAAATAGACATATGGACAGATGGACATGGCTAAATCGACTCAGGAGCTAAATCGAACAGCTGGCGTCACTGTTCAAGTATATATATATGTATACTTTTCTGTACCTACTACGCCTCCTTATACACGATATGTTAAGAATAATTTTGGACAGCTTTGTTGGTCAAATACCCCTTAGTGCGTGTACGTATGTTCATCTGTTCCACTCTCACTTCTAAACTACTTACCACAATTTGACAAGTGAGGTATCGTTGGAAGCGTTTTGATAGTCTTCTGGTTAATGGCTATGTGACGTCACATTTAATTGAATATAGCGCCCTCTAGCGGACATAAAGTCATGAGAAAAAATTTTTTAATGACATAAGCAAATGAGGTATCGTTAGAAGCGTTTTGATTGTCCGATGAAGAAAAGTGATGTGACGTCACATAAAGTTTAATATAGCGCCCTCAAGAGGACAAAAAGTCAACTAAGCTTCAAATGTAATGTAATTGTCGCATCAAATAGAATGTTATGTCACATCAAATAGAATAAAGCGTCCTCTAGAGGACAGCAACTTAATTAAACTCCTATCTTCTAAATTACATATAATAATTTGATAAATCGGATATCGTTGGAAGCGTTCGACTACGGATATCTTCTGAATATCACTATGAATTTGTGTAAAATACAATAAAATATTTTATGTGCAAGTTGTTTATTTAATAAACAAAAAATATTGAATAGTTTATTCATAAAAATTTCAGATGAGAACATTTTCTTGTTTCATACCAACATGCAATAACAATAGAGTTCAGCTACTACAGCTTTTTTGCACTTTCTCCACATTAGACTATCTTAAGAACCAACTTAATATCATTGAAATATCTCAACGATATACATAGATAAAAGTGGTCCAAAACAATCCAAAGTGAGAAAAATTTACCCACCATAATATGGGTTGGGCTCAGGGACAGCACAAGACATAACAACTAACCATGCGTTAACATAGATCTAATCATACATTAGTTTTCAATCTACTTTTGAGTTGACCTTTCGATAAGTTAACATAAAAAAGCTACATTTTTTAACAAAGGTACTCATGCGATTAAAAGGAGCAGTAGCCATATAATTTGTGCTACTAAAAGGTAAGCAAATTAAATTGTTAGCGTTTCTACTACTTCTACGGTTAGTGTTAAAATTTATAAGAGTTAGGAGTTCCGGTGAATCGAAAACACCAGTTATGAGTTGGTGTAAGTAGACGATATCAGCAGATTTCCTGCTCTCATTTAAGGATTGCATTTTTAATAGTTTTAAACGATCCTCATAAGGAGGAAGATTTAAAGTGTCAGTTCCACTTAAGCCCCTTAGAACAAACCGAACAAAACGTTTTTGAATTCTTTCTATTCGTTCAACATGTACATTGTAACTTGGGGACCAAACTTGACTTGCATACTCCAAGTGAGGATGGACAATTGAATAATACAGCGTTGTAGTTGTGATCATACTATTGAATTCTTTGGCCCAGCGTTTTATAAAACCGAGCATAGAAGACGCTTTTTTACAAATGCTATCAATATGAACGCTAAACGATAGCTTAGAATCCATGCATATACCAAGATCTTTGACAGAATCTACACGATTTAAATCCGTATCTTTTATCTTATAATCAAAAATTAAATTATTCCTTTTTCGCGAAAGATCATAGTTTGGCATTTATCTGGATTAAGAAACATATTATTTTTAGAACACCAAACTTCAAAGGATTTTAAATCAGACTGGAGTAGAACTGAATTGTCTTTAGAATCTACTGTTCTGTATATTTTCATATCATCTGCATAAATGAGCAGATGAGAGTTTTTGATGATGTGGGTTACATCTGTGGGTTACATAAAAGATTTTTTTCCAAAAAAGTGGAAAATTACATTCCCTAATTGATTTATTGAATAATATGGAGAGTGGTTGGCTTAGAACGGAACCACATTGCGTTAACACTGCGGCAGGAATTCCGTCAGGTCCAGCATTAAAATCTTCTTCGATCGATCTAATATACTTTAAAATATCCTCTAAATTATCCAAAAAATCCAACGAAACCCTGAGTGTAGAGTTCATATATTCAAAATAATCTTCATCAGGATTAAGACTCTGAACAGAATGACTCTTTAAAGAGAGTGGAAAATAGGCCACAAATTATAACGGGATCGTCAGAAAGTCCGTTAGAAGTTTTAAGTGATAAAGGGAATCCATCAGATTTTTTTTGGTGTTTATGAAACCCAAGAATTTCTTTGGATCAGACAATATTCTCAGCTGAATATTGTCTAAATAATTTTGATATAAGGTAGCTGAGCAACTTACCAACGAACGCTTGTAGGTTTCTAGGTCATTTAAGTCTAAGCTACAGACATATTTCTTCCATGCCCTATTCCTGTTGTTGCGAAGAGTCTTTAATTCCCTTGTGTACCAAGGGTAAGCACAATTTTTCGCAAATTTGAGGCTATACGGCACGAACTCAGAAAACATAGTAAAGATTTCCATATAAAAAAATTAATTAAATCTTCAAGACTATTACCATTAAAATATGTATTATAAAATTACATTAAGTCTACTATGAAGTAAATGATTCAACCTCAGAAAGTCACCTTTTTTGAAATGGAATTCATAAACTTTATCTATTGAATTGGAATTCACTATATTTTCCCTGTCGGACTTGTACCATATGCTCAGTGGTGGATAGTAGTCATCAACAGAAGTTAGAGCATGAGGGCCCTCTTAACAATCACGTTGTTACAGTCTGTAATTAAGACCAGGTCAAGAAGTCTTTCACGAATATTATAAATACAACTTACTTGTTGTAAGTCAGAACATATATTATCAACAAATATATGCTCTTGGCGTGTCTTCGAATTAGATTCACAAAAATATGTATCATCGTCTGAAGATTCCCATTTCAAGTCAGGCAAATTAAAATCGCCCAACAATAAAATGTCGTCACTAACGTCAAGAATATTTATAACGTATTCTATGCAATCCGCAAGGCTTGCATAAATTTCCACACTGCTCTTTGGAGGAACATAAGCATTAAATTCATATACATTAGAATTACAATGTACAACCTTAATGAATATAAGTTCGATATTAGAATAGCAGGGAATATCGATAATGGAACTAACGAAGGAGTTCCTAACAGCTAATAAGACACCACCACCGACAGCAGAAGTATTGCCAGCGTATCTGTCTTTTCTATATACTTCAAAACTATTCTCAAACAATTCCAAGCCAGTAATGCTTCCATTTAACCACGTTTCAGTCAATGCCATAAAATCTTCAGACAAATTTTGAGACATTAAAAATATGTCTCGCGTCTTAGAGCGTAGTCCCCTTACATTTTGATAGTAAAGGGATAGCCTATTCAGTTTTTTTGAGTTTGACAAGCAGGTTGAGTCGTCCTTCTAGACTTATTCTTAGGCAGAAACTCAAACGAATATATTATCGGTCCACAAATTAGAATTTAAAACATTTGCAAACTCTTCAGCTGGAACTGTGAGAATGAAGGAAGCGTGGGAAGGTTTATTCCATATTTTTTTACATGAAAAGAAGTCATTTTGACTCAACAAGTTGTTAAACGTCAATACGTTTTCAACAGTTGTGTCAGGCTGAAGACGTGAAATAAATAAATTTTTCCTCCTTGACACTGCCCTTAAATTTAAATGATTTCTGGGTTCAATAGGAGGTAAAACTGGACTATTAGTCAAAGGAGAAATATTAGTAGGTGACGAAGAATAAACTGGACTATTTTTGTTCAAAGATGCTTTGCGACACTTATTTTTGTTCTTCCTCTTTCTTTTCGAAATAGAATAGTCTTTTTCTGATGAAATAAAAGTTTGAGTCCCAGAAGAAACAGTCTGTGACAAAGAAGGTGAGACATTTTCCGGAATAGATATTTCATCATAGACGCTGGTACTGGGTGTGGATCTAATTTCGCTAAAAAATGTGACGATTTCTCTAAAATTGTTATTTAACGTATTATGACTTTCCCCAAATAGCTTTATTTTTGAATAAAGTTAATCTGGGGAAAGTGCCCTACACGAAGCATAGTACCAGCGAAGACCTGACCGTACAAATACTAAATCGTCTAGACATGATTTAGAAATACCGGCACAAGATGCATGAAACATTTGCTCACATGGACCAGAACAACTAAACATGGAGAACAAAAACAACAATCACTGAGACTGAGATAAACAAATCACTGCACAAAAAGGAAAGCAAAACATAGCAAGCATGCAAAACATTAACACTTGTTAATATGTTAAAAACATTAAATTGAAAACTAAAATGCAAGCTATTACTTTACGTTATTTATATTATGTTATATTAAAACACAAATGCAAATATTATGTTAATAATTATTACTGTTTATTATAATAAACACACTCACATGTATTTCGAACAGATAGTTTTAGAATAAAATTAACAAACAAAAAGTACACTAATTAAAACAAATTAAAACAACCGACACCGACTAATAGACGAATTCAACTGATATGACTTTTTTGTTTCATACTTTTCAGAGCGTGATTTTTAATAGTCGGGTCTTAGTTTTTTGATTTTTTTTTTCTTTTAATGTTTGCATTGTACAACGATAAATCTTAAAGCAATGTTAAAATTGACGTAATATTTTGTCAAAATATAGAGACATTGAACACGGAGGTGTTTATTTAAAAATGTGGGTGTTCTTACGTAAAAGGGCATGATAATATTAGAAAAATACTGTATCTTAAATAATATTGATACTAGGGTACTGAAAGAAGAGTACGGGAGTAGACACAATTATGACAAATTACGATCAATTACGATCGTTATTTGCCAAAGGAGCGTGGCAACACAGAAAAAACACTGTATCTCAATTAATATTGACACTACAGTAGTAAAATTCGTTACGAGAATGGGTAGAGTTAACACAAAACACGATGAAGAAAGTTGGCGGAATTCGACAAAGGGCGCGCCACTATTAGAAAAACATTGTATCTCGAATGCAATTGGCACTAAGGTACTAAAATTATCTACAAAAATTATCACAAGAATATTATCATATTCTCTAAAAAGGAAAAAAAAATTTTTAATAAAAAAAACCAACTTAAATATCACTACAAAGTAAAAAAATAATTTTAAATTTCTTTTCCTATTAATTTCTTTTCAAAGTCTTAAAATTTATTTATATATATTAATAAAATGAAAATAAAATATATATTATAATATATAATAATATATATTATAAAAAAAATTTATTTAAATATATATTAATTAATTTTTTATATATATTCAATTTATTAGTTTAATTTTTTCTTATATTTTCTTACGTTTTATTATCATAAATATACTAATTTCTTTATTGCTTTCATGTCGCTGCTAATCTTTGCCGAACAATTATGATTTTTTTTTAAGCAATCCTGCACTGCCAATACGAACGAGATTTAAGTTCCGAAGTTAAGATCAGCGACTAACATGCACATTTCTCACCAAACAGAAGTTATCGTTATTGTCTTCAGTGATCGAAAGAGTTAATTTTATAAAATTCTGATTATACTAGCGCAATTTTAAAGGCTTTATTTTCATAAAGAAATTAATATTTAAATAACAAGATTTCTAATATAATAGATCATGTATATAAATAAATGATCAAACTTGACCAAGAAATTAATAGAAAAAATTATCTTTTACTTTGTAGTGATTTTGAAGTCGTTTTTTTTTTAAAAAGCTTTTATTTTAATAAATAGTAGACAGAATTTGATAAAACAAAAATGCAGATTTAAAAAAGTTTTTTTAGATATATATTTAAAAAAAACTTTGATCTGCGAGTAAAAATGTTTTAGGATCAAAAGGAACGAATGTCATCTTTCAGTTGAATTTGAAGACTGTTCCCGAACTCGATTCAAGTAACTTGAAGTAGCTTGAAAGCGTTATTGTACAAATTTTTGAAGCTCGAGAGAGAAGAATAACATGCAAAATTTTACTTTCTATTCTATAACTATTCTACTATTCTATAAGTACAGGAACAGACCTATTGTCTTTATTTTCATAGTATTGAAGAAAGGGCAGTTTAAGTCTTTGTCTATTGTCTTTATTTTGATAGTATTGAAGAAAGGGCAGCTTCAGTCTGATCACTAAAATTTTGCTTTGCTATTTCTTTGTGAAATGAAAACATTGGGAAATGTCATAGCGACCAGAAATTTAAATTAAAAAAAGTATTTTTCTGTCTTAATCCGCATCCAGACATATGAATCTATTTTCTAATTATTTGTTATTCGAACTTCTGTTTGTTGTTGACTGTTCATCAGGTCGTAAATGTAGATGGACTCCTGATAACAATAACAAAACGTTTTGCCCGGTCCCAGTGTTGCCAGAATGACGTTATATACGCCTTTTTGACGTATTTTGAACCCAAATGTCGTTTGGCATATATTAAGGTTAAAATAACGTATTTTGCTTATGAAAAGTATTTTCTTATAAAACCACTTTAAATGGAAAATTGTTAAAATGCCTTTAAAGTTTCAGTCATATTTACAATAAATAAAATACATGACATATTCTGCAACACATTTGAACATATTGACATTGATAAATTTTCTGATTTCCTATTGTTTTCTATTTTATTTATATTTTCGAAAATTTGTGAGTTTGTTTTTGGAAATGGAGAAATATTTCCAAGATCACTAATCACAAGATTTTTAAAAATACATAATTGTACCTGCAATACCAATTATTTTCAAAATAAATGAATAACAAATAAACTAAAGCTTTAACACAAAGATGTATAAGTTCGAATGACCATAAGTCACTCGACCGTTTTTTGTTTGATTTAATTATCAAATTATATTTGAAACATGTGTATTTTATTAATTCCATGTCTTAATTAATTTTTATTGTTATAGAATTCATCGATTATTAATAACACGGTGTTAAAAATTAAATATTCGAAAACTTGTCACGGAATTAGGATAATTGTTAGGCCGAGTGAAACTAAATATTTCTGTATACTTGGACTTATACCCTCTGAATTGAAGAAAAAAAAACACGTTTTCGGAAGTCTTACGAAAAACTTGTAGTGTTGCTCTTATTTTTTGAGAATTTTCTTACTAATTTGTAAGAAGAACCTTTCTAATGGAACCATTTACATTCAATTTTATAACAAATAAAATAGTGTTTTTTCAACATTAATCAATTTTCGTTGTAAAAAATTAAAATTGGTAAAACATTTAAAACTTTAGATAACTTTAATCAAACGAACTATTGTTCATTTTAAACGGTTGAAAATATCTATGAAAATATTCTGTAGGGTAAAATAATGTTTTTTCAATTGACCAAAACAACCAACAACTTATTTAAAATCAGAACTATCTGATTTATTGGCATGTTCAATTATTTTTAAATCTTATACAAATATAAAATTTAGTTTCGTGTCAGCAAAGTGACCACATTTTTTTGTATAAGTTTTATAAGAGTTGAGATGCTTCAAATTTCCTTCAAACTTTAACCATTTCAATGAAAATTAGTCCGTGAGATGCAGAATATTATAAGCTTTTTTTATAAGAAAATTATAAGCCGGTGTCACACTAGATTTTATTCGTTCACCTAAGAATGGTTTTTGTCCCCGAAACGAGATTATTATTTATAAAACTAATCGATAAATTTAAGATATGCTGTAATTTATAGTTTTTCTGCTTAAGTTATTCAACACGAACGAATAGTACAAAGTACAAGTTACTACATAACTAGAACTAATTGTTGTTTCATTTTTGTGTTGTACAAAATACTTTTAAATTGTACATACTTGTGTTTTTTTATTACTATGCATAAAAAAATGTTAAAAAAATATGTGTTTTTCTTTATACATTTCATTTTTGTTTTTTCGAAAATATTTTAATATTATGTATTTTGACGTACTTCGAATCAGCCAATGAAATTTTTTACTCACAAAAATATGGCAGCACTGCCTGGACTAAGTTTATACCTAGAAATTTTTGATCTTTGGCAAGGAATAAGCAACAGAATTGACAAAGTCCTTGCTCATAGATGACAAAAAAATCTTATAATGAGTCCTTTTGTGGCTCGAACGATATGAAATGCGAAACCCAATGTATAGTTTTGAATTGAAAAAATGTATTTAATTCATTAAAATGTTATACAAGTTTGTTATTCCATGGATAGAATTCACGCAGAGTAAGCCAACGACTTCTTTGCAAAAAATCTCAACTCATTAAAACTTAATATTGTAATAACCCTATCTTTATGCCAATCACTCAATGCCTTGCATTTAAAATATGTTTATTTACTACTGAGCACAAAAATCGAAAGAACTAAGTACATATATGAATTGGCCGCTTTTATTGCAATATAATTAAACAAAAAGAAAAATCCTTTACATGTTGTATAAAATATTGATAATTTTTATTACTACCAATAATTAACGCAACCAAATGTCAGAAATTGAATCTGAAACCTATTGACAGCAACTGTCAATTATTACATTAACATTGAATGTGTTCTGCGTGTGAACGGAAATATATTTCATTATATGTTCATAATAAATATTTGATGCATGAGCCGTAAAATATTCAAACCAAGTGGTTTTGCGTAAACAAATAAAACATGCATACTTTTTACGAGTGAGCAAAGTGCGAAATATAAAGAAAGGGCAGAAAAAGCAACAAATATTAAATAAAACATTGAATAATAAAATGCAGGCAGCGTTTTGTGATTGTTGCATGGTAGAAATATTTTAGCTTGTGACCCAATTTGCATCGGATTAAATGTTGTAAATAACTTTGGCTACATTTAACAGCTAAATTATTACAAAACGACCTGCATTTGTGCAAGTCTCTACATGTGTGTGTGTGTGTGTGTGTGTGAGTGCGTGTTTCAAAGGCCAACACAACCAAAATCCATGCATCACTAGGATTTATTGTAAAATCCATAGAAAACCCAAAGAAAAAAGCAGCCACAAAAGCAAAAATAAAACAATCCACAACTCCAACAAATCAATACTCGTACTTTATCTCGAGTCTGCTGTCTCTTAACTTATCTTTTTATATTTGCAATTGCTGTCTCTATCGGCTGCCAAGCTGACTTTTCACATGTCTTGGCATGCCATTGAAAATATCGATTAATTCATAATAGCTAAAAACTTTGGCATCTAACTTTAAGTGATATTTTTCCAATGTTTTATAGTCAGTGTTGCCGCTTCTTTTTCTTTCGCTGTCGTTTTGAAATTAAACTTGCCATGTATTTAGTTGCTGTAGGCTTAGTTTTAGCCAAAAGCATGCAAACGCTGATTGGAAACAATGTTTTAGACAGAAAATGAAATGTTTACATTTGATGTTATTGTTGCTTGTCATACCGATAGATGCTACTGTGTGTTTGTCTCTTATATTCATTGCTAAGTGGGTGAATATAAGGTGAATGTGTAAGAATAAATCACTTGCAAACAGGGTTGTCCAGAAATGATTACTTTCGTGTAATGATTATAAAAAAATTACTGATTACAATTAATCATACACAAATTTATTACTTGATTACTTTAAAAAATATTATTAATAACTTTAAAGTACTCAGTGATTTTTTGAGACATCAGTAATCACCAAAAGTAATCAGTGATTAATTTAAGTAATCAATCATTTTCCAGTAATGAATGAATTATTCTGATTTAGAAATTTATCTGTAATCAGGCTTGACCAATCGTTGATTGCAGATTTCTTTAACTAATATATTGTTTTATATCTGTTTTCATATATATGGTTCCGAGGGCGTCCGCAGGATTTGTTCTAGGGGGGACAAGGCATAATTGAACCTAGAATGAGCATAAACAAAATGTAACCTATATAATGCTATTTACTACGATTATTGGTACTAATTTTGTGAATATAATATGCACACTACACCGGTTGACACACGCTTGTACACATTAAAAAATCTTATATAATTTTAAAGATAGTGTAAAAATCTTTCTCGTATCATGTCCGAAATATTTAAAAATTTTATTTCAGTTTTTGTCATGTAATATATTTTGGTAGTTTTTTGCTAAAGCAAATATTTTTAATAGTTTAATAAATTAAATAATGTGGGGCCTATATCCTTAAATGAAATCGAATTAACTACTGTTGAGCCCAAAGATTGCAACTTTTAAAGTTAGAATGAAAAAATTTCCTAACATTAAACAATATTTTTTTTGTTGAAAAAATTTAAAAAAAATACATTTTTGGGCCATTTTTTAACTTTGGATGCCTTTAATTCCTTAAAACAATTTCGAGCAATTCATTTAGGATTAATCAATTTTTCAGATTTGGATTTAGGAGTTCAAAATCCATATCATTCGCAAAAAATAAAAATTTGAGTTGTCGCTATTCGTAAAATGTGCATGATAAAGAAGATATTTTTCACCAGATTTCACACCGCATTGACACTAATTTACTTATTTCTTTTTCCAACATGAATCAGTTCTAGCAGTTTGCAAGTTCTTACAATCGAGTACGGAAACATACAAATAATGTGAATGATTTAAAAAATTTATTTATATGTATATTAGATTTGTTTTGTAAATTTCTTAAATGGAAATGCTACAGGATTGTTTGCTATTTTATTAAGTTTAGGAAAAACTACAAAAAAATCTAAGTTGGATCATCTTTATGATAGGATAACAAGCCGCCTTATTGGAAAACATTTATTTTTACAATGACTTTAAAACATAAATTTGCTTATCCTCAAAGTTTCGTAAAAGGTACGAAGTTTTAGTTGAGTTTAAAAAATTTACAACTGAAATCGTTCAGACTGGTTCATCGCACAGTTACCGAATATAAGGAAATGTGTGATTGCAAGGTGTCCGTAGCCTACTGAAAGAGTACGTGCCCCATACGCTAAACAACCGCGGTTCAAACCCTAGCTAAACAGAAGATTCTTTTTCGTGACTAGGTACTACGATCATTCGTAAATGTAAAGTACAATATAAATTGGTTTTTGTACCAATATGAATAAAATATTTGTGTGCCAAACTACGTCCATTTTACAAATTCTTTTCGTGTCTGAAAATTACGAACAAAATTCGTAGAAAATTTTTTCAATTTTCGAATACGTATTGCAAAGTTTTTGTGAAACAAAGGTAAATAAAATTTTATCGCAACATTTGTTCAACAAGGTGTTCATATTACTCTTTTTGGGTCACGATTGCGACACCGATCTCAATTTTTTTTTTTCGCAAACGCGGCTGACAAACACTGAATATTAAATAAATCGATGTATTTCAATACATACAAAATTCAGTATTTTTCAGCAACGTTTGCAAAAAAAAAAAAAAGTGAGAGAAATCGCGACTAAAACGCGTAATATGAACACGGTCTTACAGCAACGGGTACAACATACTATTTGAAAATGAATGCTTTAGCTCTGCTTTATTTATAAATTAACATAAAAAAGTATTTTTGTATTGTTTCAAAATATATTAAATAAATAATGAACATATCGTCATATGAAATCAAAAAAGCCATAAGTCACAAAAAATTCAAAATCGAATTTTTGATTGATTATGATGCATCATATCAAAATACATGTTTCGCAAAATTTTACGCTTCTACAACTAAAACCAACGTTTTTATTAACAAAGTTCTCAAAGCCCTAAGTTTAAGCGCAACTTACAATTTAGAAAGTTTTTTGATTTTCTCTTAAAATGTTTTAATATAAGCTTTCGGATTTTTTGATTTAATATGAAGATATATAAAAAATTGTAATTGTCTAGGGGGGAGGGCAAGCGCCCCGCTTGCGGACGCTCATGTGTGGTTCAACTGTAAAACTGAGACTAGTAAAATACAGAAAAGGTTTCTGAGCACTATTGTTACACTTTTTTAAAAAAACCAATCTAACAAACATTAACATAAGTATAATAGCTTTTTAAACCACTATGGTAAATAGCAATTACTGAAATAATAAAATTGCATACAAATTTTGATTTATTTTTCTGACGAGAAGTAATCTGTAATCACTGAAAGCTGGGTCTAATTGCTGGTTACTTTATTTATTAAAAAATCATGTAATTCTATGTTACGATTTCTAGATTTTTTAAAAATCATGAAGTCACCTTGCATGAATACTTTATTTTTTATAATCTCATGTAATTACTTACCATGATTACTTAATTAAAAGTATTTTCATTTGGTTTTTAATGTGATTTTTATGAATATTTAGAAAAATCAAGTAATCTGTACAATCTGAATACATGTAATCATAATCAGCAATCGTGATTTGTAATCATGGCCATCCCTGATTGCAAAATATTTTACTAGGGTGCTAAAAAATAAACAGAGTAACAGGGTTTTTCCAAGTTTTAGTATGTGTTATGTATCATAATTAGAGTCCGACCGATTATTCGGTTTCGGTTACGGCCATTTACGGCCCTTTTTGTCAGTTTCGGCTAGTTTCAGATATTCGACCTCAATATGTCCGAATCCCGAAACCGAAACTTTTGGTATAAATTTCTTGCATCGGTCATTTAATTTACTTATATAAGTTTTGTTTAATCAAAATATTTACAACGTGTTATACAAAACAAAAATGATTTCCTTATCTATAACATAAAAACGCAAAACATTCTGATTAATTTTATGCGTTTGATACTATCATTTTCGATTTTATCGTTTCTTTTGTAATTAATATTCAATTCCGAACGAATTCTGTGTGTGTGGAATTAAGGAAAAGAAAACAAAATATTTCTATTCTTATAATACTAAACATTTAAAAAAACATAAGATATACAAGATAAGGTATAAAATATGCAATACTTTTGTTATCTATATATATAAAACAGGATGTGTGTATGTATGTAACGTATGGACTCCAAAATGGCTAGGACGATTTTGATGAAATTTTCAGGAAATCTTCAGAATATTCAGGCGGGTGACACTGTGATGTCTACCTTTTGAATTTCTGTCTGTGGGCGGAGGGGCGTTGCAAAATCCAATTTTCATATTGTACCACCAATGACACATACATATATTTTTTTTGTTTTTTTTATTTTATTTTATGTTTTTTGAAAGCTGTTGTCATGTTCTTCAAAACGAGATATCAAACTCTTAAATCGGTTATGTAGTTCCGAAGATATTTACAAAAAACCTATGTTAATAATGATCCAATATCATAATTTTAAAACTTTCAAAATGTTGCATTAAAAAATCCGAGTTTTCGGTTTATTTACAAAATATATACATCATTAGATAACACAAGATATTCCGCGCTTACTACGGTGCAGCTTATTGTACAATACGTTAGAAAATCTATATATATAAAAATGAATGTATGTCTGTTTGTTTGTTTGTGCTTTATAGGAGGCCAAGCCCTTGGAACGATCTTCCTGAAACTTTCACAGCATGTTACTATGACTCTGGAAGGAATAAAAGGCTATATGAAGTTTTTATTGGGCAAAGGAGTGTGGCACCGCTCATATAACCCAAATTTAAATTGGGCATTTTTTGACCTACGCCAATGATATTTGGTTCATTTGGTATTGGCATAATTAGGAATACGTACCAGGAGAAAAGTGGGTGGGAGCACGCCCCTTTTTAGGAAAATTAAAAATCGTAATGTAGTCTTAACTATTGGACCGATTGTCATTAAATTTTCGCAATAGGATATTCTTACGAATTAATAAATTCTTGACTATATAAAGTTGAGATTGTACAAAGGGGCGTGGCCTCACCCATATAACCCAAAATTTAAAATCGTCATATCTTGGTCATTTTTTTACCAACGGCGGCAGTATTTGCTATGTATGGTATTAGCATGAATAGAAATACGTACCAAAAGAAAAGTGGGCGGAGCACGCCCCTTTGTTTGCGATATATTGGAGGATGGACCTGTTAACCGATCTTAAATTTTCATGATACATGATAATTTTTTTTCGATCATGCACACTTCTGCACCTACTGTTTTACTACGTTTATTAACGGCTTTACCTCAAATTTAAAATACATATTAATTAAAATAGTGGGGTAGCCCCATTCTCTTTCTCACACAACTGTCTGCAAAACAGCTGATTTTTTAATATGTGTTAATTAAAATAGAGTGTGGGGTAACCCCATTCTCATTCTCCCACAACTGATTGCGAAACAGCTGATTGTGTAATTTCTGCTTTTTGATTGATCTAAAAATAAAAAGGGGGAGCATGAAGAAAATTATATGCGGTTCAGTGCTGAACTCTAATTGGTTTACAACAAAAAAAGGGGAGAAGCATTGCAATAATTAAATTAAAATTTAATAAATAAATTTTTGTAAATATATAAATACTTTTTATTACATTTTATAACGAGGGGGTAGCGAAGCACACCGGGTTCAGCAAGTAAAAAATAAAATAAAAAATTATCTCATATCGTATATATAAAAAGAAGTGTGCATTTTGATTTCGCCAATAACTGAAAAAACAGGTCTACCAAAATTTCAGGGTACGTTGGGTATGGTCCGAAGATGGTTTATGTAAGGTATTGCACGAAATCGGTGCAGTGGTTCCGGAGATACGGAATTTTAAAATTTTTCCCATATACTCCCATACAAATCGTTCGTTCTGGTTGGTGTCTTTTAAGATCTCAGGAACGGTAACATCTAAGGGCATCAAACTTACAAAATTTGTTGCCATGGCCTACATCTCATATAATACATAAATAAAAATTGCTACACCTCCTATTACCGCCCACAAATTAATAAAAAATCTATATTTCCGACGCATTCAGTTGTATTTCACTAATATTTTGTTATTTAGTTTGTGTGGTTATTCTCGGCAACTCAACAAAAAATGGAAGAGGCCGAGTTGTGCATGTTTTTAATGAAACTTGGTGTATATGTGCTTTGTGACCAATTGGTGGTCACTATATAAATAAATGTTTCCACGCCTACTTTTACCGCACCTTCTTTACACACAAAATCGTTTGTGCAATGTCTTTAAAGATCTCAGGAACGATAAAACTTTAGGCTACCAAAATTACCACATCTCTTATCAACGTTTATATCTCAAATAATAAAAAACGAAAGTTGCCACACCCATTATTACAACCCACAAATCAATTTAAATGCTATATTTCAGACGAATTTTGATGTATTGAGCTAAAGTTTTGTAATTAAGTTTGTATGGTTACTCTCTGCAACTCAGCAAAAAATGGGCGTGGTCGAACTATAACTTCGCCCACTTTTCAGAAATGATTACAACTCTCGAGTTGTGCATCTATCCTATTATATAAAAGCCCTTGTGACACGTATGGATGTTCCGCAATCACACGAGAACCACTGAAGCGATTTAGATAATAATGGTACAAAAATTTTTTTGATTTTAACTGAATCATGCTAGGCTATGTAAGATTTGCCATGCCTACTTTTTACGTCCACTGTAATGCAAAAATTCAAAATTTAAGACGGGTTTTGTCGTATTTGACTAAAAATTGGTAATTAAGTTTATATAGTTACTGTTGGAAACTGTACTTAAAATGGGTTTCCAAGCCACCTTTTACCGCCCACAAATGAATGGCAATTCCATATTTCAGACAGTTGTGGTCGGTTAAGGCTAAAATTGAATACATTTGTTCATATGGTTACTTTCGGCAGCTGTACTAAAAATAAGCGTGATCGCACTAAGTTTACGACCCCTTTTTATAGGATTAGCGTGGAGTGAAGCAAAGTGCACCAGGTATAAACTTAATTAATCTGAAAATTTGGCAGTTGATTTGTTTCGAAGATGAGATGCTTAAGATAGAAAAAAATTTGCCACACCCTCTTTCACTTCCCACAAATCAATAAAAATTAAGTAAAAATCTTTTACAAAACATCACAAATTTCTAAACCGCTCCTATGATAACAACGAAAATTTGTATTGTATTTAGGGGTTTCCAGATACAATCTATTTTGATCTATACAAGTCGAATGGATCTATCAATGAAGATAAGGCGAAATACTTGGTGTCAACAAACAAACAGTCCCAGCGTCTTAGAACCCACGTTACAGTTGACAGTACCTCCTTCGAGGTTGTGAAGGACTTCGTCTATCTGGGATACAGCATAAACTCAACCAACGACTTCAGCATTGAGATCAAACGAAGAATAACTCTTGCCAACAGGTTTTACTTTGGGCTCAGTAGGCCCAAGAACAGAAACAGAGAGAAACAGAGCCCTCTCTCGACGAACGAAAATCACGCTCTATAAATCGCTCATCATACCCGTCCTACTTTATGCATCACAAACCTGGACGCTGAGCAGTTCAGATGAAGTGACTTGAGGAACATTCGAGAGAAAGGTTCTTTGTAAGATCTACGGACCAATCTGCGTCAATTGCGAGTACCGAATACGGTGGAATGATGAGCTGTATGAGCTGTACTCTGACATCGACATAGTCAAGCGCCTCCTCTTACGCCTTTTTTTAACTATTGTAAATTTAGTTATTGAAATGCGTTTCACTGTGGAAAATATCGGCTAATTTAATTTTGGAAAATTCTATTATTTTGACACCAAAAACATTCACACATCTTGAAAATTGGAGAAATTTTTAGTGCAACGACTTTTTCATAAAACATCGTTACCTAGGAATGAGAAAAAAGCGACATGAAAATCAAAAATCGGTATTTCGATGCAAATATCTCCTCTGTTTATAAATATATTTCATACAAATTTTTTTTGTTCAATATTCAAAAAAATTAGTTTTCAAAAATAGTTCGAACTGTGCCGTTTGGTCAGTGTATATACTTTTTATGATATTTATTCAAAAAAGGTCAAAAATACTGACTTTTACTCAAAAAATTGCTCAAAAATTGTTTTTGTTGTAAAAATAAAATCAAGTAAGAATTTGACTTATGAAAAATCGATTTATTTTCGACTTTTCTTATAGCTTAACATCTGAAGAATGTTTAAAGTCAATCAGAGCAAAACTGCTTACTTACTGTCCCCTTTCCTCTAAAATAAAGCTCCAATTTACAATTTTAAAAGCGCTTTTCTCAAAACCACTTTATTAAAAGCCATTCACAGCCATTTAAAAACTACATAACTTATTTATTTCAAACTTTCTACATTAAAAACATTTTCCTCTAATAGTAAGTTTCAGATTTTTTTTTTTACTTTCCACTTACGAAATGGAGTTTTTCGTGAAAAATAGGAATTTTCATTTCAAATGATCACCAAAATTTTTAAAATTAAATAAATAATAATCAGAGAACGTTGGGGGAAGGAATTAATGATACTTTGACTAAATCTTAATGATTTATATATAAAAATGAATGTGGATATGTTTGTATATCACGTATTGCTGAACCTATCTTTATGAAATTTTCAGGGAAACTGTGATGTTTGGTTTCGATTGGACAAGAAGGCTCACAAACCAATAAAAAGTGTATATATCAGACGGTTTTGATCGTAAAAAACTAAAATGTAGTTATTTTGTTCAGATGGTTACTGTCGGCAACCGTACAAAAATATATCTATATACTACAATTTGGTAATTTAGTTCATATTTTTACTCTCGACAACTTTCCAAAACTTGGGTGTGTTCGCACTATATTTGCGCGGTTTTAACCGGTTTTGCGGTTTTAACCGTAGAAGACAAAAACTTGGTAATTTAGCTTATATGACTTTACCGATTTTCATGAAACTTTAGGAAGTTACATCCAAAAAATATTTAGGATAAAATTACGAATAAAATCTTTGTAGAAATACAAACAAGGGCTATTTGTAGAATGTACAAATGTTTTTTAAATGGTACAAACGTTTGTAGTGTTGGCCGCGTTACAAAAATTTTTGAATTCGTAACTTTGTACATTCTACTAACGCTCGTTTGTAAAAATCTATTATATATAAATTTGTGACATGAACGAACATTGTTTGATAATATACGAAGTGGTGGTAGCAGGTGTATATATACACAAAGCAGATTCTATTTTCAAGTATTTTGTTCATCACTTTGTATGGGATTTGGCCGTAGTTCTGTTCCAACCATGCCCATTTTTAAAAAAAATTCTACGAGTATTATTAAAAAAAATACTACAACCAAAATTTCAGCAAAATGGCTTTCATAACATTGGGCTAAAATAATAAAAACCTTTCATTATGTATGGGAGGTGGGCGTACTTTTGTACGAACACGTCCATTCTCACAGTATAATATTTTTATCTTTCTAGAAGTGCGTACACAAAATTTCATATCAATATCTGGATTGGGAATGTTTTTGAAACCCCTTTGTATTGAAAGGGAACCACTGTGCATCAGTTCGAACGAATTTTTAAATCAACTCAATCTGAAAATAACTTTTAGGTTAAATTTATTTGCATCGCATTAATTTAATCCAATGGATTCAAATTATATTGCTGTTATATATGTACTATATTGTTTTTAAATTAATTCAAATTGCAGTGAACGTTTTTCTTATTCCCAACATTTCTATAATTACAGCCGACTTATATTAAAATTCTCAAAAAATCGACTTTCATCTGATTCATAACGCGTTGATATTTCTTCAGTATATTTAATTTTTTAATATAGCCATTATACGCATATATTACCATTTAATTATTGGTCCGGGTGGAACGGGTATGGATTGCTTCATTTGGCAAGTGCTCTTAACAATGAAATGTATGTCAAAACATTTCAAACTGGTTCATTCGCTAAAAGAAAAGGATACCTACAGGTGCACTTTTGCTGACAATTGCTCACAATACCTTTTCAGTTTTAGAAGCCTAGGCGGCGCACCGAATGTGGCAGTTTATAAATAACCAATTCTACCAACTGCCAGACGAATCGACGAATCGACGAATCGTCAAAGCCTGTCGTGTGCACATCTTAATTAAAATTATTAAAGGTAATTGAATTCGGATATATATTAATTTTTTATGTAGCGCTAGTAATTCCATTTTCTGATTATATTTAAATCTAGACGCCAAAAAGCAACACTTTGAAGAAATACAAAATCAAACAAAGCCAAAAGCAGTTGCAATCAATATTTGATATTAATAATAGTGCAGCATAGTATTTAATAATTTTCTCTTGTGGATGAAACGAATGCGTTTGTAAAATATACAAAGGCATTCGTAATATTTAATAATTTTCTTTTGTAGATGAAACGAATGCGTTTGTAAAATATACAAAGTTTTCTTTGTACAATGTACAAACGGTCATTTGTATTATTCACAAAGTCGTTTTGGGTGTATTAAACACATTAAAAAGGGAGTTTTTGCATTGGAAAATGAGGCGTGGCACCTCCAATACAGAGCCAATGTGCAATATCGATTAGCTTTGGAATTAGATGTCACACAGCTTTCGAATTCGGAATACGAAAAAAAATTACACGTGCAATTTCACTGATTTACAGGGGGCGTGATACCTAGGAAATTTTGAAGTTGGTGTAAAAAAATGTCTCGTTAGGCGCTGACGACCGCTGATGTAAACTATCAAAATGATCCAAATGATCTATAGCAGCGGTGCACAAACTATCGATCGCGATCTACTGGTCGATCTCTAGATGCTTTTTAGGCGATCCCGAGATAAAATTAAAATAATACACAATATTTATAAATGAAGATCTCTTATCAACTTTTAATTTTTGTTAAAAGCATCCCTGTCACGAAACTACTCTTTTTCTGCATAATCAAAAAGAATATAGCGTACTCCCATGAATTGATTTCCCACCATGATTTACATACTGCTCTGTGCGAAAAATTTAGGGACATTATGTTGGCAGGCTTGTTTTTTATTCCTTTTTCCTTTCTTTCGTAAAATTTTAAATGTTCTCTGAAAGTGTTTCATACCGAAAAAGTGAAAAATTCATATTTATGCAATGTTTATCGCAGTGAATAAGTTATTTTAACATAAATTAAGCGAAAAGTAGCAAAAAGTGTTATGAATAGAAAAACCAAAGTTAATAATTTCCATGACGACTTTTTTAAAATAATTAATATGCAATTCCTCGGTATCAATTAAAAAAAAATCAATTTAGAGCGACATTATCGCACCAATAATAAAAATTATGAAAGTGATTTTCCAATAAAATCGGTACAGCGAAAAATCCAGTTGGAAAAACAAAAAACTCCACTTGAAAAAGAGCAATATTTTTGCACCAGGTTCATCATTCAATCCAAAGCTGCAACGATTGCTTCGTATCGAATAAGTTTCATATTAGCCAATTGTAGAAAACCCTTCCACGATGGTGAAATTATAAAAGAGGCTTTATAGTCGGAACCTTTGTTCGCACAAAAGATATAGAACAAAAAAGATATAGTTTTAGCTTATAAAGATTTGCAACTTTCGTATTAAATTGTAACTAGAAGAGTTAAATCTATGCAAGTTGACTTGGTTAAACAACTTAAGCAAGACATAGTCGTATGTAAGTACTTTTCTCTTCAGTTCGACTGGTCAACTGATGCTTTTGAAACTGCATAGCTCAGAATATTTATAAAAATGATTTTCACAAGTATGATTTCAAAAGAAGATCTTTTGACCATTATTCCAATGAAAGAAAGGCATATATTTATCAAGCCTTTATTCATTTGGTGGAAAAATGTAAACTTCCTTTGTATAAACTTTTCTGCATAACAACAGATGGCGCACCAGCAATGATAGAAAGATTAAATGGATTTTTGAGTCTTTGTAGAAAAAATAATTAATTTCCAGACTTGGTTTCATTTAATTGTATCATACATCAGTACTCTTTGTGTGCCAAAATGCTAAATATGAAAAATATTATGAATATTGCTTATAAAATAGAATATTGCTAAAAAAGCTTGCAGCGACGTCTTTTTAGAATTCAGCTAGATGAAAATGGTTCAGAATATAACGATCTGATATTACATACTTACGTCAAATGGTTAAGTCGCGGCTGGTTTTTTGAAAGAATTCAGGAATTGCTCCCAGAAGTAACTATATTTTTGAACACGCGAGGAGATAAAAGCAAAAAACTATCAAATCAAAAATGGCTTCTAAATTTGGCGTTTTTAACAGCTTTTAAAAATCACTTAAATATACTGAATCTTAATCTTTAAGGAAAAAATAAAGCTATCATTGACTTATTGAGCTCAATTAATAGCTTAAAATCAAAGTTGTTGATTTGAAAATCGCAGCTGTCACCAAAAGATTTTATAAACTTCCCAAGTTTAAAGGCAACCACAGAAAAAATAAACTGCAGAAGTACATTTGAAGAATATATTAAGAAGATTGAAAATGTTTTACTTGAGTTTGAAAAACGCTTTCAAGAATTTAAACAGTTGGAACCCATGTCGTTCATGTCATATCCTTTTGGAAATCAGGGAAAAGAAGATATATTTCTAAAATTGGCAGATTTCTTTGATATGGATTCTTCAAATATAGAAATCGAGTTCGTTGCTCTTAAATCAGATATTTTCATCAAAGCAAGAGCACATGAAGACAATTTCTGGTCTTTCCTCCATGAGGATAAATACTCCTGCTTAAGAGCTATAGCCTTACAATTGACCTAATACTTTGGCTCCACATATTTATGTGAATCAGATTTTTCTCTCATGAAGTTCATAAAATCCAAGTACCGAAACACACTCACAGATGAAACAATGTGCCTGCGCTTAGCAGTGACAAGTTATGTCCCGTCGTTTGACCAGCTCGCTGACAACATGAAATGCCATGCAGCAACATCTAAAAATATCTAACGGTAACTAATTTTTATTTTTTTTAATCTATCTTTCTGTACTATTTTCAAATGCTGTCGATAATTACCAAAAAACCCTGGGCACCCTTGTGAAAGAAAGTTAATTTTTAAACTGTTTTAGAAATTTTTTGCTTGATCTTTGGATTCAGTTTTCAACTGAAGTCGATCCTTACCACGAAAAGTCTGGCCACCCCGGATCTATTGCCATATATTGCCATATTTTGCTTTTTATTCTCATCCTACCCTAAATGATTAAATTTCATTGCTTGTGGCGTCGACGAACAAAAACATGTCGTGCATGGATTGCCGAGAGAGAAAGTGTCTATTGTTTGTCGTTGTAGGCTTTCGTTTGGTGTTGAGCAAATCAAACTCTCAAGTGTTATTAGATAACAGTCAACTGTGAGCAATGCAATAAATCACAGTGTGTGTACGTTGAAATAGATGCACCGACGCAGGGCTTTAATATGTATAGTCATTAAATTAAAAAGATCCGCGTTCAGGGAGCCTCCCGATAATCGGTACAATAACGTTATACCAAGAATGAAACTGTTGGCGCAACAACTTAACTGTTGAATTAAATGCGAAAGTTGTTGGTAAATCAAATACCTAGCACTTGCGCCAGCAACTTTTATATTTAGGGCAACAATTTTATCACTGTGGGCACAACAACTAAACTGTTGAATAAAATGCGAAAGTTGTTGATGAATCAAATACGTAGTACTTGCGCCAACAACTTTTATATTTAGGGAAAAAATTTAATCACTGTTGACACAGCAACTTAACTGTTAAATCAAATGCGAAAGTTGTTAATGGATCAAATGCTTTTGCACTGTTACCGCAAATGAGTTCCATTTTTGGGAACGAAATGACTAACAAAAGTTGTTGCCATTAAGTAGAAAATGGTTGGCGTCACAGCGTTTTTTTAGTGTAAAAACAAATGGTAATGGGCTTATTCTACAGAAAACCAAACTCTGTTGAGTGTAAATATCTTTAGCGACATAGTTTGAACTTTTCCGGCTGGTACGGGTTATTTTCCTTCATGATACTAAAAATCTTCTTCGTAACGCATACAAAAAAACTGAAGAAATAAATCAATAGAATCACGAACGAACGTAATTCCCCGGAATTAATGTATAAAAAAGCTTTATAACCCATTCAAAATATGTGGCTCACTGATGATCGACGTGTCTAACGAAGGGGTAACGTAATTCATGGCTGACTTTAAAGTAATTAAAAATTTTCTAATAACGTTTTCTTTGGCCACAAATCTCAAAAAATATATTTAGGAGATATCACCGATCCCCAATCCGGTAACTACAAAAATATGGCTACAAGGCCAAGTTAAACTCATGAAGCCTCACCGGTGAGCCAAGTGTCACCACAAGGGTTAAGTTCATTTTGTTAAGCAAAGAAGCTTCGCAACCACTCACAAAAACTAATATTTGGTAGCAATGTTCAATATAAAATTTGAAAGTAAAATCATAAGCAACTTAAGTATAAAGTTCTAATTCGTTTAAATAAATAAATAAATTGAAGGGCTTATTGCAAAAACGTGATAAGACACATGATCTAAAAAATCAATGTTTTAGGCTGAATATAATACTCAATGCATTGTTAATAACAACTGAATAGATTTTGGCTATTTCTAATTAATTTACTAACCTATTTGCAAAAGTTTTCGTGTTCAATTCCATTTCTTAATACAAAAATAAATTTTTTTAAAACTTTAGAGTCGATTATTTCAAAAATGTTTTTTATGTGGCTTATCACGTTCTTGTAAATTCCAATTTGGTATGAAACTTTCAATACCTTGGAATAATGTTAAGGAACGACAATGGTACGCATCACAGCGTTGAAAAGAGAATACAAGCAGGCAAACAAAAACACAAGCACGCATATAGTCGAAAATTTTGACTAAAAAACAGAAAATCTAACTTTATAAAACTAGAATACGTCTAAAAGAAGCATACTGTTTCCAAAATTGGTATCGTATAACAGCCGATAGAAAAACATGAAATCTTCGGCGTACGAACGAGGAAATTAATGAAGTTCATAGCGAGTACATATGAGAGGTCAGTGACTTTTTTAATTTCCCGCGTAGCAACTCTAAATTCAACATGGTGCTGTCAACTACCTTCTGTTTATAGACAGCTGTCAAATTTTGAGCAAGCTGTATCATTGAGTTGTGTTTGGGAAAAAATTAATTTTGTGGACTTAGTATTATTTTTTGCTTTAAAAAACCATCACCGAAACTAAGAAAAGGCTGGATAAATACTATCGAGACTGTGCTCCATCAATTTCAATGGTGAAAAAGTTATTTACTGAATTCCATTGTGGTCGCACCAGCACAAGTGATGCTGAATGCTCAGATCGCCCAAAAGAGGTCGTAACGCCAGAAATCATCCATAAAATCCATGTAATTATATTGGGTGACAGGAAAATGAAAGTGTGTGCTTGGATTAGACTGTAAGCATTTTAACTAAATAGGTACATCACATTTTACATGAATATGAAAAAGGTATCCGGCCAATGGGTGCCGTGATTGCTTACATACTACCATAGTTCAGGGTTCTGATTCAGCGACCCATTTTTAACTAGTGTTCGCGCAAGCACCGTATTCGTAATATTATAAAAATAGGTATCAGCCCTTTCTGCCGTATTGAATTTTAAAATTCTGAATTAAAATTCGAAATCAGCTAGGGGGTCGCTGTGAAACACTGTGAAATGATGTTTAAAACTCTTCAAAATACATTTTACTAGGTGGAAATACTGTGGTAAAAGTTAAGGTGGCAACACTAACCTCCATCTTAAATTTTAGAACTCTGACATTAGATTCAAAATCAAATCCGTTGTCAGAATTTAACAATTACTAGAATTCGGAAAAATACAAACAAATCTAGGTGGCAACTCTATCCGGCATCTGGAATTTTAAATTTTGACATCAATTCCTAAATCAGTTACCCCTAAAACTGCCAATCATGGAGTCCACAGAACCCTTAAAAGTCCTATTACGCTTAAGCTTTCTCTACACAAGCTCATTGAATTTTTTGGATACTTGCTTTAAATTGAATTAATTGGATACTTGCGATACTTGGATACTTGGATACAAGCTTTTGCCGATCGTTTCAAGCTTTTCAACTTTCTGCCCGACAAAGTTAGTCTAAACAAGCCAAGCCAACGAGCAAGCATGGATTTGACTTGTATCTGTTTGGTATTTTTGCAAGCTGGCTAAAGCTTGCTTTTTCAAGTTAGGCCACAAACTTGAATTCAAGTTCTTGAAAAGGCTTGAACTTCAAGTAGGCTTGTTCATTAAAAACGTATTGTTCAAAATAAAATAGTTTCGGAATAAAATTGCAATCTATTTGCTTTTTAGTAAGGAGAAAAATAAGACAACATTTAAATTACATGACTTTCACATAAACATTTTTTTTTTGAAAGGTCATTATTTTTGATATAACTTGCATAGTTAGTAATTAAATTACAAAAAACATAAGTACGCTTACTGTAATTTTAATTGTCATTTTCATTGATTACGATTACAGTAATTGTAATATATATATTTTTCTATAACAATTACAGTAATGGTAATTGTAATTTGCGTGTATACCGATTACAGTAATCGTAATAATTGCATTGTCACCGGACTTACATACGTATGTTAAATTTCTGGGGTGTGGCAGCATTTTTTCCTGAACCAACCTCTTCCTGAAGGAAATTAACTGCCAAAATTTTAGCTGAATCAGTCCAGTAGTTTTGCGGATAAAGCATTTTTATTGATTTGTGGGGGTAAAAGGGGGTGTGGCCAAATGTTTATAAACCTCATGCTTTATTTGATAAAACTTTACTGTTTCAATTTCAGCTGAATCAGCCCCGTAGTTTTACAGATATTGCATTTTTATGGATTTGTGGGCGGTTAAAAGGGGAGTGGCAAAAAATTTTCCTTAACTATCCTCTATGCGAAGTAAATTTACTGGCAAAATTTTAGCTGAATCGGCCTAATAGTTTTAGAGATTTAGCATTTTTATTGATTTGTGGGCGGTAAAAGTGGGTGGGGCAAAATTTTTATCATAATATTGCATCGTCACCGGACAATATGTATGCTAAATTTCAGCTTAATCGGATACCAACAAGTTGTCAAAAAATGGCTAGTAGGTTTTAAGGACATACATACATACATACGAAGCAAGTTAAATAAAAGCTTATAAAAAGATATGTTTTTTATGTACTACTTTATTTAACGAGTTGAATCTTAAGACTAAACTTATAAAGTATCTCCTAGCTCCTAGCTAACTTTGCCTCAATAATAGGCCGGGTCGATTTGTGGGGAGGCAAAAAAAATCGCCCAGTGCTCAGTGAAAATCGTATTCTAGAGATCAAAATAAGAAACTTTGCCCGAGGAACTATACCTCTAAAACGAATTCTAATGCCCAACTTTTCCGTGTGGTCAAATTTTGAAAAATCCCTCTTTGACCCATTTAGAGTGCCCCAATCGAGTCCAAATGTTCTCAAGACTCAATTGGGGCACTCTAAATGGGTCAAAGAGGGATTTTTCAAAATTTGATCCTATGGAAAAGTTGGGGCATTAGAATTCGTTTTAGAGGTATAGTTCCTCGGGCAAAGTTTCTTATTTTGATTCCTAGAATACGATTTTCACTGAGCAATGGGTGATTTTTAAATCGACCTGCCCTACTCAATAAGTATATATGTATAAACAAACATTAGTATATTTATACATACATACATTTGTTTCTGTCTTCAGAAAAATATTTTTTTATGACTGCAGTTTGGTGCATGCACAAATACGCCGAATCAGCGTCTATACTTATTTCCATAAATGTGAGGGATGAAGTTGCGTTGGGTATGTAAATCGCTAAATTTTTATAATTGGACCAAACCTTATAATTCTAGCATAGGTTGTACCAACAATTACCCTCATTAATATGTTCTTTGATTTTTTTTTTATTTTTGATAAAATGGGACCAAAATATCTTGACCCCGGCAGAAAACTACTTTTTATTTTACGCCACTTAGCGAGAAAAAGATGCATTAAATAACTTCTTTAGAATATTGTTTTTTGTATTATTTACGCATCAAAATGTTCAAATCTCTACGAGTCTCTTCAAAATAAATGTTTTAAATTGAGTCTCTTTTTTCTATGTGCAATGTCACCCTAAACTAACTAAAACTAGTTATATAATGCAGTATCAACAGTAATATTATATACTAATGGAAACTTTTGACAAAAAATTGGACATCTATTTTCTTAGTAGTGATCAAAAATTTGCAAGTACCCGTTTGTAGACTTCTAAAATCTATGTATTTTTATAACAAGAGGGCTATAGCTTATCAGAAGAGGCTAACAGAACAAAGATAGTTTTGTAAAAGTTGTTGCCTAGTGTTATCTATAATACCTTGTATTACCTTTGGTTGTGAAATATTATTTATATTTAAGCTTTCAAGTTAGTTATAAATGTGTTTAAAGCTCTTAGTGTGGACAAAAATATTTCCTTTGCTTGCATCTCTTGCTAAAAATAATGTCTATTATAAGCTTTGCAGAAATACGTGAAAAGCTTCAAATGATTATCTTATCAAATGCAACAACCTCATTTTTGGCTTGTGTCTTGGTTTCTCTGACAAAAAAAAAATCATTCTAATGAAGTGATGAAAGTCACTTGGAAAAGATGACGTGATGTTATATCACATTGTGGATTGGGTCAAGCATAGCGAACACTAATACATAGTCTTATTACACAACCTTTCATGATATATTTTTTTTTTTATTTATTTTATTTATTTTCGAACACGGAACAAAAAAGTTTAAGAAAAGAGGGAATCGTATTTTGAAAATATATGTGTGGTTGCATTTAATGCTCAGAGTTAAGTTTAGTGAAAATAATAAAGAAAATAATAATTTCTTAATATATAAATTTATGTTGTTCAATTTTCCTTACAAATGTCCTTTGATGTGAAAAAACTTTAAACTTAAAACTAGAAGTGCATTTATGTTTATAATCTTGTTTTAGTCTTTAAAAAGTTTATCTGGTCTTACATTTATAAAAAATAGTCTTTTTTTGTAGCGAAATGCATCTAGTCGATAGTTAGACAAAAAACACAAACTTATTTTTCTGTGATAACTATAAATAAAGAATTTTTTTCGTTACTGATAACATTTATTCCCAAGTTGTATTTTTTGCGCTGCCTCGTAACAGTTTTAGATGAGAAGACAATTTGTAGGTTGCTCAAAAATTTACTTTTCAAATACTGATATCACTTTTGTGAGGTGTTTGCTGAATAACCAACATGCGAGTTTCTCAATTATGAATCCACTAACCAAAGTACTTCATCATTGCTCAGAGAGTCATTAACGGAGCTTGAAATTATAAACTAATGAAGAATAATGTGCCGAATAAACGACACAAATTATTTGCGCAAATCAGAGTTTGTGCAGTTCAGTTGTGCCGTCTGTGGCCGTTTTGTGCGGTTTGTGCAACTGGTTGCGTAAAAATCAAAACGATTTTGATATTTACACAAACTTTACCTTCTCCGATTTTTGCAAATAATTTGTGTCGTTTATTCGGACCATAAGCTAAATTACTGCAATATTGGGAGACAGTGGCGTAGCTTAGGTTGCTGGCGATTATCCTTATCTATATCTAAAATCTTTATACAAAAAATAAAAGTTTGTAATACACATACTGGGGTGGAATCGGCTAAGGTGATAGTTGATAGAACCAAAATCTTCTCTTCTGCTCTGCGTGATTACCATGTGATTATTAAATTGACAATCGCATATATCTATTGATTTAATGCGACAGCTTTTTTGGTGTCGTTTTCACATATTTTTAACGTTTTCATTTTTTACTCAAAATAAAGCAATTTTTTACTCAATAAAACTGAAAAGTAAAATAAATAACTTCAAGTGAACTTCTGTGTATTCTGTATTAAACTATTCCAGTGTACATATTAAAGAGAAATGTTTACTTCACTGAGACTGCTGTAAGTAATGCAGAAAATAATAATTAAAAAATACATCTTCTTAGAAAAAATCTAAGAAATAAAGGGAATATCTGGGATTTTTGTGAATTAAAGTAAAATTATAAAGTAGTATATCGTCGTTGCAAGTGCAATTCCGTGTATCCATCACTTGAAATACCGCTTATATTGCAAAAAGGCCAAAATTAATTTAATTTTCATATGATCATTTATGATTAATACATTTATTTTGATTTTTCACTAAAAGCATATTTTAAAAGAAAGAAAATGTCTAGTTTGAAAAAATGTATAGTTCAATTAAAAATCCATTCAATAGTCTTCATTTATTCATCTGGCTGTGCACCCGGGGGTGGACCCCCAACCCTCCCAGGCTACGCTACTGTTGGGATGAAAAAAATACACTTTGCCGTATTTGCGAAAATGAGCACATATTTTTCAAACAGTGCCAGCTACACAAGTCTCTGCCGAGCGAGTTTTTTTGGCCTTACTTTTTTATTGACAGACAAAAGATGCAATTTGGGGGACGAAGAGATTTCGCAAACTTTTTAAATTAATTTTCTAAAATAAAGTTACTGAACCTTTCACTTACAAACATTTTCGATTTAATAAATGCCTATCAAATAACGTAAAAGTATATTTCTTTAGAATAGATCTGAACAGGCAAAGAAAAAAAATTTCGAAAGCAAAAGTTATGAGCAACGTACAAAATTTTTCTCTTCTATAACTGCTACGAGATAACGTAAAAAATACCTATTAAAAATTACTATTATCAAGCAACGAATAAAATTTTTTAAATTTAGACCTCAAATAAATAAATAATAGTTATTTTAGATCTCTGAACAATTACTTTATAATATTGAAACCGATTTTGATATTGAAATTCTTAAAATAAAAACACTTATATATCAACTTAAAGATTAGAAGAAAATTTAAAATTGTAATTGTGCTTATGTGTTATTGTTCTTTATAAATGAATTTCATTTACCTACTCCTGTCTTCGTTCAAAGAATATTTGATTGAAAATCATTTTTACTTATACGTATATATGTATATAAAAAAACAATTTGAACATTGCACACTAAAAAAATAGCACTGTGCAACACATTTCTCTAACGGAAAAGCGGACAACACGGAATGATAGTACTGGTGTATAGTAAGAAAACCCTAAGAGGTTTTGTAAGTGATCATTAGGCCGTATCAAATTACACTTTTTTCGAATTTTAAGAGGTCTCAAAATTTGCATAGGATGGTTAAGATCTACCAAAAAAGTTTTTAAAAAAAGATGTCTTCCTCCCACGCAAGGACAAATTAAAAAAAAAAACAGTAAAAAATAACGACCTAAAAATGCATAGACTTTTTTAAGAAAAACTACATTTGTATTAAAGCAAAAGTAATAGTAGACTTTAACTAACAAAATTTGTCCAAACACGATGCCACTCTCGATTTTTACCCACGTTGTTCTGTGTGAAGGAATTTCGAATCTAAAGGCTCACTCGAGATAGCTCGTTGAGACATGATTACTGCAATGATAACATTTTTACTAATATTATTATATTTGTTCTGCAAACACAAATTTTTGCCTAAATAAAGTCATTATTTTCTAGTAATGGTACCAAAAATAACATAATAGTTGAAATCATAACATCATTGAAATCGTCAACATCCTATGATTGCCTCAACTATTAGTTGCAACAAAAATGTTGTAGTTCTGTCAATCTTGATAAATGTGAATATTATTATAGAAACAAACATACTAGAATTTTGAATGTTTTTCTGAACTATTGTTTGATTGTTGGCAAACGAAGCAGAACATAACCAAAAATCGAAAGAAATTATTGTGTCTGAACAGTTTGCAGGAAAAACTTTCACTTCATTCACACACAATAAGTTTTATCGATTCCTTGCTTTGTGCCGTTTCGTTTGTCAACTGTTCACTTATTGTGTTTTGTTTTAAATCGCCTTATCCTAAAAACAGCACACAGAAAAGTGACATTTTCGACTTTTATTTCTATTAACCGTAAATATATTTCGCAATTCTGATCATATTTTGTTTATTTATTTATTCGATTGCTAAACCTTAACAGGTTTTATAGCAAATTTAAAATTATAAAACAAGATATGTAATATAATTCAAAAATATAAAATATGATTTTGATTGAAATCATGTATTATTAACAGACTAAAAAATTGTAATAAATAATTTAATTTTACTAAAGTTTAATTTTAATTTAATTTTATTAAAGTATAAAAAAAAAGTTAAGTCAAATCAATAATCAAAATATATCACACATATTGCTATTTTTGTGACAATGCACTTAATGTACCATGTTTATGAATGGCATTAGTCAGGCGAGCTGTAGTAGCGGCTGTTGCCTACTGGTAGTGTACGTGGCTCGTAAGCGAAAAAGCCAAAAGAAAAAAAAGTAAAAGAAAATTTTATCAAATGATTTTTCAATTAAATTTATATTTCTGTTCAGCCAAGACAATGGCAAACCTCAGTGACAGTGGAAATTGGAGTGCATTAAAATAAAAAAAAATAAAAATGATTGTTTCAATAATATTCTGGATCCCAAAAATAAATTCATAATATAGTTGTTGCAATCATTTTTTTTCGACCCAACAAGAGAATAATGATTGTTTCAATAATATTTTGGTTCCTACAAAAAAGTTCCTTTTCTTAATATAGTTGTTGTAATCATTTTATCATGACCAAAGAAAATATTATATGTTTAAGAACATGTTAGCAACAATCATAATCTAAATCATACTATGATCCTCTTAAAACATGTTTTTGCAACTATGTTTTTTATGTGCGTGTATATGAATATGTAATTTTTCTTATAAAAATAAAAGCATTTTTAGGTCGTTATATTATTGTTTTTTTCCAAAAAAAACAACTTTTTCCTTGTGGGAGAGGAATTTTTAAAATTTTTTTTTTTGGTAGACCATGCAAGTTTTGAGACCTCATAGAAAGCAAAATTCTAAAAAAGTGTAATTCGATACACCCTAATTTGTACTTCATTTTTAAAAAATACTCTATAAGTGGCAAACTTTCAATGCTTATAGATCTTAAAAGTGAGCTTACTTTGCAAAACCCTCTTAGGGTTTTGTTGGCTTAGATCAGTACTATTGACCAGTGTTGGTCGCTTTTGCTTTAGCACCGTGTAATTTATTTTTTGTTAAACTGATTTTAAATACCTATAATAAAATAAATCTACTTCTTTCTTTAGTATGTATTTTGAATATTACTTACAACATATATTATTGGAAACGTTTCATTTAGATACGTTAAGGAATATTTTTCTTCAGACAACATTGTAAGAAAAATAAAATAGTTCATCTTGCAGAATATTTCGTAATTGTGCAGAAAAAATGTAGTTATGTTAAAAACCATTTTATTAATATGAAGAATAAATGAAGTCGTATTGAAAAATATTTTGTAGAAAAAAATAAGTCATATTGAAGATATATTTTCAAAATATATAAACATTTTTTTCGAACTGAAGAATGTTTTGTTAACTTGAAGAATTTTTTAACAGAAAAGAATTTTATTCAATACAAGATTTTATAAAAATACAGTCGCAATAAAATTTCTTTGAAGTTATAAAATTTATTCAAATTAACAAAAGGTTTGTTGTAACACAAAGGAGGTGTTGGCCGTGTATTGATCACCATTTCATCAAAATAACCTCCTCTTTCTCCATATTCACTGCCTTAACTTATCTTTTTGTAGTTGTATTGTAGGTCTATACATCTGTGTAGATAAGCAATAACAGCTTAAGTCTTATTTCAATGTTTCGAGAAATCTTGCTTGAAAGTTTTCATTCTACGTTTAAGTTATATGGAATAGTCTTTTGTTTATTTGTCATAACTTTGGCTAAAGCCATCACAGAAGCTCCAGATTTTATGTTCTTGTGCTATATGCGTGAAACACAGCTACATCAATAACACAGTTTATTCATAAGTCGACTTATGCGATTATGGCTTTTCGACACATATTTAATGGAGCTGATGTCTCAGCATGTTTTTTTTTAATTTAAGACAAGCGATAATTAAATATATTATGTTGACTTTATATGATTTAAATACAAATTCTAAATGTTTGATAGTTTAAATCATACTTGATTTTAAATACAAATTCTAGTTGTTTGACAGTTTAAAATCGTTTATCGAGCTTAAGGTCAAAGTTAGAACAATTAATTGTTCTAACGAATTTTTTCTAAAGAAACAACAACAACAACAAAGTTTTTTCAATATGAAAGGAAAAAAAACCACTAGCAAATTGATTTTATTGTACAATTTCTGCGGTGCTAAACGCGTCATCAGAAATCTTTGTGATTGCCCGTGCAAGCGCGTAGACGCACTGCACCATCGGGGCGATGAGATTTTGAAGCTTCAATTTCTCATTTTTTCCTTTAATTTCATAATGCCACATTTGTTGTTGTATTTCTGTTTTACTTTAGTTTCTATGCTTATATTATATGTAGTCCAACAGCCTGCTGGAATTCTGCACTAACAAAGCATGTTTACTGAAGTTGTTTTTAGAATTTTTGCTGATTTTGTTTTTCAGCTGTTTCCGTTTGGTCGAGCTCTACCATTTGATTAAAGTTTTTTTCTAAATGACCTCTATATTTATTATGTTGACTTTATATGATTTAAATACAAATTCTAAATGTTTGATAGTTTAAATCATACTTGATTTTAAATACAAATTCTAGTTGTTTGACAGTTTAAAATCGTTTATCGAGCTTAAGGTCAAAGTTAGAACAATTAATTGTTCTAACGAATTTTTTCTAAAGAAACAACAACAACAACAAAGTTTTTTCAATATGAAAGGAAAAAAACCACTAGCAAATTGATTTTATTGTACAATTTCTGCGGTGCTAAACGCGTCATCAGAAATCTTTGTGATTGCCCGTGCAAGCGCGTAGACGCACTGCACCATCGGGGCGATGAGATTTTGAAGCTTCAATTTCTCATTTTTTCCTTTAATTTCATAATGCCACATTTGTTGTTGTATTTCTGTTTTACTTTAGTTTCTATGCTTATATTATATGTAGTCCAACAGCCTGCTGGAATTCTGCACTAACAAAGCATGTTTACTGAAGTTGTTTTTAGAATTTTTGCTGATTTTGTTTTTCAGCTGTTTCCGTTTGGTCGAGCTCTACCATTTGATTAAAGTTTTTTTCTAAATGACCTCTATATTTATTATGTTGACTTTATATGATTTAAATACAAATTCTAAATGTTTGATAGTTTAAATCATACTTGATTTTAAATACAAATTCTAGTTGTTTGACAGTTTAAAATCGTTTATCGAGCTTAAGGTCAAAGTTAGAACAATTAATTGTTCTAACGAATTTTTTCTAAAGAAACAACAACAACAACAAAGTTTTTTCAATATGAAAGGAAAAAAAACCACTAGCAAATTGATTTTATTGTACAATTTCTGCGGTGCTAAACGCGTCATCAGAAATCTTTGTGATTGCCCGTGCAAGCGCGTAGACGCACTGCACCATCGGGGCGATGAGATTTTGAAGCTTCAATTTCTCATTTTTTCCTTTAATTTCATAATGCCACATTTGTTGTTGTATTTCTGTTTTACTTTAGTTTCTATGCTTATATTATATGTAGTCCAACAGCCTGCTGGAATTCTGCACTAACAAAGCATGTTTACTGAAGTTGTTTTTAGAATTTTTGCTGATTTTGTTTTTCAGCTGTTTCCGTTTGGTCGAGCTCTACCATTTGATTAAAGTTTTTTTCTAAATGACCTCTATATTTATTATGTTGACTTTATATGATTTAAATACAAATTCTAAATGTTTGATAGTTTAAATCATACTTGATTTTAAATACAAATTCTAGTTGTTTGACAGTTTAAAATCGTTTATCGAGCTTAAGGTCAAAGTTAGAACAATTAATTGTTCTAACGAATTTTTTCTAAAGAAACAACAACAACAACAAAGTTTTTTCAATATGAAAGGAAAAAAAACCACTAGCAAATTGATTTTATTGTACAATTTCTGCGGTGCTAAACGCGTCATCAGAAATCTTTGTGATTGCCCGTGCAAGCGCGTAGACGCACTGCACCATCGGGGCGATGAGATTTTGAAGCTTCAATTTCTCATTTTTTCCTTTAATTTCATAATGCCACATTTGTTGTTGTATTTCTGTTTTACTTTAGTTTCTATGCTTATATTATATGTAGTCCAACAGCCTGCTGGAATTCTGCACTAACAAAGCATGTTTACTGAAGTTGTTTTTAGAATTTTTGCTGATTTTGTTTTTCAGCTGTTTCCGTTTGGTCGAGCTCTACCATTTGATTAAAGTTTTTTTCTAAATGACCTCTATATTTATTATGTTGACTTTATATGATTTAAATACAAATTCTAAATGTTTGATAGTTTAAATCATACTTGATTTTAAATACAAATTCTAGTTGTTTGACAGTTTAAAATCGTTTATCGAGCTTAAGGTCAAAGTTAGAACAATTAATTGTTCTAACGAATTTTTTCTAAAGAAACAACAACAACAACAAAGTTTTTTCAATATGAAAGGAAAAAAAACCACTAGCAAATTGATTTTATTGTACAATTTCTGCGGTGCTAAACGCGTCATCAGAAATCTTTGTGATTGCCCGTGCAAGCGCGTAGACGCACTGCACCATCGGGGCGATGAGATTTTGAAGCTTCAATTTCTCATTTTTTCCTTTAATTTCATAATGCCACATTTGTTGTTGTATTTCTGTTTTACTTTAGTTTCTATGCTTATATTATATGTAGTCCAACAGCCTGCTGGAATTCTGCACTAACAAAGCATGTTTACTGAAGTTGTTTTTAGAATTTTTGCTGATTTTGTTTTTCAGCTGTTTCCGTTTGGTCGAGCTCTACCATTTGATTAAAGTTTTTTTTCTAAATGACCTCTATATTTATTATGTTGACTTTATATGATTTAAATACAAATTCTAAATGTTTGATAGTTTAAATCATACTTGATTTTAAATACAAATTCTAGTTGTTTGACAGTTTAAAATCGTTTATCGAGCTTAAGGTCAAAGTTAGAACAATTAATTGTTCTAACGAATTTTTTCTAAAGAAACAACAACAACAACAAAGTTTTTTCAATATGAAAGGAAAAAAAACCACTAGCAAATTGATTTTATTGTACAATTTCTGCGGTGCTAAACGCGTCATCAGAAATCTTTGTGATTGCCCGTGCAAGCGCGTAGACGCACTGCACCATCGGGGCGATGAGATTTTTAAGCTTCAATTTCTCATTTTTTCCTTTAATTTCATAATGCCACATTTGTTGTTGTATTTCTGTTTTACTTTAGTTTCTATGCTTATATTATATGTAGTCCAACAGCCTGCTGGAATTCTGCACTAACAAAGCATGTTTACTGAAGTTGTTTTTAGAATTTTTGCTGATTTTGTTTTTCAGCTGTTTCCGTTTGGTCGAGCTCTATCATTTGATTAAAGTTTTTTTCTAAATGACCTCTATATTTATTATGTTGACTTTATATGATTTAAATACAAATTCTAAATGTTTGATAGTTTAAATCATACTTGATTTTAAATACAAATTCTAGTTGTTTGACAGTTTAAAATCGTTTATCGAGCTTAAGGTCAAAGTTAGAACAATTAATTGTTCTAACGAATTTTTTCTAAAGAAACAACAACAACAACAAAGTTTTTTCAATATGAAAGGAAAAAAACCACTAGCAAATTGATTTTATTGTACAATTTCTGCGGTGCTAAACGCGTCATCAGAAATCTTTGTGATTGCCCGTGCAAGCGCGTAGACGCACTGCACCATCGGGGCGATGAGATTTTGAAGCTTCAATTTCTCATTTTTTCCTTTAATTTCATAATGCCACATTTGTTGTTGTATTTCTGTTTTACTTTAGTTTCTATGCTTATATTATATGTAGTCCAACAGCCTGCTGGAATTCTGCACTAACAAAGCATGTTTACTGAAGTTGTTTTTAGAATTTTTGCTGATTTTGTTTTTCAGCTGTTTCCGTTTGGTCGAGCTCTACCATTTGATTAAAGTTTTTTTTCTAAATGACCTCTATATTTATTATGTTGACTTTATATGATTTAAATACAAATTCTAAATGTTTGATAGTTTAAATCATACTTGATTTTAAATACAAATTCTAGTTGTTTGACAGTTTAAAATCGTTTATCGAGCTTAAGGTCAAAGTTAGAACAATTAATTGTTCTAACGAATTTTTTCTAAAGAAACAACAACAACAACAAAGTTTTTTCAATATGAAAGGAAAAAAAAAAACCACTAGCAAATTGATTTTATTGTACAATTTCTGCGGTGCTAAACGCGTCATCAGAAATCTTTGTGATTGCCCGTGCAAGCGCGTAGACGCACTGCACCATCGGGGCGATGAGATTTTGAAGCTTCAATTTCTCATTTTTTCCTTTAATTTCATAATGCCACATTTGTTGTTGTATTTCTGTTTTACTTTAGTTTCTATGCTTATATTATATGTAGTCCAACAGCCTGCTGGAATTCTGCACTAACAAAGCATGTTTACTGAAGTTGTTTTTAGAATTTTTGCTGATTTTGTTTTTCAGCTGTTTCCGTTTGGTCGAGCTCTACCATTTGATTAAAGTTTTTTTCTAAATGACCTCTATATTTATTATGTTGACTTTATATGATTTAAATACAAATTCTAAATGTTTGATAGTTTAAATCATACTTGATTTTAAATACAAATTCTAGTTGTTTGACAGTTTAAAATCGTTTATCGAGCTTAAGGTCAAAGTTAGAACAATTAATTGTTCTAACGAATTTTTTCTAAAGAAACAACAACAACAACAAAGTTTTTTCAATATGAAAGGAAAAAAAACCACTAGCAAATTGATTTTATTGTACAATTTCTGCGGTGCTAAACGCGTCATCAGAAATCTTTGTGATTGCCCGTGCAAGCGCGTAGACGCACTGCACCATCGGGGCGATGAGATTTTGAAGCTTCAATTTCTCATTTTTTCCTTTAATTTCATAATGCCACATTTGTTGTTGTATTTCTGTTTTACTTTAGTTTCTATGCTTATATTATATGTAGTCCAACAGCCTGCTGGAATTCTGCACTAACAAAGCATGTTTACTGAAGTTGTTTTTAGAATTTTTGCTGATTTTGTTTTTCAGCTGTTTCCGTTTGGTCGAGCTCTACCATTTGATTAAAGTTTTTTTCTAAATGACCTCTATATTTATTATGTTGACTTTATATGATTTAAATACAAATTCTAAATGTTTGATAGTTTAAATCATACTTGATTTTAAATACAAATTCTAGTTGTTTGACAGTTTAAAATCGTTTATCGAGCTTAAGGTCAAAGTTAGAACAATTAATTGTTCTAACGAATTTTTTCTAAAGAAACAACAACAACAACAAAGTTTTTTCAATATGAAAGGAAAAAAAACCACTAGCAAATTGATTTTATTGTACAATTTCTGCAGTGCTAAACGCGTCATCAGAAATCTTTGTGATTGCCCGTGCAAGCGCGTAGACGCACTGCACCATCGGGGCGATGAGATTTTGAAGCTTCAATTTCTCATTTTTTCCTTTAATTTCATAATGCCACATTTGTTGTTGTATTTCTGTTTTACTTTAGTTTCTATGCTTATATTATATGTAGTCCAACAGCCTGCTGGAATTCTGCACTAACAAAGCATGTTTACTGAAGTTGTTTTTAGAATTTTTGCTGATTTTGTTTTTCAGCTGTTTCCGTTTGGTCGAGCTCTACCATTTGATTAAAGTTTTTTTCTAAATGACCTCTATATTTATTATGTTGACTTTATATGATTTAAATACAAATTCTAAATGTTTGATAGTTTAAATCATACTTGATTTTAAATACAAATTCTAGTTGTTTGACAGTTTAAAATCGTTTATCGAGCTTAAGGTCAAAGTTAGAACAATTAATTGTTCTAACGAATTTTTTCTAAAGAAACAACAACAACAACAAAGTTTTTTCAATATGAAAGGAAAAAAAACCACTAGCAAATTGATTTTATTGTACAATTTCTGCGGTGCTAAACGCGTCATCAGAAATCTTTGTGATTGCCCGTGCAAGCGCGTAGACGCACTGCACCATCGGGGCGATGAGATTTTGAAGCTTCAATTTCTCATTTTTTCCTTTAATTTCATAATGCCACATTTGTTGTTGTATTTCTGTTTTACTTTAGTTTCTATGCTTATATTATATGTAGTCCAACAGCCTGCTGGAATTCTGCACTAACAAAGCATGTTTACTGAAGTTGTTTTTAGAATTTTTGCTGATTTTGTTTTTCAGCTGTTTCCGTTTGGTCGAGCTCTACCATTTGATTAAAGTTTTTTTCTAAATGACCTCTATATTTATTATGTTGACTTTATATGATTTAAATACAAATTCTAAATGTTTGATAGTTTAAATCATACTTGATTTTAAATACAAATTCTAGTTGTTTGACAGTTTAAAATCGTTTATCGAGCTTAAGGTCAAAGTTAGAACAATTAATTGTTCTAACGAATTTTTTTTTTTTCTAAAGAAACAACAACAACAACAAAGTTTTTTCAATATGAAAGGAAAAAAACCACTAGCAAATTGATTTTATTGTACAATTTCTGCGGTGCTAAACGCGTCATCAGAAATCTTTGTGATTGCCCGTGCAAGCGCGTAGACGCACTGCACCATCGGGGCGATGAGATTTTGAAGCTTCAATTTCTCATTTTTTCCTTTAATTTCATAATGCCACATTTGTTGTTGTATTTCTGTTTTACTTTAGTTTCTATGCTTATATTATATGTAGTCCAACAGCCTGCTGGAATTCTGCACTAACAAAGCATGTTTACTGAAGTTGTTTTTAGAATTTTTGCTGATTTTGTTTTTCAGCTGTTTCCGTTTGGTCGAGCTCTACCATTTGATTAAAGTTTTTTTCTAAATGACCTCTATATTTATTATGTTGACTTTATATGATTTAAATACAAATTCTAAATGTTTGATAGTTTAAATCATACTTGATTTTAAATACAAATTCTAGTTGTTTGACAGTTTAAAATCGTTTATCGAGCTTAAGGTCAAAGTTAGAACAATTAATTGTTCTAACGAATTTTTTCTAAAGAAACAACAACAACAACAAAGTTTTTTCAATATGAAAGGAAAAAAAACCACTAGCAAATTGATTTTATTGTACAATTTCTGCGGTGCTAAACGCGTCATCAGAAATCTTTGTGATTGCCCGTGCAAGCGCGTAGACGCACTGCACCATCGGGGCGATGAGATTTTGAAGCTTCAATTTCTCATTTTTTCCTTTAATTTCATAATGCCACATTTGTTGTTGTATTTCTGTTTTACTTTAGTTTCTATGCTTATATTATATGTAGTCCAACAGCCTGCTGGAATTCTGCACTAACAAAGCATGTTTACTGAAGTTGTTTTTAGAATTTTTGCTGATTTTGTTTTTCAGCTGTTTCCGTTTGGTCGAGCTCTACCATTTGATTAAAGTTTTTTTTCTAAATGACCTCTATATTTATTATGTTGACTTTATATGATTTAAATACAAATTCTAAATGTTTGATAGTTTAAATCATACTTGATTTTAAATACAAATTCTAGTTGTTTGACAGTTTAAAATCGTTTATCGAGCTTAAGGTCAAAGATAGAACAATTAATTGTTCTAACGAATTTTTTCTAAAGAAACAACAACAACAACAAAGTTTTTTCAATATGAAAGGAAAAAAAACCACTAGCAAATTGATTTTATTGTACAATTTCTGCGGTGCTAAACGCGTCATCAGAAATCTTTGTGATTGCCCGTGCAAGCGCGTAGACGCACTGCACCATCGGGGCGATGAGATTTTGAAGCTTCAATTTCTCATTTTTTCCTTTAATTTCATAATGCCACATTTGTTGTTGTATTTCTGTTTTACTTTAGTTTCTATGCTTATATTATATGTAGTCCAACAGCCTGCTGGAATTCTGCACTAACAAAGCATGTTTACTGAAGTTGTTTTTAGAATTTTTGCTGATTTTGTTTTTCAGCTGTTTCCGTTTGGTCGAGCTCTACCATTTGATTAAAGTTTTTTTCTAAATGACCTCTATATTTATTATGTTGACTTTATATGATTTAAATACAAATTCTAAATGTTTGATAGTTTAAATCATACTTGATTTTAAATACAAATTCTAGTTGTTTGACAGTTTAAAATCGTTTATCGAGCTTAAGGTCAAAGTTAGAACAATTAATTGTTCTAACGAATTTTTTCTAAAGAAACAACAACAACAACAAAGTTTTTTCAATATGAAAGGAAAAAAACCACTAGCAAATTGATTTTATTGTACAATTTCTGCGGTGCTAAACGCGTCATCAGAAATCTTTGTGATTGCCCGTGCAAGCGCGTAGACGCACTGCACCATCGGGGCGATGAGATTTTGAAGCTTCAATTTCTCATTTTTTCCTTTAATTTCATAATGCCACATTTGTTGTTGTATTTCTGTTTTACTTTAGTTTCTATGCTTATATTATATGTAGTCCAACAGCCTGCTGGAATTCTGCACTAACAAAGCATGTTTACTGAAGTTGTTTTTAGAATTTTTGCTGATTTTGTTTTTCAGCTGTTTCCGTTTGGTCGAGCTCTACCATTTGATTAAAGTTTTTTTTCTAAATGACCTCTATATTTATTATGTTGACTTTATATGATTTAAATACAAATTCTAAATGTTTGATAGTTTAAATCATACTTGATTTTAAATACAAATTCTAGTTGTTTGACAGTTTAAAATCGTTTATCGAGCTTAAGGTCAAAGTTAGAACAATTAATTGTTCTAACGAATTTTTTCTAAAGAAACAACAACAACAACAAAGTTTTTTCAATATGAAAGGAAAAAAAAAAACCACTAGCAAATTGATTTTATTGTACAATTTCTGCGGTGCTAAACGCGTCATCAGAAATCTTTGTGATTGCCCGTGCAAGCGCGTAGACGCACTGCACCATCGGGGCGATGAGATTTTGAAGCTTCAATTTCTCATTTTTTCCTTTAATTTCATAATGCCACATTTGTTGTTGTATTTCTGTTTTACTTTAGTTTCTATGCTTATATTATATGTAGTCCAACAGCCTGCTGGAATTCTGCACTAACAAAGCATGTTTACTGAAGTTGTTTTTAGAATTTTTGCTGATTTTGTTTTTCAGCTGTTTCCGTTTGGTCGAGCTCTACCATTTGATTAAAGTTTTTTTCTAAATGACCTCTATATTTATTATGTTGACTTTATATGATTTAAATACAAATTCTAAATGTTTGATAGTTTAAATCATACTTGATTTTAAATACAAATTCTAGTTGTTTGACAGTTTAAAATCGTTTATCGAGCTTAAGGTCAAAGTTAGAACAATTAATTGTTCTAACGAATTTTTTCTAAAGAAACAACAACAACAACAAAGTTTTTTCAATATGAAAGGAAAAAAAAACCACTAGCAAATTGATTTTATTGTACAATTTCTGCGGTGCTAAACGCGTCATCAGAAATCTTTGTGATTGCCCGTGCAAGCGCGTAGACGCACTGCACCATCGGGGCGATGAGATTTTGAAGCTTCAATTTCTCATTTTTTCCTTTAATTTCATAATGCCACATTTGTTGTTGTATTTCTGTTTTACTTTAGTTTCTATGCTTATATTATATGTAGTCCAACAGCCTGCTGGAATTCTGCACTAACAAAGCATGTTTACTGAAGTTGTTTTTAGAATTTTTGCTGATTTTGTTTTTTAGCTGTTTCCGTTTGGTCGAGCTCTACCATTTGATTAAAGTTTTTTTCTAAATGACCTCTATATTTATTATGTTGACTTTATATGATTTAAATACAAATTCTAAATGTTTGATAGTTTAAATCATACTTGATTTTAAATACAAATTCTAGTTGTTTGACAGTTTAAAATCGTTTATCGAGCTTAAGGTCAAAGTTAGAACAATTAATTGTTCTAACGAATTTTTTCTAAAGAAACAACAACAACAACAAAGTTTTTTCAATATGAAAGGAAAAAAACCACTAGCAAATTGATTTTATTGTACAATTTCTGCGGTGCTAAACGCGTCATCAGAAATCTTTGTGATTGCCCGTGCAAGCGCGTAGACGCACTGCACCATCGGGGCGATGAGATTTTGAAGCTTCAATTTCTCATTTTTTCCTTTAATTTCATAATGCCACATTTGTTGTTGTATTTCTGTTTTACTTTAGTTTCTATGCTTATATTATATGTAGTCCAACAGCCTGCTGGAATTCTGCACTAACAAAGCATGTTTACTGAAGTTGTTTTTAGAATTTTTGCTGATTTTGTTTTTCAGCTGTTTCCGTTTGGTCGAGCTCTACCATTTGATTAAAGTTTTTTTCTAAATGACCTCTATATTTATTATGTTGACTTTATATGATTTAAATACAAATTCTAAATGTTTGATAGTTTAAATCATACTTGATTTGAAATACAAATTCTAGTTGTTTGACAGTTTAAAATCGTTTATCGAGCTTAAGGTCAAAGTTAGAACAATTAATTGTTCTAACGAATTTTTTCTAAAGAAACAACAACAACAACAAAGTTTTTTCAATATGAAAGGAAAAAAAACCACTAGCAAATTGATTTTATTGTACAATTTCTGCGGTGCTAAACGCGTCATCAGAAATCTTTGTGATTGCCCGTGCAAGCGCGTAGACGCACTGCACCATCGGGGCGATGAGATTTTGAAGCTTCAATTTCTCATTTTTTCCTTTAATTTCATAATGCCACATTTGTTGTTGTATTTCTGTTTTACTTTAGTTTCTATGCTTATATTATATGTAGTCCAACAGCCTGCTGGAATTCTGCACTAACAAAGCATGTTTACTGAAGTTGTTTTTAGAATTTTTGCTGATTTTGTTTTTCAGCTGTTTCCGTTTGGTCGAGCTCTACCATTTGATTAAAGTTTTTTTCTAAATGACCTCTATATTTATTATGTTGACTTTATATGATTTTAATACAAATTCTAAATGTTTGATAGTTTAAATCATACTTGATTTTAAATACAAATTCTAGTTGTTTGACAGTTTAAAATCGTTTATCGAGCTTAAGGTCAAAGTTAGAACAATTAATTGTTCTAACGAATTTTTTCTAAAGAAACAACAACAACAACAAAGTTTTTTCAATATGAAAGGAAAAAAAACCACTAGCAAATTGATTTTATTGTACAATTTCTGCGGTGCTAAACGCGTCATCAGAAATCTTTGTGATTGCCCGTGCAAGCGCGTAGACGCACTGCACCATCGGGGCGATGAGATTTTGAAGCTTCAATTTCTCATTTTTTCCTTTAATTTCATAATGCCACATTTGTTGTTGTATTTCTGTTTTACTTTAGTTTCTATGCTTATATTATATGTAGTCCAACAGCCTGCTGGAATTCTGCACTAACAAAGCATGTTTACTGAAGTTGTTTTTAGAATTTTTGCTGATTTTGTTTTTCAGCTGTTTCCGTTTGGTCGAGCTCTACCATTTGATTAAAGTTTTTTTCTAAATGACCTCTATATTTATTATGTTGACTTTATATGATTTAAATACAAATTCTAAATGTTTGATAGTTTAAATCATACTTGATTTTAAATACAAATTCTAGTTGTTTGACAGTTTAAAATCGTTTATCGAGCTTAAGGTCAAAGTTAGAACAATTAATTGTTCTAACGAATTTTTTCTAAAGAAACAACAACAACAACAAAGTTTTTTCAATATGAAAGGAAAAAAACCACTAGCAAATTGATTTTATTGTACAATTTCTGCGGTGCTAAACGCGTCATCAGAAATCTTTGTGATTGCCCGTGCAAGCGCGTAGACGCACTGCACCATCGGGGCGATGAGATTTTGAAGCTTCAATTTCTCATTTTTTCCTTTAATTTCATAATGCCACATTTGTTGTTGTATTTCTGTTTTACTTTAGTTTCTATGCTTATATTATATGTAGTCCAACAGCCTGCTGGAATTCTGCACTAACAAAGCATGTTTACTGAAGTTGTTTTTAGAATTTTTGCTGATTTTGTTTTTCAGCTGTTTCCGTTTGGTCGAGCTCTACCATTTGATTAAAGTTTTTTTCTAAATGACCTCTATATTTATTATGTTGACTTTATATGATTTAAATACAAATTCTAAATGTTTGATAGTTTAAATCATACTTGATTTTAAATACAAATTCTAGTTGTTTGACAGTTTAAAATCGTTTATCGAGCTTAAGGTCAAAGTTAGAACAATTAATTGTTCTAACGAATTTTTTCTAAAGAAACAACAACAACAACAAAGTTTTTTCAATATGAAAGGAAAAAAACCACTAGCAAATTGATTTTATTGTACAATTTCTGCGGTGCTAAACGCGTCATCAGAAATCTTTGTGATTGCCCGTGCAAGCGCGTAGACGCACTGCACCATCGGGGCGATGAGATTTTGAAGCTTCAATTTCTCATTTTTTCCTTTAATTTCATAATGCCACATTTGTTGTTGTATTTCTGTTTTACTTTAGTTTCTATGCTTATATTATATGTAGTCCAACAGCCTGCTGGAATTCTGCACTAACAAAGCATGTTTACTGAAGTTGTTTTTAGAATTTTTGCTGATTTTGTTTTTCAGCTGTTTCCGTTTGGTCGAGCTCTACCATTTGATTAAAGTTTTTTTCTAAATGACCTCTATATTTATTATGTTGACTTTATATGATTTAAATACAAATTCTAAATGTTTGATAGTTTAAATCATACTTGATTTTAAATACAAATTCTAGTTGTTTGACAGTTTAAAATCGTTTATCGAGCTTAAGGTCAAAGTTAGAACAATTAATTGTTCTAACGAATTTTTTCTAAAGAAACAACAACAACAACAAAGTTTTTTCAATATGAAAGGAAAAAAAACCACTAGCAAATTGATTTTATTGTACAATTTCTGCGGTGCTAAACGCGTCATCAGAAATCTTTGTGATTGCCCGTGCAAGCGCGTAGACGCACTGCACCATCGGGGCGATGAGATTTTGAAGCTTCAATTTCTCATTTTTTCCTTTAATTTCATAATGCCACATTTGTTGTTGTATTTCTGTTTTACTTTAGTTTCTATGCTTATATTATATGTAGTCCAACAGCCTGCTGGAATTCTGCACTAACAAAGCATGTTTACTGAAGTTGTTTTTAGAATTTTTGCTGATTTTGTTTTTCAGCTGTTTCCGTTTGGTCGAGCTCTACCATTTGATTAAAGTTTTTTTCTAAATGACCTCTATATTTATTATGTTGACTTTATATGATTTAAATACAAATTCTAAATGTTTGATAGTTTAAATCATACTTGATTTTAAATACAAATTCTAGTTGTTTGACAGTTTAAAATCGTTTATCGAGCTTAAGGTCAAAGTTAGAACAATTAATTGTTCTAACGAATTTTTTCTAAAGAAACAACAACAACAACAAAGTTTTTTCAATATGAAAGGAAAAAAAACCACTAGCAAATTGATTTTATTGTACAATTTCTGCGGTGCTAAACGCGTCATCAGAAATCTTTGTGATTGCCCGTGCAAGCGCGTAGACGCACTGCACCATCGGGGCGATGAGATTTTGAAGCTTCAATTTCTCATTTTTTCCTTTAATTTCATAATGCCACATTTGTTGTTGTATTTCTGTTTTACTTTAGTTTCTATGCTTATATTATATGTAGTCCAACAGCCTGCTGGAATTCTGCACTAACAAAGCATGTTTACTGAAGTTGTTTTTAGAATTTTTGCTGATTTTGTTTTTCAGCTGTTTCCGTTTGGTCGAGCTCTACCATTTGATTAAAGTTTTTTTCTAAATGACCTCTATATTTATTATGTTGACTTTATATGATTTTAATACAAATTCTAAATGTTTGATAGTTTAAATCATACTTGATTTTAAATACAAATTCTAGTTGTTTGACAGTTTAAAATCGTTTATCGAGCTTAAGGTCAAAGTTAGAACAATTAATTGTTCTAACGAATTTTTTTTTTTTCTAAAGAAACAACAACAACAACAAAGTTTTTTCAATATGAAAGGAAAAAAAACCACTAGCAAATTGATTTTATTGTACAATTTCTGCGGTGCTAAACGCGTCATCAGAAATCTTTGTGATTGCCCGTGCAAGCGCGTAGACGCACTGCACCATCGGGGCGATGAGATTTTGAAGCTTCAATTTCTCATTTTTTCCTTTAATTTCATAATGCCACATTTGTTGTTGTATTTCTGTTTTACTTTAGTTTCTATGCTTATATTATATGTAGTCCAACAGCCTGCTGGAATTCTGCACTAACAAAGCATGTTTACTGAAGTTGTTTTTAGAATTTTTGCTGATTTTGTTTTTCAGCTGTTTCCGTTTGGTCGAGCTCTACCATTTGATTAAAGTTTTTTTCTAAATGACCTCTATATTTATTATGTTGACTTTATATGATTTAAATACAAATTCTAAATGTTTGATAGTTTAAATCATACTTGATTTTAAATACAAATTCTAGTTGTTTGACAGTTTAAAATCGTTTATCGAGCTTAAGGTCAAAGTTAGAACAATTAATTGTTCTAACGAATTTTTTCTAAAGAAACAACAACAACAACAAAGTTTTTTCAATATGAAAGGAAAAAAAACCACTAGCAAATTGATTTTATTGTACAATTTCTGCGGTGCTAAACGCGTCATCAGAAATCTTTGTGATTGCCCGTGCAAGCGCGTAGACGCACTGCACCATCGGGGCGATGAGATTTTGAAGCTTCAATTTCTCATTTTTTTCCTTTAATTTCATAATGCCACATTTGTTGTTGTATTTCTGTTTTACTTTAGTTTCTATGCTTATATTATATGTAGTCCAACAGCCTGCTGGAATTCTGCACTAACAAAGCATGTTTACTGAAGTTGTTTTTAGAATTTTTGCTGATTTTGTTTTTCAGCTGTTTCCGTTTGGTCGAGCTCTACCATTTGATTAAAGTTTTTTTTCTAAATGACCTCTATATTTATTATGTTGACTTTATATGATTTAAATACAAATTCTAAATGTTTGATAGTTTAAATCATACTTGATTTTAAATACAAATTCTAGTTGTTTGACAGTTTAAAATCGTTTATCGAGCTTAAGGTCAAAGTTAGAACAATTAATTGTTCTAACGAATTTTTTCTAAAGAAACAACAACAACAACAAAGTTTTTTCAATATGAAAGGAAAAAAAACCACTAGCAAATTGATTTTATTGTACAATTTCTGCGGTGCTAAACGCGTCATCAGAAATCTTTGTGATTGCCCGTGCAAGCGCGTAGACGCACTGCACCATCGGGGCGATGAGATTTTGAAGCTTCAATTTCTCATTTTTTCCTTTAATTTCATAATGCCACATTTGTTGTTGTATTTCTGTTTTACTTTGGAAAAAAACTTTAATCAAATGGTAGAGCTCGACCAAACGGAAACAGCTGAAAAACAAAATCAGCAAAAATTCTAAAAACAACTTCAGTAAACATGCTTTGTTAGTGCAGAATTCCAGCAGGCTGTTGGACTACATATAATATAAGCATAGAAACTAAAGTAAAACAGAAATACAACAACAAATGTGGCATTATGAAATTAAAGGAAAAAATGAGAAATTGAAGCTTCAAAATCTCATCGCCCCGATGGTGCAGTGCGTCTACGCGCTTGCACGGGCAATCACAAAGATTTCTGATGACGCGTTTAGCACCGCAGAAATTGTACAATAAAATCAATTTGCTAGTGGTTTTTTTTTCCTTTCATATTGAAAAAACTTTGTTGTTGTTGTTGTTTCTTTAGAAAAAATTCGTTAGAACAATTAATTGTTCTAACTTTGACCTTAAGCTCGATAAACGATTTTAAACTGTCAAACAACTAGAATTTGTATTTAAAATCAAGTATGATTTAAACTATCAAACATTTAGAATTTGTATTTAAATCATATAAAGTCAACATAATAAATATAGAGGTCATTTAGAAAAAAACTTTAATCAAATGGTAGAGCTCGACCAAACGGAAACAGCTGAAAAACAAAATCAGCAAAAATTCTAAAAACAACTTCAGTAAACATGCTTTGTTAGTGCAGAATTCCAGCAGGCTGTTGGACTACATATAATATAAGCATAGAAACTAAAGTAAAACAGAAATACAACAACAAATGTGGCATTATGAAATTAAAGGAAAAAATGAGAAATTGAAGCTTCAAAATCTCATCGCCCCGATGGTGCAGTGCGTCTACGCGCTTGCACGGGCAATCACAAAGATTTCTGATGACGCGTTTAGCACCGCAGAAATTGTACAATAAAATCAATTTGCTAGTGGTTTTTTTTTTTCCTTTCATATTGAAAAAACTTTGTTGTTGTTGTTGTTTCTTTAGAAAAAATTCGTTAGAACAATTAATTGTTCTAACTTTGACCTTAAGCTCGATAAACGATTTTAAACTGTCAAACAACTAGAATTTGTATTTAAAATCAAGTATGATTTAAACTATCAAACATTTAGAATTTGTATTTAAATCATATAAAGTCAACATAATAAATATAGAGGTCATTTAGAAAAAAACTTTAATCAAATGGTAGAGCTCGACCAAACGGAAACAGCTGAAAAACAAAATCAGCAAAAATTCTAAAAACAACTTCAGTAAACATGCTTTGTTAGTGCAGAATTCCAGCAGGCTGTTGGACTACATATAATATAAGCATAGAAACTAAAGTAAAACAGAAATACAACAACAAATGTGGCATTATGAAATTAAAGGAAAAAATGAGAAATTGAAGCTTCAAAATCTCATCGCCCCGATGGTGCAGTGCGTCTACGCGCTTGCACGGGCAATCACAAAGATTTCTGATGACGCGTTTAGCACCGCAGAAATTGTACAATAAAATCAATTTGCTAGTGGTTTTTTTTTCCTTTCATATTGAAAAAACTTTTTTGTTGTTGTTGTTTCTTTAGAAAAAATTCGTTAGAACAATTAATTGTTCTAACTTTGACCTTAAGCTCGATAAACGATTTTAAACTGTCAAACAACTAGAATTTGTATTTAAAATCAAGTATGATTTAAACTATCAAACATTTAGAATTTGTATTTAAATCATATAAAGTCAACATAATAAATATAGAGGTCATTTAGAAAAAAACTTTAATCAAATGGTAGAGCTCGACCAAACGGAAACAGCTGAAAAACAAAATCAGCAAAAATTCTAAAAACAACTTCAGTAAACATGCTTTGTTAGTGCAGAATTCCAGCAGGCTGTTGGACTACATATAATATAAGCATAGAAACTAAAGTAAAACAGAAATACAACAACAAATGTGGCATTATGAAATTAAAGGAAAAAATGAGAAATTGAAGCTTCAAAATCTCATCGCCCCGATGGTGCAGTGCGTCTACGCGCTTGCACGGGCAATCACAAAGATTTCTGATGACGCGTTTAGCACCGCAGAAATTGTACAATAAAATCAATTTGCTAGTGGTTTTTTTTTCCTTTCATATTGAAAAAACTTTGTTGTTGTTGTTGTTTCTTTAGAAAAAAAAAATTCGTTAGAACAATTAATTGTTCTAACTTTGACCTTAAGCTCGATAAACGATTTTAAACTGTCAAACAACTAGAATTTGTATTTAAAATCAAGTATGATTTAAACTATCAAACATTTAGAATTTGTATTTAAATCATATAAAGTCAACATAATAAATATAGAGGTCATTTAGAAAAAAACTTTAATTAAATATATTTTAATAAGTTTCCTGTGAATTCAACTAAGAAGAAAATATCCTCAGGTGCCCTTCTGATTTTAATGATCTTCGGATATGTGATAGAGGATAAAAATCTGAGGTTGACAATTTTTTTAACATGCTCAATCGATGGTATGGATTTTCAAAATCAGCGGAAATTTTTTTTTCCATTTAAACATATCGCCCATATCAGATTGAAGTACGATCTCTGATTTGACTCAAATTTTGTCCTTAGATTCATTTATTGTTTCGTAAACCAAATTCGGCGTTTGAAAAAAACCAAAAACTTTTGAAAAAAATTGCAGTAAGTGTACCCATTATCTGTTAACCCACAAGCGGATGGATTGCCCCTTAGCTCCCCTCACTATGAATGGTGTGGATCTTGTGGAATCAGCCGCTCTTGACGATCTGGGCATTTCGATCCAATCTTATCTTCGTTGGAATGATCATATTTTCCATGTGTCGAAAGAAGCGGGCAAGTGCCTAGGTTTTCCAAATCGGTTCAAAAATATTTCACTTCAGGCCAGGGGCTTCAAGATGTTATTTGGAACTTCTGGATCGAACTCAAGGTCGTGCGATATATTTGATAGGGAATGAAAGTATTTCATCCTCTTAACTCTCTTGGGCATAGACGCAATGTTGGTTGCCTCAGCCTTCTGTATAGGTTCTACCATGGGAAGTGGTCAAGGGAGATATATGGCCAGACCCAACCAGCTCGTGTGTTTCCCAGGTCCACTCGGGCAGCTGTCCAAGCCCACCCCTATACCATTGCATCGATGTCCAATAGAACCTCGCATTATCGAGATAATTCGTTCTTCGGTCGCGCGGTAAAGTTGTGGAATAGTCTCCCTGCGAGCATGTTTCCCGGCAGTTTTGAGCTATGCAAATTCAAAACAAATCTTCACCGACACTACTCCATCTATCCACCCTCCAACTATCACTCATCTTCCAAATCAACACAACGCTTACACATTGGTTGGTTCAGTATAAAAAAAGGAAAAATTATTAATTTTAAGTTAACATGGTACTAAATACCATGCGAGCAACAGGCGGTATAGTTTGTTTTTCATTTTCACTTTTTTCATTTTTTTTACGTTCCGTTTCCTTTTTAACGATATAAAATGAAGGTGTGCTCTTAAAAGATTTACAAGTTATGGAGTAAAACATGAAGTTTTAATGAATTTTCAATACAAATTCAACTTGCGTTAAATTCAAAATTAAATAAATTGAAAGTTGAAAAATTCAAAAGCTTCGATAGCTAATTGAATTTGTATTGAAAATTCATTACCACTTCATTTTTTACGCCATAACTTCTAAACCTTTTAAGAGCACACTTTAATCTTATATCATTGGAAAGGAAATAGAACATAAAAAAATTCAAATAATGAAAATGAAAAATAACTTGTAGCGTCTGTTGCCGGCGTGGTATTAAACTTTGAAATTAAGAATGGGTCAACTTACCGCATTTTTTTTTTAAAAGTCTTATATTTTTCAATTTTATTTATTGAAATTTTATTTATTTATTTATTGAAATTAATGTTTACATGTAAGACATAGTCTTTTAAATGCAATATAAATTAACAAATTTTCAAGAAGTTATAGGATAGTCAACCGAAATTATACCTTTTTATTTTAATTTAAATTGACTGAGCTAATTTGTCTCAAAAACTACTCTACATTGGCAACGAAAAATGATTCTACAAATTTATAAATTCGGATTCGGTTTTCTAATCAATAAACAAATTCAAGAATTAAATTTGAGCCAATGTGGACATGGTAAGTGCAACAGATATTACACTTCAACGTTAAATGGGTGATATACAAATTCAATAAACAAATAGTTATAACTTTTATTTGAGTGGAGATATGAAGTTTGACTATATAGTTTTATATATTGACTGATTTCGATCGTTTCTATTGTTTTTAATATAAAATGTAAGGAACTTCAATATCTGGATATTTTAATGGAATTATCTTTCGTTGTTTTAATGAAGACCTTCATAGTTGAATTTTTAAGCGTTTGGTTTTTGAAAATTAAAAAAAAAACAAAAAATTTACAATAATAAAATGTCAATATACACAAGGATATAATTATTTTGCATGAATCAAGCAAATATTTTGCTCAAAAGCAAATCAACAAAACTTTCCTCAATCACGGTGTGATTTTGGAAAAAGATTGCTTAATTGTAATAACTCATGTATTTAGGAAAAAACTAAATTTTGATTAAATCAAAGCAAAATTTTGCTTTTGTTTTTGTGTTAACTGCAAAAGCAAATTTCTACTTAATTCAAGCAAATATTTGCTAAGTTATTATCAACTCAAATAGCAAATTTTTATTCAATTCAAGCAAATTTTTTCTAAACACGCGAGCAAACTTTTATTCTT
>OY986435.1:87705503-87707491 GCA_963920525.1 Dichetophora obliterata
CCCCCAGGGGTCGTTGTTAATGTCATTTCGGAGGTCCTCCCACTTTCTTTTTTTGCTCGATATGATAGCTTGTTTGAGGTTGTTCTTGGCTATCTTAAACTCATCATTTTCGGATAAAGCTGCACCTAAGCGTCTTGCTCTGGTATACCTTCTCCGACTCTGCAAGCATGCTTGTCTCAGTTGCGCTATTTCTTCCGTCCACCAGTAGACGGAGTTTTTGTGCCTACATGTTTTTATTTTCGGCATTGACTTTTCGCAAGCTCTCTCGATTGTTCTCATAGTTTGGTTTACTATGGACCTTGCGTTATTTGAAGCAAAACTTATTTGGGGGTTTGCATCTATTTCGGCAAGAAAAGCGTCTGGGTTCAATTTAGAGGCATTCCACTTGCGTGTGCTCTTTTTGGCGGTGTTTCGAGCAGGGTGACTTGACATATTTACACAGTATGATATGTATTGGTGGTCGCTGCCTGTAAAGTCTTCAAGGACTTTCCACGATTTTAGCCTGTGAGCCATTTTCTCAGATACTAGTGTGATATCTGGAGTTGTAGCATTGCATCCCGGTCTTCGGAAAGTGGTGACAGTTCCAGTATTTGCGACTACTAGGCCTTGCCTGGCAATCATATCTAGAACTCGTCTTCCTCTATGATTGGTTGAAGGCATACCCCATTCAATCGCCTGCGAATTAAAGTCTCCTGCGACAATAAACTCTCCTCCGATCTGCAGAATTTTGTCTTCTATGCAGTCGAGTTTGGCCTGAAAGTCTTCTATATTATCGCTGGGGGTCAAGTAGCAACTCATTAGGGTAAAGTTGTGGCCAAGAATCCAAACGAAGCCGTTTCCTGCACCGCTTCCCTTTATTCGGAGCTTGCTCTCAGCCGGGAGCCAAATGGCTGCTGTCTTTGAACAGCCTTCCACCTAGATTCCGCTTATTTTTTCTTTGTATTGTTTGCTGATAATAACAACATCTGCATCTCTATCTAGAACCAGCTGCGAGAGAAGAGCGTCTGCCGTCCTACTTCTATGCATATTCGCCTGAAGTATTCTCATTTCTTCTTATTGGCTTCACACTTGCGGGAGCCCGGTAGGTGGTCTACTGAAGCCCGGCCCTCATGATGGCATAAGCAGCATTTTGGAGGGTTGCTGCATTCTTTTAGCTTGTGTCCTGCTTCTCCACAGCGTATACATAAGCCTTGGCCTTTCCGATCAGGGCCAGTGCAGCTTGACTGGACATGTCCAGTGCCGAAGCATCTGTAGCAGCGCTTAGTATCTTCAAGATATTTTACTCTGCAACTTGTCCAGCCGATAAGTACACGCCGTTCTTTTAGGATGACATTTGCACTTTTCGTTGGAAGCGTAACGTATGCACGTCGTTGTTCTCTGCTGTCAGTGCGCGATATAGCTACTCCCACCTCTGCTCCTGGGTTTTTGAGCGCTTTTTTAATGGCGACTACTACCTCGTCTTTGTCGGTAAAGCTATCCAGGTCGCGTACTTCGATTGTCACCGTTGGCTTAAGATCAGTAACGGTTGCATCATCTCCCATTGTTTTTTTTATTGCCTCTCGGAATTCATCCTTGTTTCCGCCTTTTCCCAATTCTAAAAGAATGGCTCCAGTTTTCGTTTTCCGGATCGAGCAAATGGCAATGTCTGAGATTTCTGGTTTTACCCTCTGTCGCAGATTCTTTAAAGTGTCGGCGTAGCTGTGGCCGTCTGCTGGTTGAACCAGAACTGCAACTGGTTTTTCTCGGGGGCGTGCTTTAATCTGCTTCCTTCCTCCTCTCTTGTTTCCATCCTTTTTCTCTTTATCGTTTTGTTGACAAGGTACCTCTGGTTTTTGTCGCAGGCGTACTTGTTTTTGTTTACCTTCTCCCTTCATTTTTTCTTTCTTGTTCTCTTTTTCGGCTTGTTGCTGTAATACTTTTGATTTTTTCTTCTTGTGTGTTACAGTCTTCCATTGTGCATCTTCTTCTGGATCTCTACTTGTTTCGTT
>OY986435.1:87707691-87862691 GCA_963920525.1 Dichetophora obliterata
AATAGTGTAGAGCGCGAAACCAATTTGTCGATAACAGGTTCCTCGTTCACAAAAATAGTCTTATGACTATTTAAGTAATAGCGCTAAAGCAGCAAGGCGTTCCGTTCCATTAGCACACTCTAAAAAGTTTTTGTTGAATTTTACTACAGCACTTGTAGGCAACAGTTTTGCGGTTATTTCTGTAGTAAATTTACACACCTTTATTTAATTAAACATATTGTTTACTATTGACTTATAGTAAAATTCAACAAAACGTGTTTATGTTTGAGTTAAATATGTAGCAATATTAATGAAACAATATTAATATTGCAAGTAAAATTAAACATCAATTGCTATCATTTATGTAGTACCATAAAAAAATTACTACTCTCATGTTAGCAGAATTCAACAACTTGAATTTATTCTTACTATAACTGATGTAATCAATTAAATCTCTATTGATATTCTAGTAAATGAAACATTTTTAGTTTTGATAGTCTTGGTTTAAAACACAATTTAATATATCTTAAAACTTCACACTCTTAAAACTTCACGGCACGTTCAGAAATAAATTTGACTTATCTTTACTGCTTATTCTTCATTAAATTAACACTATAAAAACCAAAAACTTTTTAACAAATAAAAAAACGCAAGCTTCAAAACCACTGCAAAGTAAAATATAAATTTTAATTACTTTTCACATTAATTCTTCGTCAAATATGATAATTTATTTATATATATTATTAAATTGGAAATCTTATTATTAGAATTTTTTCTATTTTGTATTATTATCACAAATATATTAATTTCTCCATGAAAGTAAAACCTTTAAAGCCGTAGCGTTTATTTTATAAAAATCTGATTATATTAGCACCTCCGCGTCCAATATATCTAGCTGTTGCCAAAAAATTCCGGCAATTGGGCAAGTACTTAAGGAGTTATCAATGAACATACATTAAAAAAAACCAACCAACTTGAGAACCTCCTCCTTTTTGAAGTCGGTTAAAAATGAGACATAAGCACTTGAATAAAGAAATTCCTGCCGAAACCGAAAGAGAAAAACAAATGAAACACAGATATTTTTTTATAGATTTTTATTTAATTATTAACATATTGCCCACATTTACCCATTTTGTTGTGTTGTACAACATAAGATACTACAATATAATAAAACTTTTGCACTTTAAAAAAAAAATTGAGTTATTACTAAACTTTTTTCAATTAAAAACCATTTAACTCTTACATAATGATCCGTATACATTGACAAGCAAAGTCGACTGAACATCTGTTGAAAATATTGTACATTTTTAATATTCAACATGTTTCATTAGTTCAATTTATGTAGTAATATAACGCATTGCAGTTGATATTGCAACAAAATTCAACATTTATTGCTTAATTTTGCTAAGAATAGTGTTTAATGGAAAATACTTAGAGATCAATATAAGACTTATAGTAAAATTACACATCATTTTGAATTTCAACAAAAAATTACTATAATAATTACAGTAAATTCAAATTTATTTTTTAAAGTGCACTTCAAAACCCAGTTTTTCAAAGACTTTAATGTGCAAAAGAACCGCTCACTGGATGCTGTACTACAGGGCAAAATACGAATTATTTCCTAATTTTTGTAAAATTGCGGAATCATTCATTTCTGAGAGCTACCTTTGTCGCCGCAAAATAATTTAAGTGTATGCAAGCTGTTTGCAACGCTCATTTCTATTGGTGGTTCATTTAGTTTTCTTTAACTCAAGTTCGGTTGCCAACTTTTCTTTATCTATTGTATTTGGATACAAGACCCTTATACTTACTTACACTCTAAATAATAATTGCAAACTTACTATCAATATCATACTAATTTTTCGTTGGAATTCCAACTAATGTGTAATTTTACTATTAATTTTATATTGATCTTTGAGTTTTTACCACTAAACACAATTCTTAGCAAAATTAAACAACAAATGTTGAACTTTGCTGAAAAATCAATTGCAATGTTTTATATTACTAAATAAATTGAATTAAAATTGAGCAGATACTTTCAACACATGCTCATTCGAGTCGGCTTGTCAGTGAGTGAAGATCACTCTTTAAAAATTTTCTGGTTTTAATTAAAAAAGTTTAGTAAAAATACGTTTTTCGATAGAAGTTTGTTAAGTGTTAAGTTGTTAACAGTTAAATGAAAATAACATGTTAATAAATAAATAAAGACCTTAAAAAAAAAACAAAAAATGCCTGGGTTTCATTTGTCTACCTCTTTAGGATACTCATTGAGAAGAAATTCTGTATGCAAGTCTTTGGTATTTCAAGTACCATTTTATTTGAGAATTATCATTAAAAAAAAATCAAAATATGATATATCTCTGCGCTACCGCCAAAACTTTTAAGTTATAAGATATATTAAAATATGTTTTAATGTATACATAATGTTATAAGTAATGTTTTAAAAAAATTTATTCGCTTGAATAACAGCAGAAATTTGTAAATACTACAATAATTGTGTTAAAACTACGTATAACTTGTTGAATTTTACTAACATAAGGGTAGTAATTTTAAAATAGTACTACATATATTATAGTAACATTAAATAATTGATGTTTAATTTCGCTACAATATCAATATTATTGCTTTAATATTACTATATATTTTTATCAAAATTAAACACTATTTGTTGAATTTCACTACATATATAAACAAACAACATGTTGAATTAAATAAGAGTGCGTAAGTTTACTACAGTTATGGTAGCTAACCTGCTACAACCGTATGTCGGTCTTGGCCTCATCTAAGAATTTGCGCCAGCCATTTTTGTCTTTCGCTTGCTGGCACCAGTTGGAAAATCCAAGCTTCGTTAGGTTGTCGTCATCCAGGTTTGTGATGCATAAAGTAGGACGGGCATCATGAGCCATTTCTAGAGCGACCTACAAGACCCTTGTACACTCTAAAAAGTTTTTGTTGAATTTTACTACAACTCTTGTAGGCAACAGTTTTGCGGCTGTTTCTGTAGTAAATTTACACACCCTTATTTAATTAAACATATTTTTTACTATTGACTTGTAGTGAAATTCAACAAAACGTGTTTATGTTTGAGTTAAATATGTAGCAATATAAATGAAAAAATATTGATATTGTAGTAAAATTAAACATCAATTGCTATCATCTGTGTAGTACCATAACAATATTACTACTCTCATGTTAGCAAAATTCAACAACTAGAATTTGTTTTTACTACAATTGATGTAATCTATTGATATTCTAGTAAAGGCAACATTCTTAGTTTAAAACATAATTTAATATATCTTAAAACTTTACACTCTTGACGACACGTGCAGAAATAAATTTGACTTATATTTACTGCTTATCCTTCATTAAATTAACACTATAAACACCAAAATGAGACATGCACACTTGCATAAAGAAATTCCTGCCGATTAGTACCCGAAAGAAAAAAACAAATGAAACAAAGATATTTTTTATAGATTTTTATTTAATTATTAGAATATTGCCCACATTTACCCATTTTGTTGTTTTGTACAACATAAGATACTACAACATAGTAAAACTTTTACTAAAAATCGAGTTAACACTAAATTTTTTTCAATTAAAAATCATATAACTCTTATATAATGATCCGTACACGTTGACAAGCAAAGTCGACTAAATATCTGTTGAAAATATTGTCCATGTTGAATATTCAACATCTGTTTCATTAGTTCAATTTTGGTAGTAATATAAAGCATTGTAGTTGATATTGCAGCAAAATTAAAAATTTATAGCTTAATTTTGCTAAGAATAGTGTTTAATGGTAAATACTCAAAGATCAATATAAGATTTATAGTAAGATTACACATCACTTTGAATTTCAACAAAAAATTACTATAATAATTATAGTAAATTTATATTTATTTTTTAGAGTGTAGCAGTTTGAAAAGATTTAAAATTTTACTTGATAAATTTTTGATGAACATAAGTTTTAAGAACTTGTAATTATGTACTTGAAAGTGCTTGGAAATCGGAATGTCATTTGATTAACAAACTGGGAAAGGAAAGTAATGAAAAGCTTAGTTCGATAAAAATCGTCTGCTATTTATGCTATTTTCTCTTGAAAAACGAGGCTTACTAATTTGCTTTCCAAGTTAGCAATAGCATATATCAGTTTTATTATATAAATATCTTTTAACGCTTCTTCATCGTTCTTCCGAAAATTTTCCAAAGTTTCGTCCACAAGAATTATATGTCAAATTTGATAAAATTGAAAGTCAATCAGAGCAAAACTCTCGAAGCTAACTGCACTCTAAAAATTATTGGCTGAAATTCACTGCTATAATAGAAGTCAATCGTTTTGCTGCCAAAAAAACAGTAAAGTATATGCCATCACAATTTACGACCATAATAGCTGTAACGTAAAAATTCGGGATTACTACTACTTTAACAGTAAAACTCTACAAAATCACTACTATTATAGTTGTATTTTATATTGTATTTTATATTTACTATTATAGTTGTATAGTATTCAATGAACGTGTCATAATTTTACTACTACTTTTGTAGTAAAATTCATCTTAATTAGAGTAATATTATTACTATTTTGTTGTTATTATATAAGGCCATGTTATATAAAATTAAAAACTTGTTTGAAGTTTTTTAAACTTTTTTTATTGATAAAAGATTTAATAAACAAAAAACAAAGAACTCGTTATATAAATTTTATAAAGAAATTTGTTTCAAAAGAGGAAAAAAATGAGTTCTTAATTGCATGTTAGCTTTAATTAAAAATAAAAATGAATACAGTAAAAAGAAAATTAATTTTTTTGTTTAAACTTTTTCAGAGAACTAAACAAATCAAGGAACATACATATTTTTTCCTGTTTCGAAATTCGCGATAATGTTTCTTTGTGTAGATTTATTTTGTAAGTGCTACCAAACAATTCGGTATTGGGCAATTTATGTTTTTCGACAGGAATTCATGCCTAAGGACATGACGATAAATTTCATAAAAATTTGATCCAGTATATCACCTTTGGCGAAGTGAATATTTTATAAATTTCGAACGAGAACTTTACGTAACAATTGTTTTATTCATTTCAAAACTTTCACAGCACCACAAAAACCGCAAAATATTGAAATCTATATTATTATATAAAAGGAGACTCACGTAATTTGATCCAGAATAAGCACGATAACCGCTGAACCGATTTTGATAACTCTTTTTTTATTCCATTCCTATGATGATATAGATTGTCATAGCTTACCAAGTTTTTCGAAAAATATATTCTTTAATCATTATAAAATCATGCATTTTATTTGATGCCAACATTCAACCAGCAGCACATTAGGTCTGTTTGCGTAGTCGAATGCAAACGAAATATTTCAAAAGTTTTTACTAGAAAGTGCCTGAAAAGCATTCGTTTACTGAGAGAATTGGGTAATAGAGAGGAAATCACATTTTCTCTCCGTTCAAGTTTTTTTAAAGTTTTTACAAGAAGAAATTCATCTTGTAAAAAGATAAAAACTGTCAAATGGTAGCTGTGTATGTGTGTAGCAACTGATATTTTTTAGATTTTCTTAGACGTATTTGACATTTTTCATTATTTTACCAGAAAGCGTTCGTTTGCTTTTTACAGTTGAAGTTAATTCTCTCTCAATTTTATTACTGTTGACGTTTTTCATTTTTTTACCAGAAATGTACGCGAACAGACCTAATATAATAGCAAACAAAGCTTTTCTCTCTTCGTCGCGAGAGCTTCTCTCTATATAACACGGCAGCCATGTTGTATTGTTGCTTTCAGTGAGATTCTTGCTTTCATACAGTGTTGATTAATTTTCTTTGCAAATGTTTTGAGGGGAGTTGCCAGAATTTAGTTATAAGCATAAATCATGTTTTCCAGCCTTGCCATCCAGCTTTTCCTCACTTGAGATTCTGTTAGTCTATCTATACGAATATTATTAAAGCGTTGTGACACTGCACGGATGTTTGACAGTCACGCAAGAGCCACTGAACCGATTAGCACGATAAAGGTATCAAACGATTTTTTATTTCAACTTAATCGTAATATGCTACGTTAGATTTGCCACGTCTACTTTTCATGCCAAAGTTTTGCAAAAAAAAAGCTATATTTCAGACGATTTTGGTCGTATGAGACTAGATTTTGGTAATCTAAGTTGTGTGGTTAATTTTGCTAACTTTACTAAAAATGGGAAGGACCCACTTTAGTTAAGTCCACTTTTCGGGGGATAAGCTTGGAGTAAAGCAAAGAGCACTAGGTTTAAGCTAAATTGGGCTGAAATTTTGGCAGTCTATTTGTTTCTGTTGTGGTTTTGTCTTGGCTCTCTTAATTACACAAAATATAAAGTTAAGTATATACACATTTTAATATATATCAAGCTTTGCCAAGCATCTCTTCTCTTCAGTTATCTTCTCCTCTTTATTTTAGCAAGTAAGCATAACTATTCTAACTGTATCAATTTATAAATGAAATAAAGAAAAGCAGTCTGGTATTACACACTGAACTGATAATACAACATGGCGCAGCCGGTTATTTAAAATAAAACAAAATTTTGTTTAAAGTAATGTCAGATTCAGAAATTGTTAAAAAAGAAACCACCAATCCAAACAGAAAAAAGATTTTATTAAATCAAAAAGAAATCGAAAGTAAAAAGCAAGAAAGCCACAGTGAAAATAAAAATCTAGAAAATAACTACATTGAAATGGATTATAACAGGCCGGACCCATTAGTGATGGAGGGAAATCTTGCCGTCAACTTTGATTTATTTTTAAAAGATTTCAATATATATATGGAGGCATCTGAAAAAGTGACCAAACCAGATAAATGCAAAAAAGCAAATTTTTTAAACTACATAGGAGCTGAGGCAAGACAAAAGTATTATACGTGGGATATAGCAAACAATGATAATGCTAAATTAGAAGAAGTTCTGGAAGCATTCAAAAATTACTGTAACCCTAAGAAAAATACCATATACGAGCGTATGAAGTTCTATAAGCGAATACAAAAAACTGGAGAACCATTTGATAATTTTTTAAAAGATTTGAGGGCAGCAGCTGAAGGGTGTGAATTCGGCACCGGCAAAGATAACATGATTCGAGATTTCATAATACTGGGCTTGAGCAACAAGCATCTAGGTGATAAGCTAATGAACACTGCAGACCTTTCTCTCGATTCAACTATTAACACGTGCCGAGTGGCAGAATTAGAAGAATCCAGAATAAAAGAAGTGCATGAGGTTGTTCCTGTGGAAGTAGCGAATATAAATAGAAGACCACCAAATAAACCTTATTTTAGTTATAATAGCAAGAATTCAGATTACTATAAAAAAAATTCTAATAATGTTTTCAAAAATAATTTTAGGTATGGTGATGAAATTACCTGCGATCGGTGCTTATCGATTCATGCAAGAAACAAATGTCCAGCTTTTGGAAAAATTTGTAAACTTTGCAAAAAGCCTAATCATTTCTACATAGCATGTACTAAGTTTAAAGCACGAAATAATACCTATAAAGCAAATGAAATTTTAACAAAACTCGAGGCAGATGGCAGTGCCAGTGAAGACGACGAATGTTCAGGTGTGAATGCTATTAAAACGTTTTATATTGATAGTTTACATAACAGTTGTGCAAAAAGCAAAATGAGATCTCATTCACAGTGGTTCGAATGTTTCGATTTTGGAAATTTAAAGCTAAATTTTAAATTAGATACAGGATCCGAAATAAATGTGTTGCCTTTAAAATATATGAAGCAAATTGAACAAAATGCTACTATTAAGCCAGTTAAAATGATAATAGAAGCCTATGGGGGTAACAAATTGAATCCGATTGGCTCGGTTAAGCTTAATTGTAAATATAAAGATCTCATTTTGCTGCAAGACTTTATAATCATTGATACTAATTCGTCTCCAATCCTGGGTCTTCGCGGGTGTCGTGATTATGGTTTGATAAAAAGAGTTGACCAAATAGTGGCTGAAGAAAAGCAACATTTTATTAAAGAAAATTTTGATGTTTTTACTGGGTTAGGTTGTTTTCCAAAAAAATATGAACTTAAAATAAAACCAAACTTCGAACCTACAGTTAGGCCAGCTAGGCGCATCCCTATAGTGTTGCTCAATCGTTTAAAAGATCAATTAATGCAATTAAAGAAGCTTGGTATAATTGCTGAAGTTGAACATCCAGCCAGTTGGGTAAGTCATCTGGTAATAGTTGAGAAACGTAACGGAGAATTAAGACTTTGCCTTGACCCTCAGGACCTTAATAAAGTGTTAATTAAAGAAAACTGTATTATTCCAAAAACGGAAGAGCTTACAGCAAATTTAAGAGATATGAAATATTTTACGGTTTTAGATTTTAAACAAGGATTTTGGCAAATCAGATTAGATGATAAATCCAGTAATATGTGCACTTTCAGTACACCGTTTGGGTGTTTCAGATGGTTAAGATTGCCATTTGGTCTAAAGATCTCAGCTGAAGCTTTCCAAAAGTACGTTTCTGATAATTTTGATGACTTACCTGGTACTGTAACGTACATTGATGACGTGTTGGTGACTGGAAAAACACAGCAGGAGCATGACCAGAACTTAAGCAGAGTATTAGCTAGGGCACGAAAATTAAAGATTAAATTTAACCCTGAAAAGCTACAATATAAAGTAAATAGAGTGAAATACGTCGGTCACATATTTTCTGCAGATGGTATAAGGCCTGATCCAGATATTGTTAGATCCATTGTTAATTTAGATAGGCCTCGTGACAAAAAAAGTATGCAATCTTTTATGGGAATGGTAAATTATTTAAGAAATTATATACCAAATTTGTCTAAAATTTGTGCAAATTTAAGAGAGCTTCTGAGAAATAACAATGAATTCCTATGGGTTGATGCTCATACAAAAGAATTCGAAAAAATAAAATCTTTGATTAGCACAGCGCCAGTATTAAAAAGTTATGAGCAAGATAAAGAAATAATATTGCAATGCGATGCCTCGCAATCAGGATTAGGGGCTTGTCTTTTACAGGATGCAGGTCCTGTATGCTACGCTTCACGTAGTCTAACTCCAGCTGAGAAAAACTACGCACAAATTGAGAAGGAAATGCTTGCCATCACATTTGCGTGTAAGAAATTCCATTATTATATATACGGTAAAACAGTTAGAGTCCAAACGGACCACAAACCACTAATTTCGATATTTAAAAAAAACCTAAGCAAAGTGTACGCAACTAGATTGCAAAGGATGAGAATGTCGCTTTTGAAATATTCACTAAAAGTTGAATATGTAGCAGGAAAATATTTACATATCGCAGACTTACTATCCCGAAATTATGATATTGCTGAGCCCAATAATGATGAGGAAGACTTTAATGAGGTGGTTCATTCAATCAACATAAGCGAAAAAAGAAAATCACTAATACAAATTGCATCACTTAGTGATCCAATATTAGCTAAAGTAATAAAAAATTGTAGGAATGGATGGGCAAAAGATATAAGTAAAATTCCAGAAGAAATTAGATTCTTTTACAAGAATAGGGATACTATTTATCTAGATGACGGTATGCTTTTTTTTAACGAGCGCGTAATTATACCTGAAAGCATGAGAAAAGAAGTCCTTTCTCTATTGCATCAAGCACATTTAGGAATTCATAAAACTAAAGATAGAGCAAAGGAATTAGTTTACTGGCCCAATATCAACTATGATATTGAAAATATGATTCAAAGTTGCATGATATGTCAGAAATTTAAAAAAGATAATTCAAAAGAGCCAATAATTTTTCATGATATACCGCCGTTGAGATTTATGAAACTAGGTATGGATATAATGAACTTTAAAAACAATAATTATTTAGTTGTAGGTGACTACTTCTCTAAGTGGATTGACATTTTAATTTTAAAAACAAAGACTATAACTGAAATAATAAAAATTTTAAAACGATTATTTTCAACTCATGGTATTCCAAATGAAATAGTTTGCGACAATAATCCTTTTAATGCATTCGCATTTGCCGAATTTTCAAAAGAGTACGATTTTAAAATATCATTTTCTAGCCCTTATTATCCAAAGTCTAATGGGTTCGCAGAGAAATGTGTAGGAATAGCGAAAAATCTGTTAAAAAAGTCTACTGAAAGTAGAACTGACCTAGATATGGCACTTTTGGAATATCGTAATACACCAATATCTAGACTAGGGGTATCTCCAGCTCAAATCTTATTCAGTAGGCAATGCCGAACTTTAATTCCAACCCACGATATAAAATTACAACCACACGTCGTTAAAAATGTTGCAGAACGAATAAAAACTTCTCAAAAAAAGGTAAAAAATTATTACAATCGGAATGCAAAAGAACGTCAAAATTTTCAAGCAGGCGACCATGTTATGTACAAAAAACCTAACAGCTTGTGGAGTCCTGGAACAGTTATCAAAACTCTTACTGAACCACGGTCATACATTATAGAGGGGGCAGGAGGTGAGATATATCGAAAAAATAAACAGTTTATTAATAAGCGTCACAGCCTGAGCGCAAACACAAACGAACCATTAGAAAATCAGCTAAGTCATGACGAAGTATGTAATCAAGAAGAAAATGAAATCAGCGAAAAGCCTGTAAACGTATTTAACTATTCTAACAAAAACAAAGAAAATGAAAAATGTGAAAGTGAAAATTATATCACACGATCCGGTCGAGTTATTAAGCCAACAAGAAAATTTCAAATTGATAAGCACTGTTCAGCTGGTAATTGACTGCCTATTTGAAAATAATATAGCTTTTAAATATTTTAAATTTGAATTCTTATTTAATATTTACACAAATTTGAAATCCAATCTATTAACCATGTACACAGATAAAAAATTCAATATTTTTATTTTTTTTATACTATTCTTTGAAATGAAAATGTATTATATATATATATATATAAAAAAAAAAAAAAAAAAAAAAAAAAAAAACAGTTAAATTTTAAGTCTAATATGATATGACATATGTATTTGTATTCATATTACGTTTTAATATTACTGTATATATTATTTAACATATGTTTTATGAATTGGGGGGAGATGTTGTGGTTTTGTCTTGGCTCTCTTAATTACACAAAATATAAAGTTAAGTATATACACATTTTAATATATATCAAGCTTTGCCAAGCATCTCTTCTCTTCAGTTATCTTCTCCTCTTTATTTTAGCAAGTAAGCATAACTATTCTAACTGTATCAATTTATAAATGAAATAAAGAAAAGCAGTCTGGTATTACACACTGAACTGATAATACAACAGTTTCGAATATGAGATGGTTTTAGTGAAAAAATTTTGCCACACCCCTATTACCGACCACAATTAAATAAAAATGGTATATTTCGAACGATTTTGGTCATATTTGACTAAAATTTGATAGTTTAGTGCATACGGTTACTTTCGGCAACTGTACTAAAAATGGCGAATATATAAAATTTTTTTCCGAACAGCATGAAAATTCGTATATAGCAGTAAGGTGGTCTTCGGCAGGACAACGTTTACTGGGGAACACTATACATCAATAGGAATGCTGTATATATCAGGAAATTCTGATCGTCATGCATTGATGTTTCAAACGGAAACGTCTCTAATGTGTTTTGTTCGAAGGTCAATTTACACATTTACAAATTCACAAAAAGATCATAACTACTATAACTAAAACGCTAACTATGAATATATAGGTATAAAAATATATATTAAAACATAGATTTATGTATATAACTTTGTAATAGCTTGAAATATTTGAAACATTTTTCACAGAATTATTTTTTAAGCTATATTTGAAAATGCTTTTGACAGAAATAAGTTTTTAAGTTGTAGAAAATTATAAAAAATATAACAACATTTTAAGAAAATTAATTCTCATCAAAAAATCATAGGTGGCTCATGATTTTTAATAATAGAAACGGGTTATGTGTCAAAATGGAGCAATTTTTGCAGATAAATGATGTTATATGAAAGAGTAGCGAAAATGAAAATGAAAAGAAAAGTACAACAAAAACCACTCTTGGTCTATTTTTGAGTACAAGTCGGATATTTTAGAGGTTTTTGAAAACAATATAAAACATTGCATTGGTGATGTAACGGTAAAAATATTCTCATTTTCCCAATTTACTTAATTGAACTTCCAAACAAAGAAAATTTGATGAAAATCGATTTGAAAATGGCGGAAATGTTTGCTTGTTAAATCAAATGTTGAAATTTCAATCGTTTTGTTTAATTCTTAGGCTTAAGAAAATGAGTTGTTCCTAGAAAATCTATATTTTTTGATATATCGCAATAATTTTGGTGTCATAATAATAGGCTTTTTTTTAAACATACCTAATATCCGTACAAAATATTTCCGAAAAAGTTTTAATTTACCGTTATTTTTATTATTCAACGACTTTTCATATAAAAATGCATTGTTATGCATTAAGAAAGTCTACAATTTTTGAGATAAGATATAAAAATATATTTATTTTCCGAATCTATGTTAAAAAAAAATTACATTTTTGGTTACAAATTTTAAAAATTTTGTACCTAAATTTTTTTTTATAACCTTGTTATGCAGGACTTTTTAAAAAGTAAAAAAAACCAGGCAAATTTATTTCACCATAACAATTACCGTTTAAATAAGTTATTCAAATTAAATGAAATAATTTTTTAATATTTTAACCATTTTTTCATAATTTTTATATTTTGCATTTGATTTCATACAACTAAATACTTTAATTTTAAGATTTAAAATTTTTACATGGTATATAATATTTTTATCGCAGACGAAGCAGCGGGTATTTGCTAGTAACGAATAAAATTAAATGAACGGGTTGCAACGCTACGAATGTTTACTCACAAATGAGCATGCACGCGTCTAGTCAGCTGCATCGATTGCTACAACTATTGCAGTAAAATAAAACGACATTTGACTAAAATTAATGCAATAATTGTAGTAAAGCTTTAAATTACTGCATTCATTGCAGTAAAATTACTCTCCGAAGCAATGGTTTTACTGTTATTGAGTTATTATTTTCAATATTTGTTTGTTAGTAAAATAAGATTTACTACCATTTTTGCAGCAAAATTGAGCAACCATCGAGTGAATTTAGTTCTATTGAAGAAGAGCATTTGCAACTAATTTTGTAGTAATTTTAGTACATTCATGTAAAATTACCATTTCGTTCAATAACTACTGATGTACAATAATTTCACTGCAGTTATAGTAGTAAAAAGTGTTTATCATATTGGCAGTAAAAAAATGTTGAATTTTTAAAAATTAAGTGTAGTTATTGCTATTTAAGTAGTAAATAAGAATTAATACCAAATTGTAAGGAAAATTAAAATTTTAAATGCAAAATTAATACTCAAATAGAACTGAATTTAAAAACATTTTTAGAGTGTAATTAGTGCCCTCTCCTCTAACACTGTAGCTCTGAAAGCGAACATTTTAAACTCGTTTTCTCTTTCCTAAGAGAAAAACTCGTTCACTTTCTAAAATTTAATGTTCACTGCCATTTAAAAATATCATTGCTTAATAATTTCAAAATTGGTACATATTTTCAACACATAAACACATCCCCCCAACGATAATTTTCAGAATTTTTTTTAAGATTAAGGTGATTTTCCACTTACAAAATTAATTACTTTTTTGGAAAAATAGCAAATTTTACTTCAAATCATCACCAAAAATTTAAAAATGAAATAAATAATAATCAGAGAACGTTCAGGGGAGAATCGGGAGGATACTCTGACTAAATTTTAATGTTTTTTTATTTCAGATAATTTCCAGCTGAGGTACAATGAAAATCTCAAATCGTCTTTTCCAAAGACATTCTTGGAAATGCTTTGTAACCGGGTTGTTTGACGGTTTATTTCATAAAATAATAACATTATGTTATAAAGCTGATACCTTATAGTTAGGTCTAGAAATATTATGCACAAAAAAAAAAATCGAAAATATGCGCTAAGAACTGGTAAAATATTTTTCAAATATATTGTTATAGGTACAAAAATTATTATTAATTTAGCAAAAAAATATAAGCACTTAATTTTAAAATACATTTAAGACTGATTAATAAAAAACAACAAAAATATGAAGTGAACATAAAAGTTATCTTATCCCAAAAGATGTCGCTTTAAATTTAAATGGGTAAAAATAAAAAAAAAGGAAAATATTTGGAAACCAAATTCATTTGTTGCAAAATATACAAAAATATGCGCAATAAATATGAAAAATATTAATTTATTATAAAATATGCAAAACCGCACATTTGTAGCAAAATATGCAAATATATGCATTAACGATGAATGCCATTTTAAAAAAATTTCATGATTCGTTAAAATAACTTAACCATTTCCATTTTAAGATGTCCAGAAACAACTTGCATTTGCATGAGATTCCTAGTCCTACTTATAATGTACAAAAGGTTTCAATAAACTAGCTCTATCCATATTTTAAAATCAATTCGCAAAAAAATTTTTTTTACGCTGAAACCCTTACTCCTGCCTTTATACCTTAATGAACAAGGTAGCAATGATCATTATCTTATAATTTCACAGCCTGGCTTGAAATAATTTTGCTCAATTTATATACAGTGAGTGTCATCCAAAATCGTACAGCATTCATTTTCAAATACTTTCCTTATTAACTTTTTGTTTTTGTTCATAATAAAAGAAAAAACATCCATTGTTGATGCTTTATGATATTAAGTTCAATATGCAATGTGAACAATTTACAGAAAGTTCACCGTATTATCAAAAAGTTGGCAATACTGTATTTAGTACGTATAAGACTGTGTCACTAAAAATCGTTCAGCTTTTATTATTGCGCTCAATATTGGTACTAACCTAAAAATATTGCAAGAAGAGTTGAGCGTCACAATTTTAAGCACTACATTTAATTCTAAATGATTTTCCGAGTTTTATTTTAATTTTTTTTTTTTTTCTTAATTTTTGTGAAAATTGAAGCAGACAACTATTGAAATTCTTAAGTATCTTAAGAAACCTCCAGAGTTTTAGGATGATGTGGTAAATGTTTGGAGAAAACCTAACACGGAGATGAATCACAAAAATTTGCGTCCAACAGTAAAACACGGTAAGGATTCAGTAATGGTATGGGGAGCCATCTCGTCTCACGGCGTAGGAAATTTAGTGTTTATAGGGGCCGAATGAACCAATGAAAGTATATAAGTATTCTGAAGAATAATCTCAAGGAAAGCGCCGAGAAAATGGGAATTTCAAACGCATTTAAGCTGTATGCTGATAATGATCCACAGCACACAGCATATAATTTGGGTATGTGGGTGCTCTATAACTGCCTTAAAATGCTTAAAACCCCCGCTCAATGGCCGAGTTTTAATGGTTTTGAACATATCTGGAGTTATTTGGACAAAAATATTCGGAAACGCACGATTTCAAATATTGCTAACTTAAAGAGAACGCTAAAAGAGGAATGGTTAAACATAGAACCAGCTTTTTGCAAGAAACTGGTTGCTTCTATGCCTAAACGTTTGCAGGCGGCTGAAACTAACAAGGGATATCCAACTTAGTACTAAAAATAAAATAAACAATTCAAAATATCTGCTGCAAGTTTATTTTTAAACATATACTGTACGATTTTCACTGACTGACTCATTTCTTCTGTCTAATGTTAAAAAGTAGTTATTTTTGTTATTCAAGCTGAAATATTTCAATTTAAAAAATTGGAAGTAGTCTAGGGTACGGATAAAAATATTTAAGAAAATATGCCTCTACGATTTTGGACGACACTCTCTGTACATACGTTCGGCAAACGTTAGTAGGTACGTTAGCAATAATACAATGGCATAAAACTAAGTAAAATATTTATATTGTATTATATTTAATTTAATATTTAACCAAACTACTCATTTCCAATTTTCGATTTATCTTCATGTTTTGGAAAAATTAAATAATTTAGAATATCTGTGTTCTTAATCAAAATATAAAAATATTCTGGATGTCTAAGGAGGTTCGAGCACCCCGATTTACAGCCCTTATCTACGGCGTTGACTGTGTTTATATGTGTGCACTTTGTGCAGTTAGTTTTTTTGGTTGGATCATAAGTTTTAACTCATAGTTGTTAAATTATATGATATGTCATACAATGATATTTAATGCTTATTCAATATGCCTTTATTGCCAACAGTTTTCACATAAAATTTAAAAAACAATGCAAAGTTAAGCAAAATTTTCATATACTAAAAATATTTTTTATTTTTGGAAAAAGGTATATAGAAATAAAAATAAAAATATTTATTACACAAAGATTCAAACAACAAATATGTTATTGTTTTTAAAATGCTCACAAAAATAATAGCTGCATTTGGTACATGGAAGGAATTAACCTCAATATACACGCAGAGAAATGACATGGATGAGACATGATTACTGCAAATATAATTTGTTGACTGAAATCATTGTACTATTCCTGCAAACATAAATTTTTGCCTTAATAAAGTCATTATTTACTAATTGTGGTACCAAAAATAGCATTATGGTTCAAATCATACTATCGTCAACATATTATAATTGGCTCAACTATAAGTAGCAGCAAAAACGTTGTGGTTCTGTCAATCATGATAAATGTGAATATTATGATAGAGACAAACATACTTGAATTTTGAATGTTTGTCTGAACTACTTTTTGATCGTGGGTAAACGAAGCAGCACATAGTCAAAAATTGAAAGAACTTATTGAGTCTGAACAGTTTGCAAGAAACCTTTCACTTTGTTCAGAGACATTATGTTTTATCGATTCCTCACTATGTGCCGTTTCGTTTGTTAACTCTTCAATTACTATGTTTTGTTATAAATCGGCTTAGAAAAATTACATTTTCGACTTTGATTGTAGCAAACATATTTCAATTTATCGTAAAAATTGTTATTTTTGTGACAATGCACTCAATGTACCATGTTTATGAATGACTTTAGTCAGGCGACCGGTAGTAGCAGCTGTGGTCTACTGGTAGTCTGCGTGGCACGTAAGCGAAAGAGCCGCAGTTCAAACCCCAGCTCGGACAGAAAGTTTTTCAAAAAGTTTTTCCAATTGAATTAATATTTCTGTTCGGCAGCAGACAATGGCAAACCTCTAGGATATCTTAATTAATAGCTATAGAAATTGGTGTGCATTAAAATAAAAAAAATATTGTTTCAATAATATTCTGGTTCCTAAAAAGAAATTCATAATAAAGTTGTTTTCAATCATTTCATTTTCGTTCCAATAAGAGAATTATGGTTGTTTCAATAATATTTTGATTCCTACGGAAATCAAAATCATGCCTTTTCCGAAAAATATAGTTGCTGTAATCATTTTACCATGATCATAGAAACCATTTCAATATCATGCAATAACAATAGAGTTCAGCTACTACAGATTTTTCGCACTTTCTCCGCATTAGATCATCTTAAGAACCAGCCCAAATAACATTAAAACATCTCAATAAGGCCATTCACAGTTCGAATACGCTGGTCTGCCATTTGTTCGATCTGCTATTTGTACGCCAATTTACGAAAGCGTATTTTGCTTCGTTGTTGTTTTGCATACAAATGCAAATACGCAGGCACACGTAAATAAAAGCAGCCCTTGGACGTGTTTTTTGTACCTCGTATTTTTATGCTCTGTCTACAGCCGCATAATCACATACATCACAGGGTTGCACAATCTTTTTATACGACAGTCACATGGCGAGGTGCTCACAGTTTGAACAATAACAAATGCTATAAATACGATTTGTTAAAAGTACGCTCAAACCGTGAATAGCCCTAATGATATCGATAAGAGTGGTCCAAAACAATCCAAAGTGAGAAAAATTTACCCACCATAATATGGGTTGGGCTCAGGGACAACACAAGACATAACAACTAACCATGCATTTACATAGATCTAATCATACATTAGTTTTCAATCTAATTTTGAGTTGACCTTTCGATAAGTTAACATCAAAAAAGCTACAGTTGTTAACAAAGGTACTCATGCGATCTAAAGGAGCAGTAGCCATATAATTTGTTCTACTAAAAGGTAAGTAAATTAAATTGTTAGCATTTCTACTGCTTCTACGGTTATTGTTAAAATTTATAAGAGTTAGGAGTTCTGGTGAATCGAATACACCAGTTATGAGTTGGTGTAAATAGACGATATCTGCAGACTTCCTTCTCTCATTCAAAGATTGCATTTTTAATAATTTTAAACGATCCTCATAAGGAGGAAGGTTTAAAGTGTCAGTTGCACTTAAGCCCCTTAGAGCAAACCGAACAAAACGTTTTTGGATTCTCTCTATACGTTCAACATGTACATTGTAACTTGGGGAACAAACTTGACTTGCATACTCTCAGTGAGGTCGCACAATTGCATAATACAGCATTGTAGTTGTGATCATACTATTAAATTCTTTGGCTCAGCGTTTTATAAACCCGAGCATAGAAGATGCTTTTTTTACAAATGTAATCAATATGAACGTTAAACGATAGCTTAGAATCCATGCATATACCCAGATCTTTGACAGCATCTACACGACTCAATGCAGTATCTTTTATCTTATAATCAAAAATTAAATTATTACTTTTTCGCGAAAAGGTCATAGTTTGGCATTTATCTGGATTTAGAAACATATTGTTTTTAGAACACATGTTATAAATTATATGTTTAAGAACATGGTGTCAACATTTAGGACTAAAAACAACTTTTTATTGGTTTAAAATTGTTGGAAATCATGGAACTTTTTAAAGCTTTTCGTGTTTTTTATGGATCTTAGATAAAGATTCCAATGTGCACAAAAACGGATGCGGACTCTTTTTAAATCCGTTACTAGTCAACGCGGAATTTATGTTTTCTTTATGTTTCGACGGACGAGTTTCGAGCCCGTTATAAATCCATCAAAACAATTGTCACAACTAGTAGCGGATTAAGGATTTCTGCCGCCCTAGGCTCGACACTAGCGCCGCCTCTTAAATATAATGTTTTATCTTGCAATAGAACAAAATTATAGAAACCTACGAAACGCTGATAAAGTTTAAGGCTTAACCAAAAATAAAATCCACTTGTTCTGAATAAGAATTCAGCGTCATATGAGTTCAGATGTGTTTACTCTCACTGTTTTAAAAATTACTTAACCTTAAGCTCCATATTGTAAACTTGTAAATTATAAAAATTTCATTATAAATTTTCAACACACAATTCACCAAATCATATAAATAATTATGTTATTTTTACAAAATAATACAAAAAGAGTTTCATTGATTACACAGGTTAACAGCCATTTTGCCCACATTATCTCGAGTTTTAATTGACCGATTTTACCAAACAAACACTTAACTTAAAGGTAAATAAATTTTAAACATTTTATTGTTACAAAGTTTTGAGATCGGCTCAGTAGTTCAGATACTAACGATGTTTACAAGTGAAAAAACACGAATTTTTACAAAAATCGGGTCAAAAATTCACATATCGTTATGGGAAAAATAGAATTTGCAAAAATAAAATTTGCTTGAATATTTTTGCATTATGTTTGAACTTTTACAAAAAGAACATGCTACTTTTAATTAAATTCCGTGAATGGTGAAGTTATGATTTTTTTAGTAGAATACCTAAATCTCGCTCTTTGGCAATTTAAATGTTTTTTCTTACTTTTAGTGCGTGAATGAAGTTTGTCGAGATTTAAAACGTATTTTTTTTTTGACCAAAGAACGATTGGGCATTGTTTCAATAAAATATTTACCTGATTTTGCATTTGTGTTATACCATATATGTGTTGGCTCGATTTATTATTTACCAAAACATCTAATGTAATAAAAATTAATATTAACAAAAATAAATTGGAACAAATAAATTTTTGGAATTTTTGTCTTATTCTAAACATTGTCAAGAAAAGTGTTAAAACGTTATTAGTTATTTGTACCCCTAAAAAATTATAAAGGTGTTAATAGGTGCAAGGAAAAAATTTTTTTCAGGTAGTCCAATTAGAAATATTATGGAAGATAAGGTCTGAGTCTTTCAGACGTCCCGATTTTATTTAAAAATATTTTATGAACTACCTGTTTTTTATAAAAGGTTATAAAAAAGGTAGTATAAAAAATGATGATATCTGATGATGATATATCGGTTTATATCACACTTATCTATATAATATACACACTTTTTGTGGTTTTGAATGAGTTTGAAAACAAATGTTTGCTTATACGAACTGACTTATTTTATTTAGTATACAAATTTTTGAAATGAGTAGAAAAAGAAGTGCGTAAACAATCCAAACAATTTCTGCAATGTGTGCAATGAATTTATGGAAAAAAAATGTACGCAAATTTACTACTTCGCTACAACAAATTTATCTGAAATACTTTGGTATGTTACCGAATCTCACCCATTCATGGACACCACAGTCTCTTTGTGTTATATGCCAGTCAATTCTCAGCAAATGGGCTGTTGACCAAAGGTATAAATTAGTTGTTTTTTTTTGCATACATTCCTTATATGTTTAACATTTACTTGTTTTATTTCAGCCGATACATGAAATTCGACGCACGAATGTTTTGGAGAAAGCCATTTTGTCACACGAATTATTGCTACTTCTGCAATAGCAAATGTTCTAGCCTTGGAAAGAGTTTGACTTGGAAGAGCCTATGTTCTCACGTTTCTTTTTTGTTTCTGTTTCACTTACACCACAACAAAAACATGGCTACTAACAAAACTAGGACGGGCTCTATGATTGAAAAATTTGCTGTTACCTCAAAGTTGTTAGTATGTTGCGTGGAATGCAAGGTGGCTATACTAGAAATTGCTGCTTTATTTACCTTTGTAATAGCCGCGCAGATGATCTTCATTATACGCAAAAGGAATGGCCGGAAAGAACAAACAGCATAACCGGCGAAGCCAACATCAAAAATGATGTTATGGAGAACAGAGAAAATATCATACTTCCCCCGTTGCACATTAAATTGGGACTCATTAAAAACTTTAAAAAAAGCTATATAAAGAAGGTGCAGCATTCGTTAATTTTCCATCCATTCAAAGAAGGCGTCTTCGCAGGACCTGAGATTGAAAAGTTGCTAAAAGACGACAAATTTCCAAAACTTTTGTCGCCCGTTGAAGTTGAAACCTGGGATTCGTTCAAGCTGGTTAATGTGAATTTTCTTGGAAACAACAAAAACCAAAACTACAAGGGTATCGTTGAAGATTTGGTGAAAAATTATAAAGCAATGGGCATGTATTTTTTTTCTATTATGTCACTCTATATTAGTTTATTGTCATACATTAGGTTTTAATTTTTTAATTTTATTCATGTTCCAGGCAGGAGTACACATGTCATTGAAAATCCAATTCCTCCATTTTCTTTTGGATTTTTTTTCGGGCAACTTGGGCAACGTTAGTGATGAACACGGAGAACGTTTTCACCAACAAATGGAGGGGTTGGAGCGACGGTATAGCGGCTTATAGGATACAGCCATGATGGAATTACTTTTAGTCTTTTATACGAGAAACAAACCACGAAAGCAACAAAAGACAGAGAAGGACTCAGAATGTTTTCGGAATTTTAAAAACTTGTAATTGGATATTGCAAGAAAAGAAATCGGATATCATTTATAAGACCAAATGAGAGTATGCTAACAATAAGCCAGTAGCAAGATGCAACAGCATTTTAAATATTCTTAATTTTATTCTATTGACCTAGTTTATTTATTTAAAAATTTTAAGTACTTTGTAACAGGAAAAAATAGTGTGAGATTGTAATTCATCAGTACACGACATAAATAAAATGAATAAATAAATTGAAAATGAATATCAAATGCTCAATTTAAACTGATTTGGGAAAATAAAAAAAAAGGCGTTTAAATTGTCAAAAAGGTGAATTTAGGTCTTCCACTAAAAAATTTTTAACTTTACCATTTTAGCATTGAATTTAATCAAAAGTAACATTTTTTTAAAAGTTAAAAATAAATGCAAAAAATCGAACAAATTTTATCTTTGCGAATTCTATTTTTCTTAGGACGATATGTGTATTTGAGACCCCGATTTTTTCAAAAAAAAACCCGTATTTTTTACCTCTAAACATCGTTAGTATCTGTACTCTTGAGCCGATCTTAAAACTTTATAAAAACAAATTATATAAGGCTTAATTACCTTTAAGTAAAGTGTTTATTTGGTAAAATCGGTCAATTAAAACTCGAGATATAGTGGAAAACGTAGAAACAGCTCCGAAAATAAACAAAAAAATTTCAAAAATTTATATTTCAAAAACTCTACCATTCAAAATTTTTTAAATGTGATTTTCGTGTTAAGTGAGCCAATGTCTTTGAGAAAATCATAGTGAGATATAGTGGGCAGAGAAATTTTTCGATTTTGTTAACTAGTGTTATTAACAACTAATGGTTTTTTCTTGCTTTTGCTAGTGCATAGTAATCACAATATAGTTCTTATACTACTTTAATATATAAGTTTATTGCCAGTCTATTTTATCGCTCCTAATAAAGGCCCGTAAATAGTTTTAAATTAATTTAATGTAAAAAATAAGTGATATTCTGAACAATTTGTAGCAGAAATACTTACCACATAGTAAAGTAGTTCTAAATAATATTTTTACATCTGAACTATTATATAAAATTGAAAAGAAAATTTTTTTGTTACAGGTAAGGGGTCGTCCATAAACTACGTTACCAATTTAGGGGGGGGGGGGAGAGGGGTTTTGAAATGCACTACGATAAGTAATGGTAGGGGGGGGAGGTGCTTAGATATTGTAACGTTACCAAAAATTTTAAAAATCGACGAAAAACCTCTAATTAATAACACAATCATTTCAAAAATTTTTAACCTTACATGTTTATGTTTGATCGTCTAAATTGATGGTTAACTTTTGTTTCAACGATTTCTTCCACCGCCTTTTCCCTCGACACAGGAACCTTTTGGTATTCCTTCACCATCTCAGCACACGTCTGAAAAATTTGGGTCTTTGCTTTTGCGACAGGCTTTGACGTTAAGGCCTGAATGTTCTTGATCAAAGGAGATACCGTATGACATGTACTGTCCTTCTCAGAAAGAAGAAATCGGTTCAAGGTCGTGTCCTACCTGCGGCTTGTATTTCGTTTGTAAAACTTCTATGAATTGCCATAAGTTTGTATTATATCGTTTACAATAAATCGGAAAAAAAATACTATTTAAATAAATCAATTTTCGGAAAGCATTTACACAAAAAAACACAGAACTTGGTGCAGCTCGGGTGCAGACTTTAAGGGTACTCTGTCAAAGACCAGGTGAATTTCTTTGCGTTAGAAATAAGGATTCACCTAAATGGGTCGACATAGAATCCGATGAAAAATTATATTTTGAAGAATCCTGAACAAAGCTACCAGCTTCTTCTATCCCAGTGATTGAGAGCATCGAATCTTGGATAGCAGATGGAATAGGTTTTACAGATGATATTAATTATTGATTTTTTTCCAATTGTTCCTTTAATCTAGTCATACTAGACACTAATACTAGTGAAAATTGTCAGAGCTAGTCAAAATATATAATCATTCGAATGAATTAATTTCATATGTCACGTTACTTTATAGGGGGGAGGGGTTTTGAAAAGCTTTACGAAAAGTAACGCAGGGGGAGGGGGGTAAAAAAATCGGAAAATCAGTAACGTAGTTTATGGACGACCCCTAAGCTTAAAAAGTACTAGGTCGATTCCTATGAAAAAAGTTTTAAAATATTCTATTTATGCCACAATGATATTTTGCTTTCGATTTTTTAATAACAAATACTTTAAATTAAAGTTTAAAGTCATTTAACCCTGGATAGCCAATCATATTTCTAATACGGTATAGCCAATGTTAGTCGATTCGACTAACACCCTCCAAAACTCCTTTTAGAAGAGCTGTTGGTACATAAAATATATTAAAAGCTGCTGAAAATGGAAAAACTATGTATATTCTAAAAAAAAAAAAATAAAAAACATTAATATTGGTCTTTGTTTTATTTTTATTTTTTACATATTTTTATAGGCTATTTATTTCATCAGTTCAAGATATATCATATAAGATTATTGAAAAAAAAAAATAGTAAATAAACAGGAAAAACTTAAAAGGCTAAACTTAAAAGGCTATCATTTTACGAACAAAGCTTTATTTATTATTATTATAAAAATAAAAAAAGGTTAAATCAATTGTTTAGCACAAGAGACACAATTCGCTGCACCACTATAACAAACTTATAACCAAAACACTATATTCCTACAACAAAGGAATTAACTTCGACTGAACCGAAGTTAAAATATCTCCACATCCGTATTTTAGTATATACGAAGTTGTCAATGTTGTATAATGTTGATGACGCCACTTTTAGGGGTCGTGGTATTTGTCCAAATATTTAAAATTTTTAACTCAGAGCTCATCCTAATTATCAAAGCTTATGTGTAAAATATTAAATTTAAACCATATTGTTTTTGAGTGTATGAAGGTTTTGCTTTATAATGATGCCACTTTGTGTGTGAGGTGGGCGTGGTTTTCATCCAATTTTGACAAATTTCAAATATGAGTTGAATATTTTACTCCAAAGTTAATGTGCAAAATTCCATATCATATATTTATTTTTGTGGCATTTTAAGAGATACCATTTTGATAAAGTCACTTCTTATGGGAGGTAAACGTAGTGCTCATCCGATTTTGATCATTCATGAATTTTATCTTCGTTTTTTGAGTATAAGCATACATTTTTTATTTCATTACGATAGTTTAAAAGTTGTGGCTGTAATCGTGTCGACAGACAGACATATGGATAGACGGACGTAGCTTAATCGACTCAAAAGGTGACGCTGACCAAAAATATATATACTTTTCTATACCTACCACGTCTCCTTATTAGCGTTACGAGCGAAATGACAAAGTAAATATACCCCTTACGCAGTACGCGTGGGGGTATAAAAAGTTACGTTAAAGCCAATGACAGTCGCTTCCACGTATACTAAATTTATAATAAGATTCACCCCATCCAATTAAAAAGCCAAACCCATCCAAACGCAACGAGGGCAGCTTAACAACTAATGTGATTACTACGATATGCATAGATAACACGATCAGATTAAAGAAAAAAGGTTGTAAGCAAAAAAGTGAGCAGTGTTAGTCGAAACGACATTATAAAGCTCATTACAGTTCAGTAAGCAAATACTCCACTGTAATAGTTATCTTAGTTCCAATTTTAGTAAACGAATAATTTTACTAATATAATCAGAGTCTTTACAACTACCTCTAGTGTCCCACAAGGTAGTCACCTAGGTCCTTTATTGTTCGTCTTAACAATTTCTGATGTAGATGGAATCATCAAAGATTCCAATCTCTCTGTGTGTGCTGATGATATGAAAATCTATCGGCGCATACAAAACAACGCCGATTCTTGCAATCTTCAAGATGATCTGGCTAGTTTTTCCACTTGGTGCCAAAAAATTTTCTTGGGCTCAACGTCAGTAAATGTCAAGCAATTACATATTCACGCAAGCGTCTATAGCTTCCTCTGAGAACTTATTACTTACTCGGCAAGCCAGTTCTTCCTGTAAGTTATTTACGGGACTTAGGTTTAATATGTGACAAGGAACTGAATTTTGGGTATCATATTGATAATATCATTAGTAGAGCCAACTCTGCACTGGGTTTCGTGAAACACTGGTCCAGTTCTCCAATCCTTACGTGACTAAATTTCTCTACTTTATCTTTGTTAGACCCATTTTCCAATATGCCAGCCAGGTTTGGTCTCCTATCTACAACACCGATTCTGTCCGAATCGAAGTTATATATTATAATTTATGATATTCATAAGTTCCCTTTAACACTTTTCTTCTCGTATTTTCTTTTTGACGTGTTCGTAAAATTACGTTATTCAGGTGGGCGGATTACGCCAAATTACAGAAAATTTCAAAAGTACAATAAAACGGTTTTTAAATATTTGGACAAGTGAACTTGGCATCTCCCATACAAATAGATCTTATTTTTCGAAATATCTGAAAAGCCAGTAAAGCCATGACAACAGAAACTAAGGCAGTCATCAAGTGCATCATTTGAAGGAAATATATCAAAAGAAGGCGGGACAAGTGGGAGTGGCACTTCCCATACAAATGGATCGCAATTTTTGCAATATCTATAGAACCAGTAATGATACAAAAACAAAAACTGAGGCAATCATAAAGTACGTTTTTTTGGAGGATACGTGCTAAATTAAGGCATAATTGGACTAGTGGGCGTGGAACCTCCCATACCACTGAAACACACGCAACATCTGGAGAAAAAGTAAGCGATTGTCCTTTTTTATATTGGCACGTATCCTTCAAATAGCGTACTTTATTATTGTTCAAAATTGTTTTTGTGGCAAAAATTGTTTTTGTGGCATTACTGGTTCTCAAGATATTGCGAAAAATGTGATCCATTTGTATGGGAGGTACCAGGCCCACTTGCCCAATCATGCTCATATATCCTTCAAATGATGTATTTGATGATTGACTAAGTTTTTGTTGTTTTGGCATTGCTGGTTTTTCAGATATTTCTAAAAATGTGATCCATTTGTGTGGGAGGTGCCACTCCCATTAGAGCGATCACGTCTTAATTTGGCACGTATCATCCAAATGACGTATTTGTTGATTACCTCAGTTTTTGTTTTTGTATCATTGCTGGTTCTATAGATATTACAAAAAATGCGATACATTTGTATGGGAGGTGCCACTCCCACTTGTCCAATCACGCCTTCTTTCTACATATTTCCTTTAAATGATGCACTTGATGACTGCCTAAGTTTCTGTTGTCATGGCCTTGCTGGTTTTTCAGATATTGCGAAAAATAAGATCCATTTGTATGGGAGGTGCCACGCCCACTTGTCCAAATATCTAAAAACTCCTTTTTTACTTTTCTGTGCCTAAAGCACTAAAAACGTCATCAAAGTATTTTATTCTCTCGAGTTTTTACCAATCATTCCATTGTGCAGTGCTCTGTATGGCTCGCACAAGACAGCTGGTGCAGATTTCAAACATTTCATAACAGACTTGCTTATGTAGAATACATCATTTTTATTTTTTGTATCATTTCCAAATTTGTATAAATATGTGATATTTTTAAAAAAATTTTCTATGTGGTCCAGAACTTTTTTTTTTGAATTTTTATAAAAAATTATTAATTTTAAAGAAAAAAAAAATTTTTAAATCATTTTGTAATTACACGTGTATTAAGAGTACTTGACTTAAAAATTAAGAAATTTAAACAAGCCGTTACTAAGTAAAATAAATTTTACTTAAACAGTGGCCTAAAACTAAATTCTTTGTAACTCATTAAAAAAAACTTTAAAAAAAAATGGCAATATATTTTTTTTCATATACACTTCAATAATATCCATTATATATATATAAATTACGACTTCCTGTTTTAGGTGGCTAGTTTCACGAACTTTCACTCAATAACAACTAACATGAATTAAATTTATAGTCCAAATATATTTGTTTAATGTGAAATAATTTACATTTTCTGCACTTCGGTCTGAAAGACCGGTGTTGGTAACCGTGTTACGAAGTTCATGTTCGTAAAGGAAGATTAAAAACGGTAAGGTCAATCAGTTGATGTGAAGAGCTATAAGTTTTACCCACCATATGATGCCATCCTTAAAGGTATCATACTGAGTTTTTTGTTCAAGATGCATTTTTTAAAGCTGACAGAAAACAACCGCAGACATGCACTCAAACATGGAAACCAGAAAACAAGTAACAAAAACACAAGCAAATACAAGCTGGCAGGCAAACAGCTAGACTTTCAGACAAACAAATCCTGCGAGACAGTACGTACACATACATACAAAAACAACCAAAATCGAGGCTGCTTATAGTCTTTAAGTTCCTTGCTGACCGCTACTACTTTTAGGTTAACCATATTTGGCTGGTAAATGAAATGAAAATTTATAGCTGTTATTATATCGGTGAGCCGTTGCGTTATTCATGGTTTGTTCCTCTTGTGTTTTTGAGTTGATTGAAGTGAGTGTTCCGAATAAATTGTGCGCGTTGGCGTGTGAGTGTGTGCTTAAGCACGATATTGTTAAGATGCCTCAAAATGGAGTTCTAACAATTCGCGACAAAGAATTGTCGCTAAGATTTCACTGACAGAATGAAGTTATTCACACATACACAGGCTCATATCATAATATTGTGTAAGGGTAATTCCGCCAAAAGTGCCCTTTTTTCATTTGAAAAATAAATAAATGTAAAAATAAAACTTGAAGCTAGAACTACGGTTTCTTTATACTCTTTGGGCCCAAAGCAAGTTAAAATCGCTTGTGAACACGAAATGAAATTATTTTGTTTGCATTTATTTGGAAATCGCAGACATCCAAAAGCCGCGAAATTCAAAAAGTGGTAAAATCATGAGACAAAGAGTTTGTAGATGAAACATACGTTTAAAAATTGTATAATTATTTTTAATGGCAGAAAATGCACACGGTATCTTTGTAGAGTTAAGGTGGTCATAGAAAAAGCTAATTCGTTAAAAGTTCACTTAAACCACGAATACTGGAGAATGCAACATATGGGATTATTAATGAAAATTTCAACAAGATATTAACCATTCAAATCCATGTATTATTTTTTAAGATAATTCGCTTCCTGTACGTAGAACATTTACAGTTGCAAGAAACAAATGTTTTCATAGAAGGTGCGCAAATATTGTTGTGTTGAAAAAAGTGGGTGTAAATAAAAAAAAATAATTCTTTATACTTACGTTTTTGGTTATTTGGTTTTTGAGTGAATTGTCAAGAGTGCATAATATATAAAATATTATATCTTCAAAAGTAGTTCATAAATTATCATTTATTTTTTATCATTTGTAGAATAAGTAATAGAATAACCTTTCTTTTGACACCATTAATGCTCAAAAGTTTTTCAGGCCCATTTTCAAAACTTTCGAAACCTTAACCACTTGCGAAAAGGCTAACATTTTTTTACTTGTGGATTAAAAATGTCTGTGTATAAATATTTCAGGAAAAAATTATTAAATTTTCGAATTGCCGGTTTTCTGCAATGAAACTAACTTATAAACTAAATAAAAATTCTAAATTTCGGCTACGTTTGGAAATAATTTTAAAAGCGTAAAACAGTTAAAAAAGTAATATTTTAAAATCAGTCAACATTTTCCAGAGATATGATTAGTCAAACATTCTGCAAACAAGCCGTTTCACTGAAGTTTCACTCGTTTGCTCCAACAATAATAGTCGGAAATGCCAATTTTTTTATTAAATGCTTGATATATTCATCGAGCAGTGAATTTTAATTGCCATCCCTACTTGTAGCTACATTAACTTCAATAAAATATAGTTAAGAAAGCTGGAGTATTTTAAAGTACAAAAATTGTTTTTTTATCACTCAAAACTGTAAGGACATGTAGATAGACACGTTTGGCAAAATTGAACAAATTGAAAATATTATGCACTAATCTGTCTAGTGTCTTAAAAAAATTTTTTCCATTTAAAACTGTAAAAAAACCCGAATTTAAATTGAATTTCAGTTTAATATAGGTATGAATCGAGATAGCGTTATAAAGCAACTATAAAGCAATAAAAGATGACCTTTCAAATTATTTCTCACAAAACGCGCACTAAAGATATTGAAACAGATAAACATTTCACTCAGAGAAGCATTTAGGCGTATGAAAAATATACAAATTTATTTATATAGGCCTTATCGAGTTTTTAGCATTTTTTTAATTTTATTTGAGCGAAAAACGAGGTAAAAAAAAGTTTCATTAACTTGATTTTGTTTTAAGATCGTCCGGATATCGTTGAAAACTTTTTGACAGAAATCAAACCAAGTTTTTATCGACATGTCAATAGAAGTTATGTAAGCCTTCAACAACATAAAAATCCAATAAGAACGAAACTTTAGTAACAGTTTTAGAAAAATGTGTTTTTCTCTATAAATTCTTTTGATTTTCAAAAATGTGATTTTTTACGCTAATAATCTTTATAATATAATTGAATAAAATTTACTTACTTACTTACTAAGTTGGCGCTACAACCGTATGTCGGTCTTGGCCTCATCTAAGAATTTGCGCCAGCCATTTCTGTCTTTCGCTTGCTGTCGCCAGTTGGAAATGCCAAGCTTCGTCAGGTTGTCCTCTACTTGGTCTTTCCAACGAAGATGCGGTCGTCCTCTTCTGCGTTGACCGCCGCTGGGTACCGAATCGAATGTTTTCTTTACTGGAGCATCGTCTTTCATGTGCTGAACATGACAAAGCCAGCGAAGCCGCTCGATTTTAATGCGCTTGACTATGTCGATGTCAGCGTACAGCTCATACAGTTCATCATTTCACCTATTCGGTACTCGCCATTGACGCAGATTGGTCCGTAGATCTTACAAAGAATCTTTCTCTCGAATGCTCCTAAAGTCTTTTCATCTGAACTGCTCAGCGTCCAGGTTTGTGATGCATAAAGTAGGACGGGCATGATGAGCGATTTATAGAGCGTGATTTTCGTTCGTCGAGAGAGGGCTCTGCTTCTCAATTGCCTACTAAGCCCAAAGTAACACCTGTTGGCAAGAGTTATTCTTAGTTTGATCTCAATGCTGATGTCGTTGGTTGAATTAATGCTAGATCCCAGATAAACGAAGTTCTTTACAACCTCGAAGGAGGTATTGTCAACGGTAACGTGGGTTCCAAGACGCTGGGACTGTTTGTTTGTTGACACTAAGTATTTCGTCTTATCTGCATTCACTGCCAGACCCATTCGACTTGACTCTCTTTCTAATCTGGAAAATGCTGCACTGACTTCGCGCGTATTATGGCCAATGATATCGATGTCATCAGCATACCACTCTTGAAGAATAATGTGCCACTACGTCTCAGATCAGCAGCTCGGGTGATCTTTTTCATCATTAGGTTGAAAAAGTCGCACAATAAGGAATCTCCTTGTGTGAAACCTCGTTTGATAACAAATGGTGGGGAGAGGTCCGTCCCGATTTTAACTGCGCTGCTGGTGTTGCTCAGTGTCATCCTGCAAAGTCGTATTAGTTTTGCAGGAATACCAAATTCAGACATGGTGGAGTACAGGTGCTTCCTTATTGGGCTGTCGAAGGCGGCTTTGTAGTCGACAAAAAGATGGTGGGTGTCGACATGTTTTTCTTGAGTCTTCTACAAGATTTGTCGTAGCGTGAAAATCTGGTCGATGGTGGAATTTCCAGGTCTGAAGCCACACTGATAAGATCCGATCAGTTCGTTTACAATGGGCTTCAATCTTTCACATAAAATGCTCGACAGGACCTTATATGCGATATTAAGAAGGCTTATCCCACGGAATTGGCACAGGATCGCCTTTCTTGTGGATTGGGCAGAGCACACTGAGATTCCAATCGTTCGGAATGCATTCTTCCGACCATATTCTGCATAGAAGCTCGTGAATGCATTTAAGTAGAGCGTCGCCTCCATTCTTAAACAGCTCAGCAGGTAAGCCATCAGCTCCCGCGGCTTTGTTATTTTTAAGCCGAGCTATAGCTGTCAGAACTTCATCATAGTCGGGCAGCGGAACCTGAACGCTGTCATCCAAAATTGGGGTTTCCGGAATATCATCTCTATTGGCGGGATTGTTGTCAGCGTCGCCATTTAGAAGCTTAGAGAAGTGTTCCCTCCATAACGTCAGTGTACTCTGGACATCTGTCACTAGATTCCCGTTTTCATCCTTGCAGGAAGAGGCCCCGGTTTTAAAACCATCGGCAAGGCGTCTTATTTTTTCGAAAAATTTTCGGGCCTCATTCCTGTCACCATACATCTCAATCTTCTCCTGCTCGAGCTTTTCTGCCTCTCTTTTTTTCCGCCTGAAAATATGTCTCTCTTCCCTCCTCTTTTCTTTGTATCGCTCCTTAGCAGGGCACGTTACAACCGATTGCAAGGTGGCTTTGTAGGCGGCGTCTTTCTCCGCAGTGGCGTCGCGACACTCCTAGTCGTACCACTGGTTTCGGCGAGGGCGTTGGTAGCCAATCACCTCTTCAGCAGCCGCACGCATGGAGTTGGAAATGTGTGTCCACTGCGCGCATATATCATCGATTGGAGGAGTGCTTTGAAGCAGGAGTGAGAGTCGAGTGGCGAAAGCATCGGCTGTCTGTTTCGATTGCAGCTTGTCGACGTCTAGCTTTCTCTGTGTAGGGTTGCGTGTATTTTTAGCTGCGCACAGACGTGTACGGATTTTGGCTGCAACAAGATAGTGATCCGATTCAATGATTGCACCACGGATCGTGCGTACATCCAATACTCTGGAAGAGTGCATTCCGTCGATCAAAACGTGATCAATTAGATTTTTGGTTTTTTGATCAGGGGACATCCAGGTGGCTTTATGAATATTGAGATGAATGAATCTAGCGCTACTTACGACCATGTTTCGTGCTGTGGCGAAGTCAATCAGCCTAATTCCGTTATCGGAGGTGTTGTCGTGGAGGCTGAACTTTCCGACTGTTCGACCAAAAATATTTTCCTTGCCCACCTTAGCGTTGAAGTCACCAAGCACGATTTTTTCTTCGTGATGGGGGCAGCGCTCGTAAGCATTTTCAAGGCGCTCGTAGAAAATTTCCTTGATCTCATCGTCCTTGTGTTCTGTCGGAGCGTGTGCACACATTAAGCTTATATTAAAAAGTTTAACCTTGATACAGATTATGGCAAGTCGTTCGTTCATAGGTGTGAATCGCAGGACGTGGGGCCGAAGTCTCTTGCCAACTACCAATCCGCATCCAAACTTGTACTTCTCCGCATGGCGCGGTAGTAGATATCACAGGGTGCATGCCGAATGCAACCCTGGCCCTTTCATCGCATTTCTTGGATAGCAGTGATATCAGCTTTGTATCTTTCCAAGACATCAGTCAGTTGGATAGAGGCACCTTCCCAATTAAGGGTTCGGATATTCCAGGTGCATATCCGTAAATCATTATCAGTTTTTCGTTTGCGGAAGTCGTCTTAAGATTTGAGGATCAGTTTTCTTCTATTCTTATTAGTTATGTTATATTATATTACTAAAATAATACATACTTTAAGGTAGTATCTATTCTAACTTATTATTGAATTGTAAAAACACTCTAATTTTAAAAATCAAATTCCTAACATTACTGGCTTTACTATACATTAAGGGTACTCACAAGGTGTGCTATCATATCACATTGTAATAAAATTTTACAAATAAAATTTTCAAGATAAATAAGTGCAAATAAGAAACAGCTGTTTGATTACGACACTTCAACAAACATAGCTTCAAGAGTTGTAATATATTAGTACTTTTTTATATGGAATGCAAAAATAAAATGTTTAAACTAGTGTAAAATCTTAGGATAATATGACATTATGACATGATAGCACACCTTTTGAAAACCCTTAATGTCAATTGTAAAGACAAATACCTTAATTGTCTTTTGGTTTGAGTTTATTAATGTTTATATAATTTTCCTTTTTTTTAGACATTTTTCTTTTTAAAATCGTACTTCCTAGTGGAATTACATTTTATCCTTACAATCATATTTTGAAAACCTTATTTCATTTATATTTACGGGTCTTATTTTCGTAAAAAATTCGATTAGATATAAAAAAAAGCTCACCATCTTCACCATTTCCAATTTTAATTGAGGAAAGCTTAATTTCACAAAATTAAGATATTTAATTTAAAATATTTAATTTACACCATTTTCAATTTTATGGTTATGGTTATGGTTATGGTTATGGTTATGGTTATGGTTATGGTTATGGTTATGGTTATGGTTATGGTTATGGTTATGGTTATGGTTATGGTTATGGTTATGGTTATGGTTATGGTTATGGTTATGGTTATGGTTATGGTTATGGTTATGGTTATGGTTATGGTTATGGTTATGGTTATGGTTATGGTTATGGTTATGGTTATGGTTATGGTTATGGTTATGGTTATGGTTATGGTTATGGTTATGGTTATGGTTATGGTTATGGTTATGGTTATGGTTATGGTTATGGTTATGGTTATGGTTATGGTTATGGTTATGGTTATGGTTATGGTTATGGTTATGGTTATGGTTATGGTTATGGTTATGGTTATGGTTATGGTTATGGTTATGGTTATGGTTATGGTTATGGTTATGGTTATGGTTATGGTTATGGTTATGGTTATGGCTATGGTTATGGTTATGATTATGGTTATGGTTATGGTTATGGTTATGGTTATGGTTATGGTTATGGTTATGGTTATGGTTATGGTTATGGTTATGGTTATGGTTATGGTTATGGTTATGGTTATGGTTATGGTTATGGTTATGGTTATGGTTATGGTTATGGTTATGGTTATGGTTATGGTTATGGTTATGGTTATGGTTATGGTTATGGTTATGGTTATGGTTATGGTTATGGTTATGGTTATGGTTATGGTTATGGTTATGGTTATGGTTATGGTTATGGTTATGGTTATGGTTATGGTTATGGTTATGGTTATGGTTATGGTTATGGTTATGGTTATGGTTATGGTTATGGTTATGGTTATGGTTATGGTTATGGTTATGGTTATGGTTATGGTTATGGTTATGGTTATGGCTATGGTTATGGTTATGATTATGGTTATGGTTATGGTTATGGTTATGGTTATGGTTATGGTTATGGTTATGGTTATGGTTATGGTTATGGTTATGGTTATGGTTATGGTTATGGTTATGGTTATGGTTATGGTTATGGTTATGGTTATGGTTATGGTTATGGTTATGGTTATGGTTATGGTTATGGTTATGGTTATGGTTATGGTTATGGTTATGGTTATGGTTATGGTTATGGTTATGGTTATGGTTATGGTTATGGTTATGGTTATGGTTATGGTTTTGTTTCTGATTTTTGTTATGGTTATGTTTATAGTTACGATTATGGTAATAGTAATGTTGGTATACTAATGGCAATGATTATACAAATTTTGGGGTTTAATTTCTTTTATTAAATAATTTTTTAATTTCAAATCATCTTTCAATTTGAAATGATCTTTTCTAAATTTTATTGATCTTTTCTGAATGCCAATTGATCTATGATAAATTTTAAACGGATTTTTCTATACTTAAAACAGAATTCAAAATTTTAATATTTTCTTCTAGGGTGGTCCTTATTTTAGAAATTGTTGAGCATGTAATGGACCTGACCTCTCTGGGCTATTCCTTACGTACGAAGACGAAATAGAGGTTTTCTGAGTTATGTATTTCGTTGGTGGTGCATATCTAGCGTTGTACTAGCTAGCTCGTCGAAATTGTCGGGGTTCGTACTAGCCCCTAACTCCACAAATCATTACCAGAATAAAATTATATGCACTTTAATATACCAAAGAAAAAATTAAAAAAAAATTAAGAATAGCCAGAAACTAACTAAGCAAACCCCGACAGACCTCACTGTTTAACGATCTTTCCTAATATCGAGGAATCACAGGTGCAATTTGGCCCTCTATCTTTAGCCATCCTACCTTGGCAATGCGATATATTTTAAAGATAGCCCAAACGTAATTCCAGCTCGAAAGTCTAAACTTGAATGACACACATGGCTGAGGACGACGGACTAAGACTAATAAAATTAGAAAACCATACTTAAAATCAGTAGAAGTTACGAAATAGCTTCTTATTTATTGAAAAACTTAAAAAAAAAACAAATTCAATATAATGTAGATAAGTAATAAGTAGACAGTAATTTTTGATTAAATATAGGTTCATATAACTGTTAAATCATATTTTAAAACTTCAATTCATTTGGTAAAATAAATTTAACTTGATTTACGTTTCCATAATATTATTTCATAAAAATATTAAGCTTCAGTACGTTTTTCCATTATGTTTCAGTAGTAGATATCTATAAAAACAACAAAGGCAACATCATTATTATTTTAACTTGAAGGAGAGAAAATTACTTATCAAACTGAGTATTACAAATTAGATTAATGCAAACTAAGTAACAGCGCGAAACAAAGTGAAATTGAAACAGAACCGAAAGGTGAGAGCATAATTTAAGATCACATTTTCGCTTATAGAGTAAATGTTGTTGTAATTTGTTTATAATGTTAGCAAACTAGCATAGAAAACACTTATTTATGAATGAATGAACTGACTTACTTTGATATATTCTGCTCCATCGAGGCGACGTTAGGCCTAGCGACGAGGACGGGGATTCTGTGAATGTTGCAGTAGAATTTTAGTTAAATCATAAAGGCGGATTCACTGACCACCTTCAGCAAGTTTTTTGTGCCAGCTTTCTTGCTCTATCTGTGGGAATGTGCCGCAGGTCGATTCACTGACATGTAAAACTTTCAGCAAGTTTTCTGTTTTTCTTTGTCATATTCAATATTGCCAGACTCAATGCTTCTTTATTTTGAAGCTTCAATAATAAAATATGCCAACTTCAACTCAAGAAACTCCATTCTGGCAACATTACTCAAAAATATTCAGCAAGAAAATTTAAATTAAGTCAATGTTCATTTATAAGGTTGTGGCACTTGAGAGAAATGCACTCTTTTTCCGCCTTTGATCGAAATGTTTCTGTGCTTTTCTTTGTTCTAAGCATTAATTTTTTCATTTCTTTTCATCCATTCTGACAGTTCGACCGAGCTCGCTCTCAAGTGCCACAACCTTATAAATGAGCCTTGAATTAAGTTAATCAAGTCAAAGAGAGTGCAGTAAGTTTTTGTTACTCTTTTATTGAGTGTGGAGAGAGATAGAGCACAAAAATTTTCAAAACTTTATATATAAAAAAATTTGCAAAACTTGCTGAAGGTGGTCAGTGAATCCTCCTTAAGATAATAGTAGTTTCAATTCTAGATTGATTGATACATACTTAAAAGTAACACTAGGGTGTTCCTTATTCCATTCGAAAAATTCGATTTATTCACTCCGTTAACCATTAGTTTGCATAAGTCTTTACATACCTATTATTTAATTTAAAGTTACTTTACATAATTAAGCTCTTATTATACAAATTAAAGTTGATTCGAAGGGGAGTTTTAAAGTGATTTCCACTAAAATGAAGAGCATAATAATATGATAAAATTGTGAAATAAATTATGCTCTTTTTGTTGAATTTAATATGTCAATTTATAGTTTTTGATTTTATAAAAGTCAAGGTCGGTTGTGAGTTTCGTCTCACTGCTCTTCCGGCAACAAATTTCGTCTTCTTTAGACCTGTCCAAAGGTACGCACTAAAGAGATATTGGAGCTTTGAAAATAACGAGATCTCGATGATTATCGGGGCAGGTGACCGTAACCTGGAGTTTTGAGGTTAGAAATGAACTTGCAGTTCGTATAATAGTGATGCACTTACATAGAGTATTTGATTGCACGTTTGGATTATGGACACCTGCGCAGCTAGCGTTGTTTATATAGGATCTCAGGGATTAAGGCACCTGCCTATGTCTCTGTCCCAGTACAATTTATGTGCTGAAAATTAACCGCGTATAAGAAAAAGTATAAAAGTAATCGACAAGTTCCATATATCTTACTTAATCATGCGTTTAATTTACATTTATTTTCTAAGTCACTGCCACTTTTTTTATTCAATTTTTTGTAAAACCGTACATTGTATTTTGAATATACATCAGTAAAATAATTATATGTGCAACACTTCAAATGCAATTCTAAGCAAACAGAACTTAATTTGTTTTTCTATTATTTTTTATTTAAATAGTATTAAGGAATTATATGTAAAACAAGATATAGGTTATTTAAAAAACTTGTTTATTAAAAAATTATAATGTATTTCATTATATGTATTTCAATGTATTTCAAAAAGTTCATAGAAAGTACTTATATGTGCAAAACCTTTTTTTATAATTTCATAGAATAAAATAGAAATACATATAGATTTTATAAAAGAAAATGTCTTCCCTTCCTTGACTTGGCTAAAAGTGAAAGACACGCAGTACATCAACGATCTGAGGATGTAGCCATTGATTTTCTGCAATTCATCTTAAAGATATGTTTTTAGATGCTTCATCGACTCGAACGGGCGCCCGTTTTTGTAAACTTGGGCCGTTAGAAATGCCCCATAGGTTTTCGATAGGATTCAAGTCATGACTAAAAGCAGGTCACTGCAGTACGGGTATATTTCAGATTTATTAAAACTCCTTTGGGGCTCGGGAAGAATTTGTTTGTGCGCCGTCCTGCTGAAAAGTCCAGTTATCCAGGTATTTATAGCAAGTGAACTATATAAATACATCATCTAATAACTCAATATACATTTGTGCATTCGATTTGCACAAAATAAAATATAGATGAAATTTTCAGAGTATCTGAAACCGCTAGACTGGCCGCAATGTGTCATGGTAGAACCTGGGTTGACAGGAGGGCGATTCATAACTAACGTTGTCATTTTCGTCCAAAATTTGATTGATTCTTGTTCCGGTAATCCTTAGATTCAAATGCGCAGCAATTTTACCACAACTCATACCTTTCTCCACAGCAAGACGTCGAATTCGTCTTTTGTGCCGTTGGTCAATCACGGATTTTCTTTCACTACTCTTGATTATAGCATAGTTGCCAGGGTCTTTTAAAAAATTTGTTATGGTGCTTCGGTGACGATTTGTCCTAGCAACTATAGCATCTGCTTTTATACCGGCTTCATGTAAGCCTTTTATATTTCTACGATCCTCTTCAGATAAAGCGGTTCCACGTGGCATTTTTATTTGAAAAATAAAATAACTCTAAATTGTGCTCATATTTTGTTCCAAAAATGTATTACCCTTATGTTTTTTACTGAGGTTGTCAACAATATTTCGTCATTTTTACGTTATAGCAGTTAAAACACAAAAAATCAAATGTGCACATATAAATATTTTCTATTGCACTCACGAGATTTCACACAATTTTCGATAAACGGTACTACGAATACGAGGAAGAGAAGAATTCTCTGTTCGACTAAATAACTCCATTCTTTAAAAACAAATTTTGGCAAGTTCAAAAAAATTGTATTGTTATAAGCCAGGGAAAAAAAAAAAACAAAATATTTTTGCACATATAAATATTTTACTGAGGTATTAAATATTTGTTTGCACTTGCAAATTTCGTTTTCTACGATTTAGCGTAAATTTTAACATAAAGCCTAATTTGCGCCACGCTTATGCTTTTATAACGCGAAAAAATCTTAACTTGAGATCAGTTATAAAATCGCATGATTTTTTGAAAGGTAACTCTCAAGAGATACTTAGTTTTGTCAATAGGGTCAGTCGTAGTGAATCTATAGTGCTCTCTAATTTTGTTAATGCAATTTTTAATGTGTCTTATTTATTGAAATAATGATTTATTGTTAATTTAGAATAATTATTTTGTTAGCTTCTGATGTTTTAAGATATTTTATTAAGAGGTTATTAATATTTTATTAATAATTTAATATATTTTAACATACAAATAATGGTATTTAATTGTAAGAATTGATTATTTATTGTAATTATGCAATAATCAATGCAGTTCCATATGAGATTCATAATTTATATTAAATGTTATAAATTCATGAATAAAATAATGAAAATTCGATCAAAGATATATCAATAGAAATTATTTTACTGAAACCAATTTATGCTGTCAGCTATTTGGTAAGCATTTTGGGGTCCAAATACTCAGCAATATTAGTCATACGTATATTAAAGAAATGATAGCCGCATATGCAAATCTTTAGAAACCAGAGGTGGGCATCATATGGCGAGAGTGCCAATGAATAGGTGATGTCTTATATGTAAAGATCAATATATTGAAAATTATTTGAGCAAGAAATTGGCCATTACAAGCACCCGGTTTTTTGTTCCTTGCATCTAAAAATAATAAACAAATTCTTTTAATTCTTTTACATAAACAATAACACATGTTGCTCGGAGCTTAAAGTTTACACAGAGGCAATGCACCTGAATGATCATTATACAATAGTTTTCTCACTCTAAACCATCAAAATTTCCCAAAACTATTTTTGGATTAAATTAATTACTTTTCCTAAAAGTGTAAGTAAAATAAAATTTTTTTAATATTTTTAATACATATAGGAACCAGAGCTCTAAAAGAATGCAATCATTTGTGATTTTAAATCATGTGATTTATATTCAAAATGAATGTAATCATTTTTCCAAATCACTAAATGTGATTTGAAATTTCAAGTTACAATCATGAATGCAATCATTTTTTCAAAGCTTTCTTTGATTGCATTCATTTTTTCAAATTATTAATTGTGATTTGAAATTTTAAGTCCCAATCAGAGAACTGCAATGAGTATCCGACAGAATACGGATACTCAAATCATACCCGAGTGTCGTGCTGTTCTCAACTCTATCCACACTTAATAATATGTGTAAAATACTTATAGGCATTCGGCTCATTAGCATTTTTTCGGGTATTAGTACATTCTCATATCCGAGAGCGGCATGATCCGATCCACTTCGAGCCGTTTTCAATGAGTGCGTTGAGTCAGTTTATTACAAAGGCGCTCGATCCGAATGTATTTTGAGTGTACTTTGAGTACTGCTCCTTCTCTGCCAACGTCTCTTAGCGCTAATTAGTTTTTTTTTGCGTATGCACTTTTCGTAAGTACTTGTCTGCAGGCCATGTGAGCTCTCATTTTTTGTTTGTTTTTTCTCGAAAACTCGTTCTTGGTATTTTATTGTTGCACTCTATGGAGGAAAAAACAATAACAACGCTTGTGATTTTGGTTTGTTAGACATAAACAAAAATAAAACAAAATCAAAATGCCGGCGCACAATGGTTAAAAGTTGGAAATAAATACCAAAACTGATGATCTCTTTTTGTGATTTTTTTTTCTTTGAGTTGTTTAAGAATATTCTAACTCGCATGATTCCAAAATATTTATCATATAGGTTCTGTGTAGACGCCTTAAAATTAGATTGATGTAAACTGTTGAAAAAATTTCGTAAAATATTGATATTTTCCAAGAGTTATTACAGACAATTGAGCAAACGTATTGCACTCTGGTTTTTTTTAAGTACAAAAAGCATTATTGAAAAAGTTTTTTGCATTCTTGAAATATTTTTTTTATCTTTGCAATAAATTTCTTATGCAAAGTTGATATGACAAAAAAACGTAAATTTATTTTTTTGCAGAAAATATTTTTAGAATTTAAAAAGCATATGTAATAATCTTCGGATGTCGACGATACATTAAATAAAGAAATGCTTTTATTGGACTTTAAGTTGAGCGATTAAAAAAAACTGACAGAGTTGTTTGCGTCTTTGAACAACATTTGGTAAATGCGTTTCGAAGAAAATATTGATATGTTTAGTCTCAAGGTTTATTACTATAGTCATTTTTTTAGTATGCTTTTAGGAATTTTTTTATTTAACGATCATTTCTTACGAAAGTGCGACATATTAATATATAGGTATATTTTTTATTTAAAATCGTTAAATTGGTAATGTAAATAGTGAAAGCATTTACTTACTAAATACGATAAATGGTTTAAAATGTTATAATTCTTCTTTTGAAATACTAGAATATATTTACAGAGTAATTAATTATTCTACAGTGTGTTTCTCAGTCTAGTAATTTTAATTTTAATAAAAAAATTGCTATGTTAATATATATTAAATATTTTTTTAAATAATTACAATTAAATTGAATTAGTAAAACAGTAATGTGATATGTATAAAGTTAAATTAATTCACATTATCTTATAGCTTACTATAAAACATTTTAATGAATTTCGCAATAAAATGCTAAAACTATTCAAACATTTAAATTCCCTTATCAAGAAATGTTCTTCAAACATCTTCAATTAGCTGAAAGTGAAATATATATTCTTTGATTCTAAACAACAGAATAAGAACACGTACACGGAGAAAATTAATTTGCTTGAATCAATTTGTATTTAGGAAAAAGAAAAATTTAATTAAATTCAAGCAAAATTTTGCTAAGTTATTATAAACTGAAAATCAAATTTTTACTTAATTCAAGCAAATATTTGCTAAGTTATTATAAATGGGAATAGCAAATTTTTGCTTAGTTATAAATTGAAATAGCACATTTTGATTAGTTTTTGCTGAAATTTAGCATAATTTTGAAGTGGCTGAGAATCAAGCGCAAGTTTTGCTTAACCACAATACTAATTTACCAAACAGTTTTCTCCGTGTATGCAAGCCATGTTTTTATGCTACACAACCTGTGCTCACTTTTTCACAATGCTAAAAAATATGCTATTATCTTTTTTAACTGTTGATAGTATTACATTTACAACCAGCGCCAATTTGTGGCAAAAAGCATGAGGTTCACTCCTTTTTTTGGAATAAAAACGAAACGATAAGCTTTTTTTTTATGATTTTTTTCTGTTTTTATAAAAAGCAAACAAATAATATCTTGGAATACTATAAACCACTATTTTGAACAGTTTAGAAGCTGCGCTTCATTGAAGTTGGAATACGGAAAAAAACGTGAAGTGGTAAATTTCGTATGGGAGGTGGGCGTAGCAAAAAAGACTTTTTTTATGATAGACATATATTGAAGATTTCTGACAGAATGGTTCTTGTATTGGTTCAAGACAAAAAAAATATGGCGTTTTAAATATTTGTGTTGTATGGGAGGTAGGCTTGATTGAGGGCGGATTTAAAAATATTTTTGTGTATATTCTAATAAAGCAAATTCCAAATAATACACAAAATTTAATTGGATTACGATGAGTCCTTCTATTTATTGAATTTAATTATTATTAAATTATGCGCATGTGATTTGGCAACTTAAGGTTACAGAAAAATAAAAAAAAATACCTTGCAAATTTAATAATAATTGCTGATTGCAGAAAATTAATGACACGATACTATCGAAACTGCGTATTATTTTTAAGCCTCAACAACGTTACCTCATGCGCAGCTTTCACTGTGTGTTTACGTGAAACACGTAAACACCGTGTATATTAAACACGTCCGCTCGATCTACTCGCTACAAGAGGCACGAGCGCTGGCAGTTGTCGTTCGGCAACAGCAACGTTGCGCCAGCAGCGTATATTCATTCGTTCAGAATACGTAAAAAGTAAGAAGATCATCGTAAAAACCCATCAACGGCAACAACCCACCCATCCAGAAGAAAAAGACATTACCACGGCAAACTCAACAAGGAAAACTACAATCAACGGATCAACAACCAGTAAATACAAACACCCAACAACACGTCAAAACACACTTATTTATTTAAAACAAGTGTTTTACTAAAAGGTATAAATAAAACATAAATTGTTCCTAAACCACTCTAACCCATTTGTTTCTCTTTTTCCGCCAATTGCACCCACGGTCGTTCGCTACCCGAACACTGTGTAAGATAAAAAGAAAAAGCAACACAAGAATAACACATCTGTTATTCAGCATTCAGACACGCTCAGGAAAAAATAGCACAAAACAAATACAAAAAACTCGCTCACTATTCACTGCTGCGCTCTACTGCGCTCTCTTTCATATCTGTGGCAGATGAGCCGAGTGATTCGGCTACTTGTGTCGACTATGAGTATTTCGGCAAGTAGGATAAGTATCAGCAAGACGACAACAACCATAAGTATTTATGAACCGAAAAAACCCGATCTTTCCCGATCCGACTCATGACTTAGGATACTCATATTTATTTGAGCCGCCGCATTCTAGCTGCGTAGAAGCGAATATGAGTCGAGTTGCGTGCGCTTAGGGTGAGTAGGTTTTTGTACTTATTTTTTTCGGATATACTCAGAGTCGCAAAAAAGCTACCCGTTGCAGATCTCTGGTCCCAATCAATGATTTGAAAAAGTGATTGCATTCATTTTTTCAAATCTTTGATGGGAAATTATTGACTGCATTCACATGATTTCATTCATTCATTTAAATTATTGAAAACAGCCATTGTAATCTCAATAATATAATGTTTTTACTATCAGTGTGAATTAAGTAAGATATTTTTTATTAAACAGTGTGTTTGGATCAATGCTTCAATCGGCTGCGGTTGATTCCTTGGGACAAGATGAGAAAAAAAATGTTATAGCGGGGGGTCCATGTTTTCCTGTTATTATCCATCTTATTAACAAAAGTATCGATATCTCTGTTGAAGAAGTATTGGAAATTCATAGACTACTATTATTTGTTTAACATTTTATCTTTGTTATTTGCAAGTAAATTAATTTTTTATTAGCTTTTCTTAATTTTATTTTGTTATTTATTTTTCGGTTCGCTCTCGTGCTCTTTCACACGTATAGCTTACTCTTTTAATATTTCAACTCCTTACCCGAGAAACAATTTGTGTCCGTACCAAACTACTCAGGCACAAAAGTCCAGAGTATCGGACTCAATTTTATTTTTAAAAGCTACGAGTAGTAACGAAAAACTGCGAAGTTTATGAAAAAAATTTAATCGCACATTAAAATCAAGCCGAATGCAAACGAGCTTCAGTGAACAGGACCCGAAAAAAATGTATATATTGTGTCAATAAAGTAGCTGAAGTATCGAAACTGGCCTGAGTCTTAACTATAATGTACCCGAAACATACCCAACAAGTACCTTGAAAGGTACCTGAAGTAGTACCGTAGTAAGTCTATATTATGTCAATAAAGTGCTCAAAAACGAGCGACTATATTCGGACACAATAAACTGACAAATGGCCGAATCGGTCTTTGTTCGTACATTGTGCCTGCCCAAGGTGTTACAAAAACAGCACTACTTTCAGTGCAGAGGTCGGACATTTGCCGACACGGGCACCGGACATATACAAGGTACTTTATTGACACAAAATATGAAATTGTTTCTCGGGTTATTCACGGTTAAAAATCTTGGAATAAATTTTTGTACAGCTAAAAGTATACTGCATATTTCTTAACCTTGCGGTTTAAAATTTAAACTTTCACAAAGACTAACCCATAGTTAAATTTTTTCTGTACTACAATTTAAACCAAAGAAATATTGCAATGCTAAAACTCAATATTAAGCTATTCGGTTCATAAGCTTGTTTATTTATTTTGTTTCGTACAGCGCAATAGCCAGTGGTTAACGTAGTAATAAATAGGATTATTTCACGCAGCGGAATAGAATACTGCTCTGACGAAAATGTTGTGAAAATTTCCACGCTTTCAAAATTTGAATTTTGTTAATTCTAACAAAATATTTTATATAAAATAAAAAAAAAATTTAAATGAGTGAATGCATTCATTTGCGATTTAAAATCATTTAATTCCCAATCAATGGTTTGAAAAAGTGATTGCAGTCTTTTTTTAATTCACTGATTGTGATTTGAAATTTCAAGTCCCAATCAATGATTTGAAAAACAAATGCAATCATTTTTTTGAATTTGCAATTTTAAACAATGGAATTTGCAAACAAAATAATTTTTCTCCATACAAATAACGACCAGTCTAATGTTTTCTGAATTTCAAACGGAATTTTTGAATTTCAATTGGTTTTTTCTGATATTTTCTTAAATTTTTATTTTCCGAATTTCAATTGATTTTTCTGAATTTCAAATGAAATTTTTGAATTTTAAAGGAAATTTCTTAATTTTAATTGATATTTTTTTTTTTAATTCAATTGGAAATTGCATAAGTTTTTATTAATTTCATAATTTTGTTTTTTCTGAAATATGTTTTTTCATGGAAACTCTAAGCAAGAAATAAAAAAATATAAAGCAGAGATTAATTCGTTAACTTATGCAGGACTTTCAGTTTCCATTAAACCTTTGCTCGTGGTTCCATTTTAACACAAGACCGAATGTATTGTGCAAAAATGTATACTCGTGTAAGACAATTTTTGATATAATCTCAAATGAATATACCTTTTTTCAAGGAGAAAGTTTCTCCTGAACCATATCGTTTCCCCACCAAAACTACCCGACACTAAAAATGAGAAATTTTCCATCTACTCCATGTATTGAATGACGCAAATACTGGGAAATTTCATAAAAGAGCGACCGTATCTTAAATTAAGTTCAGAAAAAGATAAAATGCTGCAAGGAGTTGAGAAAATGTTTGCCAAAAATTTTAATTTAAACTTGAATAAATAAAATAAGTTTTTAAGTTTGTTTGCTCAGCTCAACAATAATATTAAAATTAAATAAAAACTAAAAAACAAAACAGTTTTTGGACTTTCAAATGAAAAAATTAGAGCAGTAGCTTAGCACTTAGTGCTCCTTTTTACTCATATTAAATATTTTGCCTTAATCCTTGCTCATTTTACTTAATATGAGAAAAAACTTGGACATTTAAGGGACTTGCGCAAATTTAATTTGCTCTACTCTCAAGCTATGGTATTTGTAGTTCCATCGTTTCACATTGGCGCTGTTGCCACTAGAAAATGGAGAAAGCATAAAATATATAGAACCATGATATACTCTTTGGCTCTCTAATTGGAAAAGAAAAAAAACAATTTGCGGTAGGCACACAAACTTTCAACACGAACCTCAGACAGTCTCTAACGAAATTGACGTCAGTTGATGTTCGATATTTGCGTTGATTGGTAACGGTTGAGCGAAAAGATAGAAAAAAACAAAAACAAAAAGAAAAAAAAAACATAAAAATTTCTCAGCAAAATTAGCTAGCAATTAACGCTATTTTTTAAGAACAATCTCGAAAATTTAAATTTATTGTTAGTGTTCATCAAATATTTCTCTAAACGAATCGCGCGCGTTTCTTTATCGCGATACTCGTGTGCGTGCTATAAACTGGCATTAATTAGGCCAACTATATAATGGTTAACCACAAAATATATAACCACCACAAAAACCAGCTCATAAAGTCATTATAGATTTGAAAATTCTTTCCGCCGACTCAAAAAGGAGCAAACAACGCCCTAGCTTAGTTTGCCACATTTAGAAAACATCCGTAAAACGTACGCTTTCGTCGGATTTCGCTGGTGCTCGTGTGTTCGTTTGTAGCAAATAAGCTGCTGCTCGCCAGTGCGTTGCGGCTAATCTCGAGTGTAAAGCACATTGACCGATTTTGCTATTTGTTATTTTTTTATTTTTTTCGATTTTGGTGTTTTTATGCTCCTTTGTGCTAAAGTTTTTATGGCGTTGCTCCTCGTGTCTTATGTTTGCCTTCTTGCTTGAAGTGTTTTCATTCATTGAAACGTTCTGTGCTAAGGAAATCGTTCGTTCTGTAGTGTGTTGATGAGATAGCTTGGCTAAGTTGGGCGCCACTTTGGCCATTTCCTTGCCAACGTTGTGTATATTAACCTGGCCAGCAATCTGCGACTGCAGCAACACAAGTGCTTCAGTGTATGTGAGTTGAGTGGCTACGGCATAAAGTGAGTGAGTAAGTGAGTGAGTGCGTGTACATTTGTGTAGCTTAACAAAATATACACTTAAGTTAAGCCAACGCTGCGATGACCGGAAGCACATTAAAACTATGAAAAAATCCTCTACTCAGCCGTTGAATAAATTTGTAAAAATACTTGATTTGGAATAGCTGTCAACAGAGTTCGAGACGCTTAGGAATAACTGTAATTATAACTTAAATATGTTTTTTGTATTGTATCAGAACAGGCTCGTAGCCAGGATTTTCTATGGGTGGGGAGGTGGAGGAGGTTTGGTACCATTAACTATATAGACCATTAACTATCGAAAATAGCCATATAGAGCTTTTCACTGCAAAATTGATAACAAATAAAATTGGTTCTGATTGAGTCTTTAATTTCATTTTAATATTGGATTAAAAGTGCCTTTTTCTATTTAAGCCTATAATAAATTTTATCCAATGATTTAAACTAAGCAGTTCGGCATTGTTTTTTGAAACGTATTATTTTAAAAAATATTTCAAAAATATTTTTTTTAAATTTCTTTCTGGTGTGACAAATGCAGCAAATTTATATTATGTATAAAATAAAGTACTACCTTTCAAGTTAAATCTACATTGTATTCTATTAAATCTATTAAATCTACATTGTATGCAAAAAACTAAAATAAAAAACTAACTTGTCTAACAAAATGTGTAAATTGTTAAATAAATATTTTTAGTTTTAAAAACAATTTTAAAATAAAAAAAACAACGAATTTAAAACATTTCAAAAGGAACTATTTAAAAAGTGGTAATTTAAACCAAAATGCATTTTAGTCACATGGAAATCAAGAAAATCCAGAGTTCGGTATCTCAAAAGCTAGAGGAAATCCTTAAAATAAATTCTGCATAATTTCATGTCTGCATAATTGCATATGGGTCATTCTTTTACAAATCGCACGAATTTTGTAAAAAATAAAATTTTACATTTGGAATTCATCATTTGAAATTTTTTTCTTTGCGTTCTTAAAGAAGCTCACACGTATATCGGAGTTTTTTTACGGAATACCGTTAGGTTAAAATTTTAAAAAATTGCAACATTTTGTTAATGTCTGTGTTACTTAAATCACAATATCTCGGGTTGTGCTTTTCCGATTTAGTTCATTTTGAGCCCGTTAGACTTATAATTTGTTTTTTCTTTGATGTTACGGTTTTTACGATTTAAAAGAAATATATGAAAATTTAATGAATTTTCATGATCTTTTTCATGCTCTTAACCCAGATAAACTACATTTTTGACAGCACCAATCAACGCGCGATACATTTTTACAAACTTCTCAAAAGAATGGTGCGATTTTTTACATATTTTATGTAAACTTTTGTTCACCCCGCGCTTTATGTGTATATAGCCAAGTTAGCGAGCTAGCAGCGAGCATAGCACAAGCCGAGATATTGCGATTAAAGTAACACAGACATTGAACAAATGCTGCAATTTTTTACAATTTTTACCTAATGGTATTCCATAAAAAAAAATTTCGAGAACAATCCCGATACACGTGTAAGCTTATTTTACGTAAAGAAAACTTAAAATAATTTTCGTCCGAATCTTAAACATCAAATCCTGGAAGGTGTGCGACTTGAAAAGATATGTCCAATATATCTTTTGGCCTTTGAGATATTTTGACCTTTTTTTTTTCAAAAGTCAAAAATTGCATTATTTTGTTAAGGGTTCATTAAAGTTTTTTAAGCGAAAAAACCCTGTATAAAAAGTTTAATATTAGGTTATATCCTAAAACGCGGGTATTTAGAAGTTATTTTTTTAAATCTAGAACTAGAATTTTTATTATATTATAAAAAACTTATTTTTTTTATTTTTAGTTCTTATAATTTTTTTTTTGCTAATTCATATGCAAAGTTTTATTTTCTAATAAAAACGTTTAGCTTTTTAGCCGCAAACTTTAATAAAATACAAGAAATCTGATTTTTGAGTGCATTTTTTCAAATCAAACAGTTTTTTTTTTTCTTTCATAATGCGATTGTTTTTATTATTTTTTACTATTTTTTAACTATTATATATAATTAATAATAAAAATAACATTTAAAGAAATAATTCTGAGTTTTTTGGTAACAAATATTAATTAATATAGCTGAAATTCGTAATGTAGTAAAGCATCTGAAAAAAACGAATAATAAAAGTTCTGCTGAAACTTTGTAAGCTATTAATCAAAGATTTAAGAAAAATTTTGATTTTTACTAAAATGGTTGTTGAAAACCCGATTTTTGACTAAAACAGTATTTTTTAAGGTTATAATAAAAGTATTTCTCTAAAATAATATATAATGTATAATGCAACAGCACTTTTCAAGAAAAACGCGTTTAAAACTTTTGTCATGTATGTTTTTCGTTGTATTCTCTTCGGACGTTTGTGCTTATGGACTACATTTAGCGACATTAAAAGCGCCACACAGCTCTTTCTTGGCTTGAAATTTGCTCGAAAATAGGTTTATAAATTCAAATTTTGTTTAAAAAATTTGTAGTTTACTCATATAAAAAACTGTTCAGATTCAGCAATTTCAGCAATTTATTTTTTTTTATAAAAACTATGTGTTTCATATCTGTTATTGTAACGAAATTATAATATTATATCTTTTTTTATATATCTTTCAAAATAAATATTTTGAAACTTTAAAAGAAAGATTTTCGAAGATAGTAAAGTGACTGCATCAATTACAAGAATCAATGAATGGCATTCAAATACTTTTAAAAAATGTTGAGTGTTATTAATTCTCGTCAACTAATTGCCGCAGAAAATGTTGGCAAATTCACTTTAGGAACGCAGAATTTAGACAAAAATTTATATGGAAGTTAGAAGGACATAACTTCAACTGTACATAAAATGTTTCGCCAAGATAAGGAAATAATAAAATTTTTAAAGAAAGCTCAAGAAGCAAAAAAAAAATGACTTAAAGAATTACAAAATAAGTCACACAGGAAAAATAGAAGGAGAACCAAAATACTGACTTAATGACAATGCTAAAGATCTCATCAGACACTTTAATAACGTGACTTGGACAGATTAAATGTTAAGAAAACGGGAGATGTAACCTGTTCATTTATATTTTTGCATAAGGAGGTATGGTGTTGGCAGGATTGATTCATTTGTAATTTCCCCATCATTTTCCCGTCATTTTCCCCAAAAAATTAACAAAAAAAATTCAAAACCTTTACACCACTTCCGCACTGAAAATACTGAGACCACAAAACAAAATAATAAAGACGAAATACAATAGGTTTCCGTTCTGTTTCCGTTCGCACTTCAAGTTGGAGAGAGGAGAAGAACAAGCTAAATTTCACTTTCTATTCTATTGCAATTACCCGAAACTAGCTTGAACTTTACTTGAAAAATTTCTTCGAGCACGATTCTTCTTCCAATTCAGTCCAATTCAGTGATTCTTCAATTTATCAGCTGTCAACAGTAACTGTTCTGCTCGAACCTTGCTTAAAGTCGTTTCCGTACTTTTTTGCAAATTTTTTCATTTTGACAGAATTTTTTACAGTTGTTGAATAACATTACTGTCACAGATTGACTTCTACTCGAACTTTACTTGAAGTTAGTAAAGAAACAGACCTAATATTACACAGTAATCATAATGGTAAGCACGCAACACAACGCTTGCTATTATGCATCACTTTCAGAAACACGTCCAAAAGTGATCTCCTGCATGCGCGAAAACTCTTGGGTGGTTTCAGGGAGGAGGGGGGGTCTGGGCTTATTTAGGCTCAGTAGGTAGTTTTCGATGTAAGGATAATAAAAAGAAAAATGTCTTCTACGAACTGAATCCGACCGACAAAATTCTTGATTTTTGTGCTCATGAAGCATCACCGCAAAAAGTCATGAAGTTTCAGATAGATGCGTCAAAAATATTAAGGATACACAAGTTTCAAAAGTCTAAATAGACCTTGTTAGGCCCAGCTGCCCATCCTAGGGTTAAAGACTATCTTGACGATGTCAGATATCTTTTAACTGAAAAATAAAAAAACCGGCAAAAAGTTCTTAAATATTAAGTATTGTATTTAGAAATGCTTTTCATAATTCTTAGAAAAAATTATTTTTTTATAATTGAAGAGTTTATTGCAGAAACATGATAAGCCACAAAGTAAAAGTTTTGAAATAACCGCATTTGATTCATAGTTTTAATACTTGTAATTATTCGTTTGAAAGCATCCTAAAATATGTCCAAAAGCTAACGAAGAGAAGATAGTGGAAACCAATCATTTAAAAATAATATGGCTTATCATGGTTTCGCATAAAATTTATTTTCAAAAATTATGCCACTCTTGGTTTTTACCCACAGTGTCCTGTGTGAAGGATATTCGAATCTAAAGGTACACTCGAGACAGCACAGAACTTTTAATTGTTAGCAGATTGTATAAATTTTGGTGATATTAATTACAGTGTTTACGTTTTCCTTAAATTTGGCGAAAAAATAATTTGCATATTTTTCGCATATGCATTTTCCTGTTTTTGAGAAATGTATACTTGAATGCAATTTTTTAACTTTTAAATAAAGATTTGAAATTTTATAATTTTTTCACTTGTACAATATTTTCACGCATTCACGCAGTCATCCTTTTTTTAGTATATTTACTACTATATGCTCTTGATTTACTTGATTAGAATTAAGTTATAGATAGGACACAAATACCGGTGTTTCTTGCATAACCTGATATGTAACAAAATTTAAACATCGAAATAATTATCTGATTTAGGATAATTCTCTGTTTTTATTTTAAATGCCACTACAGCAAACTATTAAACTACAAAGCCATGATAAGGTACTACAAATTTTAAAGTAAAAATTATTTCTATAAAAACCAGATAAGCCATACAAATTTTAGAACATGTTTTTTTTTAAGAAACAACAGAAATAAAAAAAGGAAATATACCTCTCTGGTTTCTCAAAGCACTTCATCAGTATTTATAGGTTATTTATGATTACAAGCTTCCAAACCATTTTCCTAAATGGAACAACATGATAAGCCACTACAAATTTGAAAGTAAAAACTATTTGCGTAAAAACATGATAAGCCAGATAAAATAAAATACTATTGCTCATTTTAATAAATACTATTTTTCTACATTTTCTTTAGTGATTAATAAGAAATCTTCGTCAACATTGCTTTAGTCAAGAAAATCTTCAATTTTGATATAACTCGCAGTTAAATTCATAGTTTATATTTGAGGGGCAGCTTTTGTATGTGACTTATCGGTTTTTTTAGTAGAAAATTTAATAAAATATTTAATTGTAAAAAGATACTTATACATATAAGTTTGCAATTTGTTGAAATAAGCCCAAATCTTTTTAGCAGGTGTTACTGTGGTACAATGTACTAGAAATAACACAAAATACCAGAATTAGCTTAGAATTTCTAAAAAAAATACTATTTTAAGATTTGTATATCTTAAGGCAAAACTGGTATTTTTATTAAGCAAAATTTAAAAACATATTGTTTTTAATAAAATTTAACTTGCTTTACAAGAAATAAAAATTTAGCCTTATTATCTGAATTTAATTACCAAAAAACTGCTTATAAAATCATATTAAAAAATAAAAAAATTATGTTTTGAACCCCACTCTCAAGTGAATTTGAAACTCTAAATTTAAGTACCAAAAAACTGCTTATAAAATCATATTAAAAATAAAAAAATTATGTTTTGAACCCCACTCTCAAGTACCTCAAACATTTTGCTTACATTTTTATTTGATGACTATATAGCGCAATAAATTTACAGTAATATTAAAAAATCTGGGTTGAAAAATCTTAAACGGTTCAAAAGTTATAAATTTCATACAAAAAAGTTACAAAAAAGTGCACAATGCGCCACACCACAAAGAATGTTGATGTGATTAATAGTGTCAATATTTCAATATTGACGCTGGTATCATGCGCTTATGATTTTATTATTATTACTAGCTGAACCCGGTGTGCTTCGCTACTCCCCTCGTTATAAAATAAAATTAAAAGTATTTATATATTTTTCACGCCATCGAATTTTCGAAATAAGTCCACCCCAGCGCCACCTACCGTGTCCATTTATACACAAATTATTTTCTTATGATCAAACAAACATACATTCTGAATTTCAGTTAAATTGGTCCATAAATTCAAATTTTCGATATAAGTCCACCCCAGCGCCACCTATCGGGTCCAAATATAGCCTATGTTACCCACCGTACCAAGATGAACATTACCTGAAAATTTCATCAAAATCGGCCCAGCCGTTTTGGAGTCCATACGTTACATACATACACACATCCTATTTTATATATATAGATTACAAGTATTAAGACTTTTTTGTAGAAAAAAAATATTTTGATGAATTTTATAAGTAGTGGGACAGAACTAGCACAAAATACTTCATTATGTATTTAAATTTATTTATTCACCTTTAATATAAGTACCAAATATTTTTCGAAAAAGCATGTGTAAATTGCACTCAGACTAAATTTCTAGGGTTAAGGTGATTATAATAAAAAGCTGGTTCGATAAAAAGTCCACTTATACTACGAACCATTGAGAATGCAACATATGACTGCAACTCTTATGCAAATTTCAACAAGCTTTTAAGGATACAAATCCATGCATTATTTTTTAAGATATTTCTCTTACTGTGCTTCAAAAAATTACAATTGACAATAACATTTTTTTCATAGATGGTGTGTAAATATTGTTGTGATTAAAAAAAAGTTGGTGTATATAGTAAAATAATTCTTTATACTTACGTTTTTGTTATTTCGTAAGAGAGTGAATCATCAAGAGTGTAAAATATGTAAATGCATGCATTTTTATGGTTAATCAATTGTTGAATAGGTCTTGATACCCTTATTAGCAAAGTTAAATAAAATCATAAGTTTTTGAGGCCCCTTTTCCGAACTTTCGAACCCATAGCTTCTAAACCACATGCAAGATTGCTCAAATTTTTGTATTCATTGGATTTAGAATGTTAGAATACACATACCCATGAAAAAAAATCAATTTCCAAATTGTCGGTTTTCTTCAATTAAACTAACTTATAAACAAAACAGAATTTCCAAATTCTGTAATTTCTTGACAGAATGTATAAACTTATAATAAGAATTATTTTCTAATACCTAGTTTTAACTGCTTGATTCAAGTAAAATTTAATTGATTTGGCGTATTTTTGAATCGAAATCAATTTCTCAATATAAGAACATTATTTTTTTCCATGTGTAGACATTGAAAAAAAAAAATTATAATAAAACTATAAAACTTTATAGTTATCACTTATTTACTTAACACTATATTAAGCTTAAAAACCACGGTAACTATCAATATTCACAATTTTAATTGCGAAAAGCAAGAAAAATATTTATGTTTAAGTCTCGAATTTTTCGTTGTTCGTGTACATAATTACTATTGGCACACTAGTGCTATTACTTTTCGAAAGTTAAAACTGTTTGGAGGACAACTGTATATTTAGCGGAAATAATTTTATTCTTGTGTGAATTCAACAGCACAAAGACTTTATTGCTATTGCAAAGAATTCTTTGTAACGTCAAAATCCTTTATAGTAACAGTTTTTCATCTGTGAAAATCTTTGTTCTGAAAGTGCGTAATTTTTTTAGTGTATGTAGTGTTTCGACTCATCCGAAACCGTAACCGTTTTTGCAGAAAACCAAATTTTGCTTTTCAGCTGGTTTATAGTGAACTTTTATAGCTAGCATTATATTTTTAAAAAGTATTTCAGATTAATTTATAGAAAAAATTACTACAAACGCACACGCTTTACACACTTGTACACGTTCAAAAATCTTAGATTAAATTTAATTTTTTTTGGTTACATATAGGACAACACAAAACAAAAGGATTACTTTTTAATCCAAGGAAAAGTTTAAAATTTTTCAATCCAAAAAAAAATAGTTTTCAATCCGCAAAAAGTTTAAAAAAGCAACATAAATATCTGCCTTAAAAAAAACTTCTGACAAGCTCCTGATTTGAACATACGTTTTCTGATGTGCTGGTCCAATACTTAACCCATTTTTGTCAAACCGTTTCGATACGTGTATCTATTTTGGACAGCAAAATTGAATTGCATTTAAACGAACATTTTCGTCTTTACTCGTTACGTAGCGACTCGTGTATTTTGGTTAGGCCTTTATATTCAAGACTATGTAAGAAAGACAATAAGTATTGTCCTCAAACAAGAATATTTGTCTTGTTTTTGAGTATTCCTTCTTCAAAGCCATAACAAATCAAATTAAATTTTAGTCTCCTCTGTCATATTATTTTTATTTATTTTTTTAATCTAATACAATAGAAAAGATTAAAAGTCAAGTAATACTATTACATTGTTCGAAATTTTGCACTAAAATTTACACTTATCTATACTACATATAATTCCACACCAGCTTTGGTTTCAAATCTAGTATTTGCAAAATACTAAAAATATGGTTTTAATAGAGCTATGGTTTCAAACTTAGTACAGGCTTGGATAAAAATATTTTAAGAAAAAAATAACAATCACCTTGAGATTCGAACCCAAGACATACATCTTGTATGGGGGTTGGAATTAATTTTAAAGGTTTTTTTTCGGTTTTTGAGCATTTATTTAGAAACAACGGTACAATGTATATTATTCAAAGTATTGTCCATCGTTAGCTACAACATTTTCCCATCTTTCTGGCAGCATATGGATTCCGCGTCGGAAGAACGATTCGTCTTTTGAGGCAATCCACGAATCGACCCATTTTTTGGTATCCTCGTAAGAAGTGAAGCGCTGCTCAGCCAAGCCATGCGTCATCGATCTGAATAGGTAGTAGTCGGAAGGGGCTATGTCTGGGCTATAAGGCGGGTGGGGTAGCACATCCCAATTCAGCGCCTCCAACGTTTCCTTGACGGTTCTTGCAACATGTGGCCGTGCGTTGTCATGTTGAAAAACCACTTTGTCGTGTCTTTTGGCATATTCCGGCCGTTTAACCTTTAATGCTCGGCTCAATTGCATCAATTGTTGTTGGTAGCGTTCCCCAGTGATGGTTTCGTTAGGTTTTAGCAGCTCATAGTACACGACACCCTTCTGATCCCACCAAATACACAGCATAAGCTTGGAGCCATTAATATTCGGCTTGGCCCTCGATGTTGATGCATGGCCGGGTGGTCCCCACGATTTTTTTCGCTTAGGATTATCGTAATGGATCCACTTTTCATCGCCAGTGACAATACGATGCAAAAAACTCTTCCTTTTATGCCGTTGAAGCAGTTGTTCACACATGCAAAATCGCCGTTCAACGTCTCTCGGCTTCAACTGGTACGGCACCCAATTTCCTTGCTTTTGAATCATTCCCATGGCCTTCAAGCGTTTGCCGACCGTTGATAAGTCGACTCCCAATGATTCTGACAATTCTTGAAGGGTTTGACACGGGTCTTCATCGAGCAAAGCCTCCAATTCCTCATCTTCAAACTTTTTCGGCTGGCCCGGACGCTCTTTGTCTTCCGTATCAAAATCACCACTTTTAAACCGACGGAACCAGTACTCACAAGTAGAAATCGATGGAGCATAGTCCCCGTAAGCCTCAGTAAGCGTGCGTTGTGCTTCAACCGCTTTTTTCTTCAAATGGAAGCACAAAAGTAAACCTTCCCGCAAATTGCGTTTTGTTGGAACGAAAGTCGACATGTTCACAGAGAAAAAAATATATGTTGTTTACACTTCAGTGGAATGACACGTACTGGAAAATGAAGCTTAGACAATGTGCTTTGAAATGAATATAGTCACAGGTGTGCCCGATGCGATCTATTGATAGTTACGCCATCTCTTAGAAAACCTTTAAAACTAATTCCAACCCCAATAATTTAACTAGTCTAGCCACTGGGCTAAAGCGCTATACGTAATAGAAGCAATAAACAAACATATAACCTGTATCACCTTATAGTGAGTATTAGCATTGCCAGGTTAACTTTTTATGGTTCCAAATCCAATTAAGATATAAATTTTACTAGAATTTAGTCTAAATTGTATTAAGAACAGTAAATAATACGGAAGTGTTTTCAAATTTAAACCAAAAAGCTAAAAAAACGCTGTAATATTTCTTTTGTACTTAAACTAAAAAGGTAAAAGGGAAGCTGTAATATGTCTTTGGTTTTAATTTTAGTGCAATAGAGTTTTAATTATGAGTAAGTATTTGCAAAGTTTAAATTTTAAACCGCAAAGTTTAAAACATATGCAGCAATATTTGAGTGAGACTAAAATTTAGTCTACGATTTTTAACAGTGTACAAATGCGATTTCTCTTTTTTCTAAGTCCAATAAAATTTAAACCGTTTAATCTGCTTTGTCTGACTCAAGGCAGTCTTTTGATATAAATGTGTGCAAGTGCGTTACATTTTCAATTACGGGTCTTATTTCAATTTGGATAGTGGTCTGCCGAAAAATCATAAAACCTTATTCAGTTAAGATGGTCAAGCACGAAGCCATTGTTTCTAACAAAGACTGGTGACCAATAGTTAAGAAAAAATATAAAAATAACAATCAAGGTGTCACGTTTTCTATATCAGACTGTCAAATTGTTGCTTACAACATCAGTGTGATGATGAACAAAGGAAAACTATGATCTAAATAAAGTAAATGAATATGAGAAAACGTGTGAAAAAGTGCTTCTAAGAAAATAAGATTGAAAACGAATTAAGTATCAAATACATAAAAAACTAGATAAGAATATACACAGAAAAAAAGAATTAATGGACTGATTTAATTAACTTGTAACAAGTTCATTATTAATGATTTTTTTTTAATATTCTTTAATATTTTTGCTTGTAATGTAAAAATTTCTTTTCACTTAAAACTTTTTTTTTATTAAAATTAAATTTTTTTTCCATAAAATTTTCATGTCCACTTTTAAAATAGACTTATTGTCTTAATATACACCGAATTTTTGTTTAATACTCTTTATTAAGTTTTGCACAACTCCTTTTGTAACGGAATTGCTAGCCTAAAGCCAGTTTTTTTAAATACTTCGATGTCACCGGGAACTCGACCATCCTTCTTTTAGTTCCGTTTGACAAAAGCCCAATAACTCTCTATCGAACGAATTTCTGGAGCGTTTGGTGGATTCTCTTCTTTTGCAACATAATATACGTTGTTTTCTTTTAGCAAACTCAATATAGAATGGGCGTACTGTGCAGTGGCTAAATCTGGCCAAAATATTGTTGACACATTGTTTTATACGTTTATGACGATTTTATAAAATGTTATAAGGTGACCAATGAGACACTCCTTTTTGTAAATTTCTGCTGATATAGTGTCATTTGTGAAGAATGAGGTGGACCTAAGGCTGGAAGCGCGTATAGCCTGCCAGATGAGGACTTTTGCGCCAAATTTTTCCAATTCCAATTGTTGAAATTGATTAGTCAGCAGTACCACCTTTCTGCTTTATGTAAAATTGGGAACTTAGTAATGTTCTTCTGTCCAATTTTACGAAGGTATCATCACCCATAACAATGCACTGACCATAATCTTGAAGCAAACGGTCTTGCAATTTCTGAATCCTTCTTTTCCTCACTTTCACTTGTCTTTTACTTTTTTGAGTATTTTTTGTTTTTTGTATGTTCTAAGGTTATGTCTTTGTTTCCCTTATTGGATCATGATAACACTGGTTTTAGCTTTTTTTACCAAATCTCACACAGACATTGAATGAGTTTTGTTTATTAAAATGAGTATCTAAAAACCAAGTATCGGATCTCTTGGACATTTTTTATTGCATTTTTTGGCAAATCTTTGACAGAACAGGTATTTTCGAAATCTATTATATTATTTTGACACTTTTTACACTAGCTTTTGGCTTGATTTCTGTAAGAAATTTATTTTTCAGTGCAGTAACTGTGCACAATTTTCTTACGCACGTGCTTTTTGATTCCAGGTATCACAAAAACTAAGACAAGAATAGAGGAAAAAAAAATATGCAATGAAAGAAGAATTAATTATACTTTCTATCGATGCTTATCGCATTGCAACCAAACATCTACACTGCGAGAAATATTGAATTGAAAGTCTGCAGTTTCTTTCGATACAGTCCTTATATATAATTTTACAAATATATACTACTCGTTTTGATGTTTTTAAGAATCCAAAATATGCAAAACTATGTTACACGTGAGTTATCAAATTTCGGCGTCGAAGTTACAAAGCCCTGAATTGCTGAAGATATAACTAAAGGTATCTTTTTCTGTTATGAAAGTTATGAAAAAAATAATTTATTATTGAACGGGCTTAAAATACAACGTTTATGCGAACTTATTTACTGTATTGTAAAGGATTTAGTCATTTCATTCCTCATTTTTTGTAACAGAGCTGCGTTCAGAGTAAGTAAGTGTAGACTGACTTAAAATAAAATATTAATTTTTTTTAAAGTCTTTCATACCTACTTATTTTAATTCATAGCAACAATTTCCATTTATGAAATCTCTATTGGATACAAATTTTTTATTTATAACCTCAAAAAAAACCCCTGAGTGGTGTGACCTGGTACCACAAAACATCAATTTATCAAAGGGAATTTCAGTATAAGTTGATTTTAATATTATTTTTGACCAAGAAAAAATACTTAAAAAAATCACAACAGTGCCAATTTTCAACAAACTAGAATAACAAAATTATTTCTATAAACGTATGTATACTAGAGCGACTCAATAAAAAAAGTGATTTTGTTACCGCTCTGAAAATAAAGTTTGATATGTTTTATGATGATTCCCAAATTATTTTGGTTCTAGCTTTGACCATCCGTGAGCTGGATCATTTTTAAAAAAGGTCTTTTTTTCAGTTTTTCGAATTTTTTTGTACTTTGCTCCAAGGCGACATAAATAAAAATTGGTATAATCAAAAAGGGTTTTCGAAGCAGCTTCCAATGGTATATAAAACTTGACAACTTGCGACCTACTAATTGAGATATTTAACTACATACATTTTTTCGTCTTGGGTTTTCATATAAACTCTACGTTTGTGGAAATAATGTTCTGATTTTCAAATTGAATCTGTTTTAAAATAATGTTAATTTATTTATTTTTTTGTAATTATTTACATAAAACGTGAAAATCCCAATATATTTTATCTTTTCCATATAAAGGCAATATTAAAACAAATTCATACAAATTCTACGTATGTAAAAATAATGTTCTGATTTTCAAAAATGTGAATTTTTTTTTCTTTAATTATTCACATAAAAAAATCTTTACGCGATTCTATCTTTGTATAAAGTTTGCACGATTCCATTTTGTTTGCAATATGACCTGGTCTATTACTTTCGATAACAGAAAGACATGATTGGCTTACTAGCTTAACAAATCGTTCCGTGTTTTGCGAATGGCATGGGAATTCTAAATTAATTTTGGTAAAAGAAGCAGTTAATTTTATCTCTATGAACAGTTTTGAAAATGTGACTTTACCTGGTATTTCAATAATTTCTTCAGAATCACAAACATCTTTTAAATATTGATGGGAATAAAATTGTATACAAGGTGGTTCAGTAATGCGGCCAATTTCATTCCAATTTATCATATCTTTTAAAGACTCGCACTCGAACAATATTTTTGGAATACTGAATTGTCGAATATCATCAATATTACTATCGCGAGCTTCGATAATGATCTTTAATGCCTCCGAGCGAACTTCTTTTCCTTGTCTGTTGCCATTGAGAGTAAAATGTTTTCTGGATGTGCAAAAAACCCGTTTATTTGAATGGAATGATTGACAATTTGTTGAAGTTCGATTGGAAGCATACGTGTCCATTTTATATATTTTAGTAAGTGGCGGCTTCCGTGAATGGCATGAGGCTGACTTTTGACAAGAAACCAAAACGGAGCATAAACTTTCATAACGAATAATGCCAAGTTTGTTAATTCTTCTGAGGGAGCAGTTTGAGTAACATAGAGTCTTAAAGTTCTTGATGCTATCGTCAACCAACGGGATAAATTCAGTAATCCAGGCTTCAAACTGGCTACATGGCTATCACAATTTCCACTGTCTACGGCTTTGACCATTTGAAACAAGTACTTTTGGTCTGCACGTAGGTCCCAACTGTCAATATTTTCGGGCATTTCACCCATAGATATCGGTGCAAAATTAGAAATTGGCTTTGAGTTAACGAAAATTTAAATACAGGAATAAATTAAATAGAAATTCAAAAATGGTCTAGTGATACTTACAGGGATATTTTCGCAGTCTCTTAAGAGGTTTCCAATATTTCCAGGCCAGTTTTGGAGGCCAGTCGCTTTTCCCAACAGACTTTTTAATAGAGCGACAAAGGGCAGTTCGTTAAAATGAAACTGGCATACAAACCACTGTAACGGTCGGTGAAGTTCTCTTTCCAGAGTACAAATAGTTCCGTTATGTTTGCCTGTATTTGTACTAGTACCATCACAATTAACTGCAACCAGGTTATCTAAGGCAGTCCCTTCATTATTTAGAAAACTGAGAATTCCTTTTGCAATTTCTCTGCCTTTGCCATCCTCTGGTGTAATGTAACCAATGAAACAAGAGTTTGGTTCTTTAACAAGCGTAACATGCTCTTCCATTACTTTTACGTTACGTGGAGACCCATTTACAACTACTTGTTTTAAGGTGCGTTCCCTTTTGCCATCCAATGATATACCCTTTAGTAAAGAATTAGAACGTAAATTCTTTTTTGCATAGTTTCTAGCCTTATTACGCTCCCTTCTTATTTTATGCTGATCTATAATTATGCCTGTGATATTTAAATCTTTTAGCAGAGCATTGGCCAACAGGGCTCCATAGCGATTAGACACGCCAGCTCGATCCAAGGCAGCACTAAATGTTGGAAGTTTTGGTTTATGTACTTTTATATTTTTTTCGTTCTCAGATGATGATGAAACTTGGTCAGATTCATCTACATTTATTGAATTTAGGACATAGCTGCTCTCGCTTTCAGCTTCACTACATACAGGTGAATGATTTGGATTATGGTGTCTACCCCTTACAAAGCCACATGTTAACATATCTTTCATTCTTGGGCCAGCTTGATCTACGTAAAACTTTCAGGCAAATCGTGGAATTTTGCTCTTGCCAGTACACCTGCATGGATTTCTTATTTTGAGAGAACATTCACACAGTGAAATGTTAAAAAGTACGTTCCAATCGTTTATATTATAATGCCTAGGATTCTTTTTGACGTCCCGATATCTCCATGTGTGGTATTGCACCTTCTTCCATATAGCTGGATAACTTTTTACCGGAATTTCAACAAATTTCCATAACTCACACAACTCCGTAATAGTTGCTCTATAAAACTTTGAGAGTCCATATGACTGGTTATTGCACTGCTGTCGCAAAAATAATAAATGCTGCATTATGTCACAGTTTGTCGGAAGCTTAGTTTTGTTCAATTGAACAGGAATAAAATCCATTTTTAGTGTTTTGTAAATTTATTTTTATGTCTAATAATATAAATTTATGGTGCACCTGTCATTAGCTGATTAATATGTAAACAATGAAGTCAGACGCTTTGGTATAACGTTGAACAGCTGCAAGATTTATTTATTCAGGTTTGTACAAAAACAACAACATAGCAACAACAACATTATTTCCACAAACGTAGAGTTTATATAAAAACCCGAAACGAAAAAATGTATGTAGTTAAATATCTCAATTAGTAGGTCGCAAGTTGTCAAGTTTTATATACCATTGGAAGCTGCTTCAAAAACCCTTTTTGATTATACCAAATTTTCTTTATGTCGCCTTGAAGCAAAGTACAAAAAAATTCGAAAAACTGAAAAAAAGACCTTTTTTAAAAATGGTCCAGCTCACGGATGGTCAAAGCTAGAACCAAAATAATTTGGGAATCATCATAAAACAAATCAAACTTTATTTTCAGAGGGGTAACAAAATCACTCCATACAAATGCCGCTCCATACAAAATGAGTCGGTCTAATGTATACCAAATGCTACAATATTAAGTAAAAATCATAAAGGAACATATTTCTGTAGTCACAAGTTTAAACCAAATTATCGTAAAAAACGATAAAGTTTTGAATCTTGCCATACTAGATTCCCTGAAGTTAGAGAAGTAATTTTTTTGATCAACACTTTCCTTCTTTTGTTGGCCTTGGGCCTGCCATGTCTTGGGTGATAGTCTGTAAGATATGTGTAGAATGCCTCTGAAGACCGTTTCCCTTTTTTGCCATTTTTAGTCAACCGTAAAGAAAACCAATTTTGGCTAAAATGGGCAACACACTTTTTGTTTTATCAAAAAGACGATAAAATTATCATTAAATTTACATGCAGCTGAAATCAAAATAATTAACATTCTTCCTCTATCTTTCAAAGTAAAAAACAACTCAAAATATACTGACATGTTTATGCTAGTACAGTGGTACTTAAAGTAAAACGTTTAAAGGTAAAGTTTTTATGTCAATTTGTTGCAATATAGCACAAAATAGATTTCCACTTTTTAAAATGTCCACACTTGCGTATTTACTTACAACAAAATTAATTAAAGAGACTATTAAAACAATGTGTCGTGACTGTGCAGCAGTTAAAATAATTCTAAAACAGCCCAGTGGAAAATACGAAAAACTTAGATTGTATTAAAATTAAACATATGAATATTCCCCAAAAACTGCAATATTTTCATTTGAAAAATGGACAAATGTAAAAAAAAAACTTGAAGCTAGAATAAAAGTTTTTTTATACTACTGGCCCAAAAGTAAATTAAAGTCGCCACATGGTATTACGTCATACCTAGTAACAGGAATGAAATAATTGTTTTAATTTAGAGATCGGCATCAGAGAAAACTAAAAGACTTTTCCGCACGTTTTTTATCATATATTTGATAACTTTTTTAGTTATACTCAATTTCGATTTAGTCTATCACTAACTGAATGCATAGTTGGTTACAGAAATGACAACTTTTTGTTTTAAATAGTTATAATATGACACGCAAGTTTAATATTACACTTGAGCTTCGAATTTAAGACCATTGGTGGATTTTTGAAACTTGAATATAAATAGTGTAAAAAGCCACACTGAGAGGGCACTCAACCGATACTTGTCTCTTAGTTTTACCTACTAAAAGGTGCAAATTAAAAAAATGGGTAGTTCGAGGAAGTGGCGGCCGTAGCCTAGTGGGTAGAATGCGTGGCCCCTAAGGTAAAGAACCGCGTTAGCCCGGGTTCAATTCAAGCTCAGATAGAAAGTTTTTTCAATTGAATTAATTTTTCTGTTCGGTCGTCACCTCTCTGCTGACAATGGAAAACTTTTCAGAGTAAAAATTGTCATATAAAGCTTCTTGAGAACATAAGCCGTTCGGAGTCGGCATAAAATACGTACGTCCAGTTCTCGATTATTTGTGATCAAACATTTAATAACACGCTCAACACAATTGATCAATAGAAGCTAGGTCAAAGTCCTTCCAAGGGCTAAAATGGCCAGTTTATTTTTTTTTATTTAGATCGAGGAAGAAAAAGTATTTATATTAAACATACGCTAAAATTTTTTTATTTTAAATGGCACAAAATGTACACGGTATACTTAATATTTTGACCTTGTTGTCTAAAACATGTAGAAATAAAAATGGTGGAAGCTGCATTCTTTACACTGTTATAATTTACGATAGAGTACAGGTTACAGGAATGACATTTCAGGCCTATTTTGAGCATTTCCATCTGCAAAATTAATTTTTCAATGACCTAACAAAACTTAGAAAAATTTTTAAGAAAGCCTCACAGTTTTTTTTTAATTACTCAAAACTGTGAGGACATATTGACGAGCACTTTTGGTGGAATTTCCCAAATGTGCTCATGTTCTTTGAGTATTTATTATTTATTAATTTTTTTTCTAACATCACCAAAACATTATCAATTCAAAATGAAACTTTCCCACCAATCTTAAAGGGCGTACGGCTTACAATGCAACTAAAGTAATCACTTAAACTTAAAAAATAACAGTTACACTATAAACTTTTACTTAAAAAAATTTTAAAAATTAACCTTCGCCCATCTAAATCTATCTACTGGATTTTTGAGCAAAACAAAAATTATTTACATTTATTTAAAAACAGCAGAGATTTTTGCATCGATAGTCAAAACTTTGATTTTCATGTCATGTTTTCTCATTCTTAGGTAATCGTTACCCAATGAAAATGAAAAAGTTGTACTAAGAATTTCTACAGTTAAGAAGATATGTGAATGTTTTTGTGTCAAAATAAAAGAAATTTTTTAAAATTAAATTGAAAAAATTCTTATGCTAAAAAGTACTTCAATAGCAAAATATACGTTTGTTCAAAAGTGATGAAATAGACGTGGTAAAAACTAATTATGCCAATATACTCGTATAATGTAAGATGGTTGCAATATGTGTACAAAAAGTAAGTAAATCTGTTCAGCCGTTTAGATTTTTATTAAGGTAAAAAAACAAGCAAACAAACAAAACATGAGTTTTATTAGTAATGGTAATTTATTTTGTTATTATCATTAACAATGCAATTTTACCATTTTAATAAAAACTAGATTAAGAAGAAGAACCTATCTTAACAATAAGAAAAATTAGCACTACAGCTAAGTGTAAAAAATAAATCAAATTTATTAGAACAATTTTGTACGGTTGAATTCATAGTCATGTCCTAAAAATGTTTTAATGATGGCCAAAAATAATGATGTTTTGATTAAAAAACATCGTTTCACTAGCACACCCAAGCCACTAACCAAATCAATATTTTAAGACATTAACTGGATGAATGATTTTGAATGAAGTGGTTTAATGGTGTTACACTTACTAGCATGTGCCTTAAAGTATCATAAAAGCACAACTGCTTCAATAATAATTTGGAACACAGCATATCGACAGCATCTTTATTATGCTCCATAAAAATATATCGAAATGTACGCAATGTAAAACATAATGGTTCTGTTAATGTCAATGACTTAAATTAATATTGATAAAAGGTTATTAATGAAAACGATACAGTTTTGCAAAAAATAAGTAGAAATGGTAGAAATTTTGATGCTTAAATTTTCATTAATTTTCTATTGTTGTATTTTTCTATTGTTTGTTAGAAAACGCTAGAAGAGAGTTTACTATAAAATGATTAATCTCTTTTAAGAAATACACACAATGCCTCTAAGCCAAAGTCGGACACCATTTTCTTCACTAAAAATATTTGAACTAAAACAATAAGAGAAACATATAAAGGGTAATCCGTTTTCTAAATTAAATACATAAAAATCAGTGTATTGATGTAAATCTTTATTTGGAATGATAGTTTGGTTCCTATAACTCAATGTTTAAAAATTATGTCGTTAAAATGTTGCCTACGACTAGCTATTTTACCATTTAGGTCCATTCTCCAATTTTAATCCAATTTTTGGGTTAAATTTTAAAATTTCGACGAACTTCGAGATAGGCGACGAATCGATTGTTCATGGTTTTCTCGAACACTCTCTGCTACTACAGCAATATTCTCAAAATTACGGGCTCTATGCACTCTGGTTGGATGATGAATGTTCAATAGTGTAAAATTGGTTCAAAATTTGGTGATGGTTTGAAGGTTTGATTGTTTGGACGCTCGATTCTTGTAGCTAGATTGTTTTGAGCTAATTTTTACTGGAAACTAAATGCTCTCGAACTTTGGTGTGAAGAGGTCCATGACATGGAGACAATATAGAGCTGTGAAGATAGCACTCTATAAGCCTTGTGTTTTGGATCATTGTCTTAATAAAAAGGCTTAACTCTCTAATGCCCACGTCCGCCTATGCTATGCCGATCACTATAAAACCGTAGTATGTAGAAATTTTTTTAAATGGTTTCCTTCAGAGTCTAGACGAATCTTCAAGCTACATTTAAGTATTTTCTTGCTTGGCGCTAGCATGCTCTGTTTGACAATTACGTCAATTTGAATTAAAATTTCGCTATTTTATTAAATAATTATTTTTTTTTTTTTGTGCAAAAAAGATACTAGTGAGTAAGAAGTGGTTTTTTCTTTTAATTGATATAAAAAAATGTAAAACAAAATGCAAGGTGTTAAAAAAAACCGTTAATATTTTCACCTGTAGTTGGAATTTTCACCTGTAAAAAATAAACGAAGAATTAAAATTAAAAACTAGCTTCAGATTCATTTTTCTCGTCCCCAAATAAGTATAATCTAAATAATAGTAATAGTAAATAATAGTAAATAATAGTAATAATTTAATAATAATAAAATGTAGCTAAAATTGCAAAAATCTAGTTTTATTTATTTATCTAGTATGCAAAGATTCTGGCCCAGTAGCTGAAAATGAGCCCCAAGCCATAACCTGGCCGCCAACATGTTTGACAGTTGGTCTTAGATTCTGCAGTTGCGGTTCCTTATTTGGCTTTCTCCAAACATTAGGTTTTTCATTGAACCCAGAAACTTTAAATTTACTTTCGTCGGTAAACAAAACGTTTTTCCAGAATGAAAAGATCTTATGTTCATGTTTTTTTTTTGCACTCTTAACCGAATGATTTGATTTAGTTTGTTGATCAGTGGTTTTTCTCGGGCTTTGCTACTTTTAAAATGAGCCTCGTGGAGCACGTTTCTTAAAGTCTTAGGTTGCGGACAGAGTGGATGCCGATTCATACAGGCAGGCAGATAGGCGCAGGCAGTAACGTGCAGTGAAAGGAGATAGAAATACAGCCAAGCTTACTTCTATTTCTCTTGTTCATATAATTTGCCTGCGCCTGTCTGCCTGCCTATCCGCTTCGGCGTTCACTCTGTTTGCAACCTTAGGCTTATTTTCAACCTACTCATTAGATTTTAAGCGCTAAAGTGCTCATTAGAATGACTCTGTCCACAATTTTAGCTATCTCGTGCAGAGATTTTGCATCGATGGAATGTTTTATGACAAATTTTCTGAGCTCTATTCTTGTAAGACCTCTTTGTTTAGACATTTTTAATTTACAATGGTTTTTTTTGCAAACTTAATATAAAAAACGTTGTGGAAGTCCCTTCAGTTGTTAAGGCGTTTTATATAAACCAAGTTGCGATTCTTTTGCACGGCTGCATTTATTTAACGCAAGCACTGTTGCAACTGTATTACTATTTTATATGAGCATTTCTAAACTGTCGTTACGTACAATTTATACGAAGAAATATTAAAACAAAATTTAAGTCTCTAATTTTTAAAAAAGGCTTTTTTATATTTGCATTGTAATTAAGAACCACTATTTTAAGTGAAAACAATGACAACAATCCACCATAAGGATTTAAAGATATAAGCAAAAATATGTGCTAGCGTTACGTTAAAAAAACGGAAGTGGTTTTTTACTTGGATTACAAGTAAGAATTTTTGTATACAACTTTTTTTAGAAGGGTTTCAGATAACATACGTTTATTTTCCAAGTGATCAAATTTAAAAATCTTCTCTTGTTTTTTTTTATTTGGCTTTTTTATCTGGCGTTATGTTACTTAATATCCACTGTAGTTCAATTGGGTAATTAAGTAATATGGTCTTTAAGTAATCATGTAATTCAGTGATTAAAAAAAAATTAGTATATTGTCCTTTCCTTGCCTCAACCATTTTTTCATTATCTTTACCCAATGCTTTCCATTTGTACTAAGGCAAACAAGCTTACGAAACATTTACGAAAAAGAAAAACTACATTTGTGAAACAGTGCAGACGAATTCATCACCATGGTAAATGAATTTATGCGTAAGTTCTTATTTAGAATTAAATAATTTATTAGAAAACAATTTGCATTTTTTTAAAAATTCTTTAGTTTAAGTACATTTTGCCAGGAAATATTTTTTCTATGGTGTCCGACTTTGGCTTGGAGCCACTGTATTTGAATAGTGAATTTTTGACAGTAAGCATTTCAAAACACATTAAAATTATATCTACATTTACAATTATTTAAAGCAAACCCCCAATTAAATTAGGACGTAATGGTGAAAATACTAAGTTAAAAAAGTAAATGACAAAGCGGGGCATTGAAACCCGCACCTGTGTTTTTAAAGGTCGAAATATTGCTGTTGTCAATTCAAGTCATTGAATCGTGAATATTAAAGAAATACCAGCAAACAAAGCACATAGTCAAAGATGGCAACAATATTTAAACTCATCGATTTTATTAAAATAACTTAATACTATTTAGTAGATGGAAAAATTAAGCTCGTCGGTTTTGACTTGAAAATTTAGTATATTTTAGACTATCCTATTATGTATGACAATAAACCTACTACAAAGATCTTCTATTACTGATATACAGATTGATAAAAGGCAATAAGAACTGAATTGACTTGAGATATAGTACAAATTTAAACCAAAAAGAAAAATTAATCTGCTGTTTTGGAGCCTAAAAACTTAGAAATAAAGCTCTTTGCAACAATCTTTATTATTTTTTAAATTGAAGTGAATTAAAAACAGTTTCATGAGATAGTTTTTGTTGAAGAGTCAGATTAAAGTTTGCCTTATAGAAAACATTTGGTTAAACAAATATTGGTATAGAATTTGTTTAAAATTGCTAAATCAAACGTCACAAGTGCAAAATAATCGCTGTAACCAATGTATTTTTAGTAATTTGATTTTATTTTAAATTTCCTAAATCAAGTATTAATCAGTACGTAAATCATAGTAAGATGAACCTTTAAAACGATCGAATGAAAAAAAAATTTTATGAGAAACGAAACATTTCAAAACATTTGAACCAAACATGTGAACAAAAAGATTCTTAACAACAAAAAAGAAGCTTGAAAATCTCTCCAATGAATTTACTTCAATTCAAAAATCCTTAAAACAGAAGATGATTTTAAGAGCTTCTTTTATTTTTTTAATATCGAACAGCGGCATCTAAATTTTAATTTTCTTTAATTTCCATATTTTACAATTTAAAAAGTAGCTAATGTAATTGATAAATGCAACAGATGCACAAAAAAGAAGTCCAATGATGAAAATTAAGTTTAAAATAAAAATAAAAGATTGAAGAATTGTGGTAATGAAAATATTTTAAGAAAAAAAAGCTTCGCTTCAAAAAAGTATACCTACAAGAAACGCTACAGAGCAGGTAAAATGGAATAACGTTGTAAGTTCACATTACGTTTGTAGGTCTAAGTTCACATTACGTTTTTAGGTAATTGAATTGTTATTATATATATTTGTGATTGTCTATGCTTCCTTTCTTGCAAAAAATTCAGCATAAGTGCAATAAAGGAACATTATTTTAAATTCTATAAAAAAACTCACATGAACAAACAGCTTTTTCAATATCTTTAATCGAATTGTGCGATGTGATTCCATAAGAACTCAAAACTTAGCAAATTATACAATGCCAGTTCTTCGAAAAGAACCCATTCCAGTAAGTGATGAAAATAAAAAGAATATCCTTGCAATTGCTTCATATTTGCCTGAAAAAAACGCCGAGTTCTATAAATCAATCTGCAGTTAAATTAAGAAAAATATTTAGTTTGTGTTCGAAAGCAAACAATATATTTGTTAAAGGTCTTAAAATATTTTCTTTTAAGTTCTTCAAATGAATTTTTGTTTTTGTTATTAAGGGTTTTTTTCATAAATACATTTTTTAATTCTATCATTTTTATTTCATTTAACCAAACAGGATCCAATCAAATTAGTCTTATATGGGTATGCTCTAATTGCATGAATAACGTTTTAAGAGCCATCGCACTCTCTGTTTTGCAACGTGCAATAACGTTTTAACAAGCAACGGGTTTTGGATATGTAAAGTTTTTCCATTTTAAACATTAATAATACTCAAATAAAACTAAAAATAGTTTATTTATTTAAGTATTTCCATAATATATTAAAAACAAGTATCTACAAATTATCTGCTGCACTTAAAACGTTTTTTACGTATTGTGAACAATTTACTTTTTGTCGCTGAAAACATTATTTGCGGCTTCAATTGTATAATAATGACAGAAAATTGTAGCAAAAATAAAAAAGCTGATTTCAAAAAGTGTGACCGTAAAATTTTTCCATTTAGTGAACTGCAATCCAACCCAACGCGATTATTTTTGCTGCCATAAGCACTATTAAAATTTTTTTTTGGAAAATATATCAGATTATCACAAGTTTAATATCATTATAACCCAATTGTTTAAAAATGCACTTACCAATATCTTTTATTTAGTAAGCCGACGATTTATAAACATGTTTTTTTACTTTTGACTCAAGCATTTGAACTAAAAATTAAATTTAAAACTCGACATAAATTAAAATTGTCCGATTTTGTATTGCAACAAACTCAACTTAATTTGATTAAACCTTAATTTTAGCTGTTATATATTGAATATGAAATTAAGGATTTTCAGCATTAAATAAAAATCTTATTCCAGACTTAAAACACATACTATTTGTCAATTCTTTCTTCTGGATGTTGAATATGAAATAAAAATCCTATAGTATTTCTCGCATTAATTAAAAATCCTTTGAAAGATACAAAAATAATATAATATAATAATATAATAATTCGGGACTTGATTTTATTGGTTTTGATATATAAATTCATAAGTTTGTGTTTTTCTAAACGATCGTCTGTGTCCTTTTTGAATTCTTGATAAAGGCGTTTGTTGTACAAAAATTGATTGCTTCACTTAAAAAATTAACTGAAAGCCGTTGCAGCCATTGTTCTAAATTATTTGATATGAGATTTTTATAGCCGATAATCTTTGTTACTCGTGCCGAACTCTATAGTTAAATGCTTAGTCATAATTGTAGATCTAAGAAATCATCTAAATAAATAAGAGTAAAATTTTTGTTTTTATAGCTAAATAAAATAAATGTAAGTTCTTATTGATTCGTAAAAAGTTTTTTATGATTTATTGTGAGTTTAGTTTAGGCCAAGCGAAGTAAAGAGAAAATGTAAGAAATTTTAAAGTTTTTATGTATCCACATAACTATTATAAAAGAAAGTTACACAAGTGCCAAAAATTCATTTTTATCCTTGACAAATGCCTCTGTTAAATATTCTGTTAAATATATTCAGTTCAATGAACTTTTTTTAGCTTCTAAGCTATTTCAATCTAATTGCTTAAATATAAGCCAATAAGTTAAAAACAGTTTTATAAGCCACTTAACTTAAGACTATGTTTTTATAATCTATCCCGTACATTGCATTAGATCGTTGTGTATTTTTGCAGCGAGCCAATCTTGTTGTACCATACTTCTTCAGATACTTTCTTATTATGTTTAAGAAAATCTCATAATGGAAGATTATTTAATGCGGCATAATAGCTGCTTAATATGTGGGCGATACAAGTTGCCTGTTTTTTTAAGAATAATTTCAACAAATTGCTATGTATTAAAAGTAATTTGTGTGCTTTTGCTTTTAATGATTTAAAATCTTGTTATGTTGAATTCTTGAAAATTTATTTAATTCTCATCAATTGTTATGCTTAAGCCGGATAAAATGTTTACCAAGATAACCAAAGCTGAAAAAAAAATTAATTTCCAGCTTACTATTGTAAATAATGTTAATTTATATTCTGTTATTTATGTTCATTATATTATTATTACCCAAAATTTTATCATAAGCTGGTCCTTTGAAAATAAGATTATCTTATCGTGTCAATGCACTTTTAAGTACTATATTATTTTAAGATGTCGTCGTTACAAATGTGAGGTTGCGAATCTGAAAATTCAAACTCAACAGCAATTCGGCGCGACCATCATAAATCTTTTTTCTATTGTATTTACGTAGTTTTATATAACCTTATGCGCCTTTTTCATGGTTTTAAAATTTAATTCATATTTCTTTCTGATAAATCTTATTCGTTACTTTGAACACAAGGTAAATTTACATAAATGATTTTCATTCACTAACGAATATGCCAAATTCAATAATTTGCTGTATATTTTTTTAAGATGACAAAGATTCAATAATTGAACACGAGGGATGATTTTTTTATAAAACTATTATTATTAAATACAAAAACAAATGTATGTGATTAAAAAAGGATAAAAAAAGATCACTACCTTGAGGGTATGCTTCTTCTTTATCGTCTTCATTGGGCTCCTCCGGTAGGGTATCCTGAATACTTTCTGATGTTGGAAGTTAATTGGTGAAAGTTTGAAAGTAGATTTTGTTGGAAAAGATTTTCGAGATCTTGTTTCTTCTGCTTTATATTTTTAGTCTCTTGGGGTAAATACGAAAATTACATTGCTTTTTTTTATAAAATTAAAGTTGTACAATTTTGATTTCGATAAATTTGATTTACAAATATTTTTTGCTTCATTTGCTATGGTTTCATTTTTTTACCGTATATTCTATTTCGTTGAATCAAATATTGTAACATTGTTTGGATAACGTTAACTTTAAATGGTGAGGGTTTGTTTCTAGCAAGTCGAATTATTTGAGCACAACCTTTTGGGATATAAACTTTTATTTATTTTTATTTGGGCTTGCGAAATTTAAGATTATATGATTTGAATGCTCGACTGCAAGACTCGTAGCCTAGAATTTTTTCTTCTAATGAAGCACATTCTTCTTTGTTTAGAGAGAACATAATGTATATATAAATACTTGAAATCTCTCGATTTGCGACAATATTGTGAATCAACAGCAGTTAAACAAAGAATATGTTTTTTTTTATAAATTCATTATGTTTTTAATTTTTTATTTTTAATTTAAACTCTTTTTTATTTTGTTCTATAATACTTTCTGGAGCTAATTTTTTTAAAGTTTCTCTAATTACCTCCTCAGTGGTTTCAAAGGGCGTCAAGGAAGAATTCTCGACAAACAATGGATCACTTTGGTACCATTGTACCAAAATTGGTAAATTTATTTTAACTTGGTACCTTGGTTCATTATTTTCCAAGTTGGTACATTTTGTAAAAAATTTACAATTTCACAACCTTTTACAAAAATCAAAATTGGGTAGTACTGTTAGGGAAATGCTCAGAGTGATGTTTAAAAACATCTCGCATTGTAATTAGTTCTGAAAGTTTAAAGCTTACATGCTTTTGTTGTCACATATATTAAAAATCAGGGACCCAAAATAATTGTTATTTTTAAATAATATGATCACATACAAAAAGTTATTGCAATATATAAAAAAAAAATAAACTGGCCATTTCAGCCCTTGAAAGGTCTTTGACCTAGCTTCTATTGATCAATTGTGTTGTGCGTGTTATTAAATGTTTGATCGCAAATGACCGAGAACTGGACCTACATGTTTTATGCCCACTCCAAACGGCTTATGTTCTCAAGAAGCTTTACATGGCTATTTTTGCTCTCTAAGGCTTGCCATTGTCTGCAGAGAGGTGACGACCGAACAGAAAAATTAATTCATTTGAAAAAACTCTCTTTCTTAGCTGGAATTGAACCCGGGCTACGGCGGTTCTTTAGCTTAGGGCCACGCACTCTACCCACTAGGCTACGGCCGCCACTTTATTGCAATATACATTTCAATATAGTCACGTGATGCCTATAAGCGGGAGAATTCATTTTTGACATGATTTTATGTACCATGATTTTTATTATATAGATAAAAAATTGCAAATTATTTTTTTATCGATATTTTTTCAATCAAAAATAAAAATCAAATCAATATTGAGGAGTTAATTTGAACACTAAGAACAGATACAATCTTGTCTATTTCAGTCCATTTCTCAATCGTTAGATGTTTGAATGCTATAGAATTGTCAAAACAGAAAGTATATTAAATTTTTTTTGTAAGTTTGCTGTGCCTGAGTGCGCTTAGCGAACCAACCGTCTGTAGGCAGGCATATGCAGTGCGTTAAAAAAAAATGTTACTTAGTGTCAGTTATTTTGAATTTAAGTGTTTGCATTTATATGAACGAAACTTTTTATTATAAGAATAATTCCGCGGTGGAAACGTAATCACAAGTATGACTTGTCAAAGATGTTGGAAGAGGAGTTCAACGATTTTATGAAATTTTGCGAGGATAGTGACGAAGAAATATGAGGCGATGATTTTTATTAATTTATTTATTTATTATTATTCAACTATAAACAAGTTTGTTCTACAGTTACTAAAAATTTTCTTAAAATTAAACAAGAATATAACAATATAATGTAAGCTAACATTATACATAATACAAAAGAGACCCTAGTTTGGTTTATATCAATATTGCTACGAATTGCATTAAAATAAGAACTCATATTATAAACAGGGTCCTGTCTACCATAATTTGTCCTGCGATATGGAATTTGAAAAAACTGTCTGCGCCTAAAATTCCTTTCGGGCGCATATATACCAAATAAAGTAGCAATGGTGCACAATCTAAGTGATTCATTAATATATCACGAGCAAATACAGCCAAAAAATACTTTCTTCTAAAGTCTAAGGTTTTCAAGCCTAAAAGCGCACAACGGGAGTCGTAAGTAAACTCCCACCGAAGTTTTCTAAACACTAACCAGTAAAACGTCTCTGAATATTTTCAATTCTAGAAATATGCACAGCATATCGAGGGTCCCAGACAACACAGCAATACTCCAAACTTGATCTAACCAAAGAGAAGATAATTGACTTTAGAGTAAAGGGATCTGAGAACTCCTTAGTGTTGCGCATGATGAAACCCATCATTGCATTAGCTTTGGAAATAACAGCACCGTAATGCTTACCAAAGGTAAGTTTTTTGCCAAAAATTACTCCCAAATCCATTTTAATATCAACTCTTAAGATTATATCTGAGCACAAAGCATAGTTGCCTACAATTAATTGCTGTTTCATGGTAAATGACATGACACTACATTTATTAACATTAAAATATAACTTATTGACATCACACCACTTCTACAAGCCATCCAAATCCTGTTGAATAAATTGACAGTCTACTGAAGAATTACTAATTTTAAATAACTTCACGTCATCAGCATACATGAGACATCTCGAAAACTGGACATTGTTTGGAAGGTCGTTAATAAATAAGACAAAGAAAAGCGGACCAAGATGACTGCCTTGGGGCACACCAGAAAAATTATCCATATATTTAGAGCGATATTTACCAATCCTAACCGCTTGTCTACGACCGAACAGGTAATTCTCTAGCCACCTTAGCAAGAAGGAGTGGAAACACAGTTTACCAAGTTTCCTTATTAAAACTGAGTGCTGGACTCTATCGAATGCTTTCGCTAAATCTGTAAAAACTACATCTACTTGTTGACCTCTCTGCATTTAGCTTGCTATAAAGTGAGTAAATAGCGCAAACTTTGTTGAAGTAGATCTGCCAGACACAAAACCATGTTGACACTCCGATACTGCGCCTTCGATGCAAGAAAATATTTTCTTTTTTACCAGAGATTCAAATAGTTTTGGAATGAGAGGTAATTTGGATATAGGTCGATAGTTTGCAACATTTTGCCTCGACCCCGATTTAAAAATTGGAGTTATCTCGGATATTTTCCATACATTTAAAAATTCTCGCTTTTTAAAGGATTGGTTAAAAAGAAACGTTAGAGGTTGAAAAAGTGCCATAGCACAATATTTTAGAGAGATTGGAGGAATATTTTCAGGGCCACATTCCTTCTTCGCATCTAAGCTAATTAATTCTCGATACACCTCTTCTCCAGATAAGGTTAAGGAATCAAGATCTGTAATAGGAATAACATTAAACTCAGAAGCAACAACATTAATGGATTTGTCATAGCATTTGAAATTGTACTAAAAATAGAGTGCAAAAAGTTCGCTTATTTCTTCAAAATTGTCAGATTTATTATCCTGGAAAAACATATTTTTAGGGAGAGCCGTGCTTTTTTTTTTTTTGTTCAAAAAAAGTCCAAAATGCTTGATAGCGATGACGGCGTAGATGATGCAGATTTTGTGGTTCCAAATCAAAATGACTGTTTTTCTGAAGCAACATCGAATAGCGTTCGTATATCAGATCTTATACATTCTCTTGTTACACCTATTCATTCTCTTACAGAAGATGACAAAGCGGCTGGATCTTCAAAATCTTCGTGAAGGGCAGCTATCAAAACAGTTGCAGGCAAACACGGATGGAAATATTTCTATACCAATTTCCCGAAATGTGAGGGAACAAGATCGATCCGCCGGAGTTGAAGAATTCCAGGGGAAACCGATACCACCATCGTCAGGTCACTTTGAAGGTAATGCAGCACAGCTTCGAAATAATATGGATGAACTTCAAAAACTGGTGTGGTGCAAAGGAAATCTCTAAGTTCATGCTAGAGAGTTGGTGTTTCAAAACCCAAACTTGAAAGCGTTTTCTCATTTAAAAACTCCTTATGACTGCTTTGCATATTTTGTTGATGAGGAATTCTTGCATCTGATTTGCGATGAAACCAATCTATATGAAGAACATAAATTCAACTTTCTCCTGCACATTGCATGAAATAAAAAAATACATCGGCATACTGATTTTTATGTCCGTATGTCGTTTCCCAAATGTGCGATCATATTGGAGTAGATATTCTTTTGAACCAATACGAAATGCCTTGACAGCAAATCGGTTTGAAGAAATTCGGAGCTACATACATTTTGCTGATGGTTCCAAAAGAGCCCATGCTGACTACGACATGTTATATCTCATCCGTCCCATCATCAAACATATGAATGCTAGATTTTCCTCGGTGTTAATGTACCAGCGCTTAAGTATCGATGACCAAATGTGTGGTACCAAAATGTCTAATACTAATATAAAGCAGTACATGCCGAATAAGCCCCATAAGTGGGGTTTCAAAATCTTCTCCATTTGTGACACAAAATAGTTTTCTTATAATTTTGAAAGGTTTACTGGTGCTGCAGATAATGTCATTGAAGAAGGGATTCCTGATTTGGGAGCTGCTTCAAACATAATATACCAGACTTTCGAAACCACATAGTATATTTTGATAATTACTTTACATCGCTTGGACTTTTGGTTTATTTACGAAGCCGCGGTATTTATTCTCTTGGATTTTTTCGCGCCAACAGGATAAGAAACTGTAAACTATCTACGGACGAACAGCTGGTGAAGAAGACAGTTTCTCGTGGATATTCTGAGGAATTCATTGCCACCGCTTTTGGTATAGATATTCCTACGGTTGTTTGGCCTCAACACATGCAGGAGTGCAGCCATTTAAAACAGATGATCGGGGCGATTTAAATACAAAGTCCCGTCGGTGGAATCGCGCTACTAAGCAGTATGAACATGTCATTTGCCCAAACGTCGTCAAGGAATATAATAACCACATGGGTGGAGTGGACTTGATGTAGGCTGTCCATCACTGTTGGTCGTTACAAAATTCGCATGAAGACAGGTAAATGGCCATCTCAATTATTTCACCATGTGCTCGATTAAGCAATGGTAAATGCTTTTGTTTTATAGCATCGCATAAATGTCGAAAAATATCAGTACTTCGAACTTCCACGGTTTCGGGAAGAAGTAGCAGAAACTCTCTTACTAATTTCCGAAAAGCAAAAAGTTGGTCGACCAACCACTGAAAAAACAAGCCCAAAAAGCTCCACAGACTTCCAAATTACTGTCCTACCTCCACCTAATATTAGATATGACTGTCTCAACCATTGGCCAACTTTTAGGGAAAAAAGCTGAAAACGTCAATGTCGCAACAACCCATGTAAATCGGAAACTCAAGTTTATTGCGAAAAATGCAACCCCTTTGTATGTCTGTGAAAAAGTCTTGTTTTAAGGAATTTCACACTATATAAAAAAAATCTGTATATATTCTATAATAATCGTTCATACATACTGTGTTTTTTTTCAATATATCCGTATATACATTCCTATATTTTTGAATATAATTTTTGTATCGTTTGTACCGTATATCTATATTTTTTAATTTTATGTTCATATCTTTTTTTTATCGAAACTTCGAATTTTTATAAATAAACATGAACTGAAAATTTTTAATAATTTTTAATACTTCTCATATTTTATTACAGCTACCTGTTTAAGACCACCCAGAGTCGGGGTACAAGTTTTTATGGTTAGAGGGCTACTCCGGACCCTGATAAAAAAAGAATAGTGGATTCGTGTTTTATGAACTAATATAAGTTTAAAATGTAATTTTATTTCAAAAAATCTTTTCTATGCATTAGAGGGTTAATAATTTAAACACAGAATTCCAATCAAAAAATGTAAGGCTAAAATGTTGTAATCAATTAGAAATTCATTTTAATTTATTGTTATGCAACTACATGAGTAACGATTTCATAAATCGAACCGACTGCTTACAAAATTTTAATATTAATCACCAAAGACATTTTTTGAGATTTGAGTATGTTTTGTGGATTTCCAGTCAGAAAATTTTTCTTATTCCCAAAGATTAAATATAAAATTTCTAAAACAAATTCAAGACAGGTTTAATTTTTGGAAGAAAAGACTTGACTAAAATAACATCTTGACAAGTTATGTCAGAAATCAAAATTTCTTTATTGCCACAAGTTAACGATTTCTGTCATCTCATAGAATGCAACCCTGACGTTATTTTGACTCAGTCGTATTTTTTTCAGCTTTCAAATATTATTTCTCAAAATCTCTATTTTAGGAAAAAATGAGGATCATGAAGATGGATTTTCGGAAATTGGTTTTAATGAGTTGACTTATTTTGTTAATAGTCTGATGGGCTGTCCACATAGCTCAGCAGCTGCTCAACCCAAATTTTGTTATTTCAGCCTGATAAGAAACTAAGCTTAGAAATAAATTTTAATATAAAAAATAAACAACATAATATAAAGAGTTGCACGTAGAACGCAATGAATCCCATTAGATTCGTTTAGAAAAATTACTATTTTAATGCACTTATTAATTTTGTTAATAGCATATAACAGAACTTAATATGTTTGTTATGTTCCGTATGTGCACAAATATTCACTAGTGAATTATTATAAAATGAAGTGAAATATTATCAAAACTCTTATACTAGACCAAAATTGGTACGTTTATATCCTATTTGGCACATTTTTTTCGGAGAATTTGGTACAAAAAAAGTAGGCGCTGCCATTCGCTGTTCATTAAAAATTTTAGGGACTCTAAGGTAACAACTGTCTGCATTTTGTTTTTCCTTACAACGTGTCTAGCTAAAAATACATATTGTACTTCTAGATTTTCCCATGACTGAAATTTGTCATAGATAATTTGGCTCCCATCTTCGGGAAATTTTTAAAAACATTGATGTTTTGGACCATCAAGACAACGAGAATATTTCGTTGGTTTAGCTGAAATGAGCTATTTTAAAAAATCATGTCGGGCGCCCTTTTTGCATTAGACACCTGTTATCACTCCGATTCTGATGAAATGGTATGGGATGCTTGCAGATCTTTGATAAAACAATAACTTTTGTTCAAGTCAATTGTCATATTCGAGTTATTTTCGATATGGGTACTGTTTGAAAAATGTTCTGCAGCTCTCTTTGAGCTCCAAATTACTCATAAGCAGGGCTCGGATTTTGATGACCAAAAAACTGCAAAAAATGACATAAAAAAATGACAAAAATGACCAAAAACTGCAGAAAATTACCTAAAAACTGACAAAAATTACCTAAAAAAGGCAAAAAATTGCATAAAAACTAAACAAAAAATTTAGCCTTAAAAACATTACTTAATTAAAATTTATTTTATACTAGCATATCCTGAGATTTTAATAATACTTGCTTAATTTTTCTACATACCCTTTCATCAGTTTGACCACGCGTAGAGCTTTTTTTTTATCGAAGTCTGTAAACAAAGCTACTCCTTTGTCGAGAGGTAATGTTTTTGATTGAAGGGACTTAAGTGTTAAGGGAATTTGTTTAAAAATTTGCATTTTGACATTTTTTAATAAGAAAAAAACAAAAAAAAATTGTTTAAAAATTACACTAAAATGACCTACAAACCGAAAAATGCTGTAAAAATTAAAAATGTCCAAAACTGACAATAAAGTAACTTAAAAATCTCCAAAAATAACCAAAAAATGCCCTAAATCTAGTAAAAATGTCCTGAAAACTAAAAACGATGAAAAATTACAAAAAAATGTACTAAAAACTTTTCATATTTGAAATTTAGGAAACACAAATGGACGTTTTAAATAAGCAGGAAATGTCTTAGAAGTAGCAGAAAAAAGATGATATGTCATCGAAATCTTAGCCCTTCTCATGATTAATGATGCAGAGTAATATAAAAAAGTTCAAACACTTTAATTTTTAAGTGATAAATAAATTTTATTGATTAATTCACTTTCATTTATTTTTATGTGTTAGAGCAAATGGTTTATTTAATACATATCTTTGATTACGAAAGTGTTATAAATGCATCGTATTTTCTGAGCTTAGAAAAATTAATTGATGTTTGGTCCAGTACACCATTTTTGACAGGAAAATACGGATTGGCTCGAGACTTTTGTTTCAAAAGCACGGATTTTATGTTTCTTATTCTTCAGATTCACATGAATCGGATGACTCGCTTCCATCGTTTGTTTCTTTTTGAAAACTGGATTATTTTTGGAGTTAATTTGCATTATCTGGTCGCATGAGAGGCGTTAGCAACAAAACAGCCTTTATTTTTTATGAGCTTCTGGTTTCTTTTATTTTGTTACTCGAATAACAATTTTTACTGTTGTATATGCAGATAACAAACTCAAAATTAGTCAACCTTATGAATCAATCACAGTCAAAAATTAGAAAAGGTAGATGCCTTTCGGTGAGACTGCCGAAACTGCCGAAACTGCCGAAACTGCCGAAACTGCCGAAACTGCCGAAACTGCCGAAACTGCCGAAACTACCGAAACTGTCAAAACGTAGTTGACAGCTTACAGAAAATCTGAAACCGATGAGAAAGCGAAAATTGGCCGCATTCAGCGGAGTCAACTAATGTGAACTGTTATGGTAGCGATACCGTAGAAAAGTGGAAAATTATTTAATTTAATTTATATATATTACGCAATCGCAAATTTTGTCCGGCGTAAGGCTTTTTAAGTACAAGTCCAATCTTAATAAATTTAGTATGGTTTGGTAGGTTTAGACCTGTAAATGTGCAAACTGAACTTTTTATTTCGCAAAAATTTATATATTTGAAGTTATAGCGAGTTAAAGTTTGCATATAATTGTTGTTTTGTTGCTTTTTCTTTTCTTAATTTCAGCGTATGCCTAAAAATATGTGAAATATTTAGCGCCACCTATCGGCTAATAGCTATGAAACTGTTATACTGACGAATATTCTTTCGTAATTTCATAGCTAAAACTATGAAATGATATATTCAATATCAAAGTGATACCGGAATGATTTCTTACAGTTGAAAAAATATTTCTAAGCGGTTGGTCGGAATATATTATAATTTTTAAAAATTTACACAAAATTTTAATAAGAAATTAAAAACTAGTTATGAAACATTTTTGTTCAAGCATCTTTCAAATGAAAATCAAGAAATATTCCTACTCCTGTATATTTAAAATAAATTTGGGTATGAAATTAAATATGCTAACATAACATCGTCGTTGTGCGTGCAATACCGCGTATATTGCAAAAAGGCCAAAATTAATTTCATTTCAATTTTGATCAGTTGAAAATCTATTCAATTACTTTAAATAAAATCTAGATATGTTTTATTTTGGCGTTTTAACGCCACACGATTTTACTAGTTATTATAATTATTTAATTGCAAATGTTTTACCAAGTCTTGACTCCGCTGAATTCGGCTATTGATTTTCTTTTGTGCTCATTCGCAAAACAGCGACTTTTACAATATTTGATATGAGAAAGAGAACACAGTCCGAAATGCAGATACCTTCTCTAATTTTACTATGGTTTCAATCTACTTTCAGTTTCAGTTTTTAAAAAGAGAAAGAATATCCAAAACAAATTTTTTTAAAAATCAAATCCACACAAGTACAATTTTTCAAGGAAGTGAATAATTTTTAACATAATATTGACCAGATATAGACAGATCTTGACAAGTTTCATTCAATTATATGTAACCGTTTTCTTTGGGATATTTTATGTATATTTTATGTATTTCCAATACAAATCGAACTCGTTTTATTCATGTATATACACACTCTTAGCCTCTAATAATTGGGCGACACTATTAAATAGGTGTGAAAACTGCTCAAATAGAGACTGTTGTCATACGTTGCTCTTATGAAGAACAGTTAGGTGCAAAAAGGGCGTGTAGCTTGACGCGACAATAAAGTTCTTTACATCGAAGTGAAATTTTGCTGGACATAAGCTTATGATAATATAATAACTATCTGCTATTCATGCAAAAAGGGCGTGACAGGCTCTGAAACTTTTTGTACCCAATGCATTAATTATTTCTCTACGTTTAAAAAAAAAATTCAAAATTTAAAAAAACTTTTAAAATTTCATAATTTCTTTATTCGATTATATGTCTAAAATTAAAAAATTGTACGCTTGACTTTAATTGAAATTAAACAGAATGAATGAAGCAAAACCTTGTTAAATTTTACATTAGAGCTTTAAAATCTAATCTATATTCAAATAAAAAAAAAAACAAATCATTTTTCACAAACTTTTTCGTTTTTTAATAAAAAGTGTCAATTTAAAAGTTGAACTTTTATGACATAACTTTTAATAAATCCTTCAAAAAATTCCTTCCGGGTTCAGGAAGGAAGCTGTTTAATATGCAGCACAACATATCAATTCTGACACAAAAACAAAAAACTAAATTATGCAAAAAATAGAAAACATACATGTGTACATACAGAGAGGGTGAAAATATTATTAGAGTCACTGTTAGAAAAGTGTATTTGCTTGGTTTTGGGATAGATAACAAGCTTTATTGTAAATTTTTTGCATCAAAAGGTTTTTATAAGTAGAAGTAAAGTTATAAATATTACTAAAGTTTTGATTTCAAGCCATTCTGAATACGTTTTTTGCACGCAATTAGGCCATCTGAAATGCACATGCCTGAAAACATATGCGAATAATTGGCTCCATTTTTTTTTTTAAACAAAGCTTCTAACACCTCGTTTCGTTGATTTGTTGATTTGGATAAAAATGACAAAAAGTGACAAATTAAAAACGATATATTTTTGTAGGGAGACTTCCCTGAAGGGTTATAGATAGGTTTGTTCATAATAAATATTGGGAATAAAAAATAATTGATTTAACTTATACATTTTAACTTAGAAAGGACATGAACTATTTTCCCTGAAGAGTTATAGATAGGTTTGTTCACAATAAATATTGGCGATAAAAACTAATTGATTTAACTTATACATTTGAACTTGGAAAAGACCTGAACTATTTTTGACATTTTTCTCAATTGTTTGTATTAGAATATTTAGAAGAGTGGCAGATAGGCGTATATATGTACAAATTAGGGAAGTCAATTTCGGATTTCAGGATCCCGGGATCCCGAACGATTTAAGCCCTTTTGAATCCCGGGATTATATTTCCTGTATCCCGGGATTTATAAATAAAAATTTTCTATTATTTATTCATGTAAATGCAAACATTTAACTTTAAGTTGATATGAACATAGAATTAGAAAAAACTTTTATTGAGGCTGAAAAAGATTGCTAGGACGATGAGTGTGAATCACTGGAGCAAGGACTTTGCAAAGTTTTAGAAGAACTCGCAACATCGGGAAGTCAGAAATGTATTTAAAAATTGTCAAAAATTCTGACTTAGGAAATAATTTTGTATTATGGTGAAGGCAATCGTGATCGAAACTTACAAATTGCTTACTATTGTACAACTTTTTATCCAACTAGCATAGAATCAGAGTTGTGCAATAAAAAATAAAACGAATTGATCTGCTTAATGCATTACTTTAAAAATAATTAAAACCAAAAATTTAATTTGAAGTCTTTTTCGACCTTAATTTGCCTTAAACACAAAAAACATGAGGACGATGTACAAAAAAAATAGTGTACCATTTATATAGTAATACCTAAAACTGTTGTCTTTTTTTATATTTTTTGTTCTTTAACCCTTACAATGGCTAGGCTAAACTAAGAACAAAATAATTTTTTTGAGGTAATATTCCTATCATCTAGGCCCTTAAGAGACGAAAAAACATACCTTTCATTTTAACCTGCGCTACTTTCGTTTTACAAGCTTGTACAAAGAAAATATTGTTTGCGCAAAGTCTTTCTTTAATCTTTTAAAGGTTTCTCAATCCTTTAGATCTTTGTTTTTTAAACCCTCTTAATATTCTTATCACTAAAGCCATAAAAAGGAACAAAAACATAAATCTCATCTTTGTCCGGTTGATTTTTTCTTATAAAATAGGCCAAACAATTTTTTTTTGCTTTTTCTCGCAAAACGAAACAAAAACGAAAATCCAACTGACTTTGTTTGCTTTGATGTCAAATATATCTCTAAATTTATTTTTATCATGTTCGTTCATCTTTTTTTCATAGAACCAAAATAAATACATATAAAAATTATTTTCTGGCGTATCCAATATATTAGGCAAATCCACTGAAAGGGTTAAATTAATACAATGTGCTAGTCATTAATATTATTAATGTTTTTGTGTTTATTAACAATAAGGGTATTCACAATCGTGTGGTATAGTAGTATGGATTTTTTTTTGCCATATTTAAAAATCACAATATGAGCACCCTTTAAAAAAGAATTTGTGGTTGGGAACCTCACACTATAGCTTTTTGCTACTATGCAAATAAATCAACTATCTAATTTGATATATTTTATTAATATACGGCATAAAAAAGTTTAACTTGTATTTTGAGCTTCTTTAATTTTTGCAATTAGAAAATAACTGGCAACCGATTAGTCGTTTATGGAACTTTAAAAACCACGTTTGTTAAACATATCATTGGGCTACTAAAATAAGAGATTTCATGTAAAACAAGAAAAAATATAAGAACCAATCGGTGAAGTGTGGTACAACACCACGGGGTTTTTAACTATACTGAAAACCATGCAATTGTGAATATCCTTAATGTGTTTGTTTTTGTTAATTTATAAATGAATTAATTTACATTTTTTAGTTTTAAGTAATAAATAACGAAAATTTGTATTAAAAACGTTTTAATACAATTCCGGGATTGTATACATTTAATACCGATAATCCCGGGATCGAGAAAAGCTTCCAGGATTGGATTCTCTAGTACATATGTTCAGAAGAAATTTTGAGAGCAACACAATACATTTCGATTCTCCAGGAGTTAGGCGTGAATCCTCTAGAGATCAAATTTATGACCCTATTATGTTAATTATGTTATTATATCATATAATTGAAAAATTATATTATTCTAAAAAATTATCCATTAAATTATCAAACCTATGAAAAGGCAAAGGAGTTTCGCTGCTGCAGAGTCGCGACCAAATTATCACACCACATTATTATTTTTTTTATTAATTTTCAAAGCCGTATAAATAAGGTTTGAAGTACACTTAATTATAAACCTCAAGCAAAATCTTCGTATGTAAGTATTTTTTTACATAAAAAATTGTTTGAAACTTTGTATACCTTTTGTCACTTTGGTCAATTTGAGGAGAATCCTGCCTTTTATAGATTATAAAGAAGTAGCCAAACTTTCGGTGCGTTCTGGCAAAAATGTGTCATTTTCTGACACTGAGTCACACTTTACTTGAATGTGTTACAGAAATTGTGGATCTAATAAAATTATCACTTACTGTAACTACGTGTGTATGTATATTAGACCGTATCACTTTTTTGACTTTTTCAAAAAGTTCCCGGGACTCGTTGATTTCTGATTCTACTTTTAAAAAAATGCATTGGTATATAAAACTTTAATATTAACTAAAGGAAAATGGTGTCGCTAAAGGGTTTTTGGCTAAAAATTCATTATTTCGAAAACACAAAGAATTTCTTCTTTAGTATTTTGCATATAGCTAAGAAACTAATGACACGATTTTCATTATTTTATACTCTTTTGAAAGCTAATAAAATTTTCCATCTTTCATTATTTACTATAGATTAAACAATTATTTTAAAAATTCTGCAAAGTGAAATTTTGATAAAAGTTATTACGAAAATTTGATAACTTCAACTCACACTAGAGCATGAGGAAGTTACAAGCATGAGGAAGAATTTTTATATTATATAAATTTTGTATTTTGAGAAATTTCCCAGCAACAATTTTTATGTATAATTCAAAAATTAAGGATACAGAGTTTTTCCTAAAAAGCAACACAACTGCACTGTGAATTTTTCCGAAAAATATTTAATGTTATTATTATTAAACGTAGCTACATAAGTTATATATTATATGATATAAGCTTTAATTGCAAAATATTCAACTCTGTTTTTTCAATGTGCAATTATTTAAATGACTATTTCAAGGCATAATGACTAAACTCAGAGTATCGTCAGAAACGATATTTTTATTGCACTAACTACGACCTTTTCCCTGAAATATATGAACCGTTACAAAATAAATATGTTACCGATTTTTAGCATATTTTTACTCCTCCATCCCCTTCCGTTACTTTTCGTAGTGCGTTTCAAAACCCCTCCCTTTCATAAAGTAACGTGACGTATGAAATAAAAAATGAATTGATTTAAACATATTATATTATTTTACACAAAAGCCCTCAGATTTTTTACTAGTATTACTGACTATGTAAATATATATGACTATATATATTAAAGGAACACTAAGGCCCTTATTATGAGCTGCGTTCGATCATCGACTGTAGTCGAAAGGCCTGATCGAACGAATTTGCATTTGGTATTTATTATAACGTGCTTTCGACAAAGAGTAGCGCTATTGTGAATTTCGTTCATATTGTTTGTTCACGGTAGTATATTTCTATCAGGTGATCGTTGTTTTATTTCAACTAAATACGATTGGTTTGAAAGTTGATTGCAAAAAATAAGACAAAAAGTTATGACTATGACGAAAATAATTTCCATACGATTCGACGCTTCGTCAGAAGAGGATGAAAGCTTGACGGAACTGGCTAGCAGTAGAAAACTGTTGAGCAATGCTTTTTTTAGCTAATCTTAAGCCACTTTGCTGTTGTTCTTACTGGTGGTTCTTAGCAATTTAATTCTGGCGTGAGTTCTTCCCATTTCTTTTTGGCCTGAACTTTGGAACAAATATCCTTTGCAGTCAAAGTTTGCCTCCATCAATGAGACCAGTTTTTATAACTGCGATGTGTTGCTTAGATCTGCATAAACTATACAAAAACAGTTCAATATTAGTTTTTAGTCTTTAAAAAGGAAAATACAATCACAAAATACTTAAATTTTTAACAATTTTCGCTCAGCACGCATCGCATCGAAAGCAAAATTCTATTTGACTAAAATTTCGATGAGCAACGAAAATTTCGATAGGGTTGCACTGCTCATAATAAGAATTTAACATTCGATACTCGTTGTTCGATTACAATGATAATCAAACGTCGAAAGCAACTCATAATAAGGGCCTAAGAAAAAATAGTATATAATTATTTATATCATCATTAAAAGTTATTCCATCTTCGATCCAAGAGTTGATGCTGTCAATCACTGGGATTGAGAAGATAGAACCTTTGCTGAGGTTTCTTCAAATTCTTCATTAGATTCTATGTCAATCCATTCAGATGTTTCCTGATTTCTTATGCAAAGAAATGCACGTGGTCTTTAACAGTGTTATAAAGTCGATTTAAACGTAATTTTGTTTTTCTTTTATGCATATAATCAGTGGACCTGCGCTGTTAAATGTATAAATCTATATATATAATATAACTGTACATTGAATGTTATTTGGAAATTTTTTCTGTGCTGAACTTTTTAAAGGATGTGGATTGTAAAAATGTAATTTTTAACATTTGTATCTGTATGTCTGTCTGTGCGCGCATTGCGTGAAAATTTCATGATATATTTTCCTTAAACTTGACATTTGGTCTCTGGTCGGGACATAGGTTTCTTTAAACCACAGAATTCTTTTAAAAATAACAGCTCTTTCATCTTTCAGCTAAAAAAAATTGGAAAATGATAAGAAATAAAGTCGTGGAAGAGGATAAAGTTAAGTTCTCCTGGGCAACCTTGTATGGAATTCTCATATAAAACTTTATAAATTCAAAAATAAGCTCACTGTTGACACCAAGTTGTTCACTAGACCTGGCGTACATTTTTTTTCAAATTTGATTGCGGGTAGTAGTTAAAGTATGCCATTTGATGACAAAATCAACGTCTTTATTTCTCAACTCAATCGGAGTGTATCAAGCCGTGGCAAAATGAGCTCGAAATTGGAAATATATATAACACTGCAAAAAAGTTTTTGTTCCTTGTTTTCTGCATTTTACCAGTTTATATTCTGATTAAACCATCTTATACTTAACTTGTTTACACACAATAGGAATGAAGTTTCCCAAATAGTCAAGAACTTAAAATTCAGTTACGAAATAACAAGAAAACGATTACTTTTAACTCATATAAGATATTTGTTATTAAAAATATTACTTTTTTAATACTTACTAGACTTCGCCAGAGGTCGAAATTCGACCTTTTCACTGAGATCTCCGACCTACACTGTGATATTAAATCGCTTTCGTTCTCAGATGAGCATAGAAAGAGGTAAAAAACGACTCTACTTCTAATTTCAGTTTGCCGCTCAGTGTTATCCAACGACTTTTCATACAAAAATACGTTGCACTGAGAAAAGCTACAGCTTTTGAGATATCGTCATAAATTTGATGTAAAAATAACGGGAATTTTTGGAAATTTACTGTTTGTAGGAAATTTCACCATCCCATCGCACATGTTACATTAAAAATGCTTATTGTAGGGTATCCGTACACGGAGAAAACTGTATGTTAAATTTGTATTGTGGTTAAGCAAAACTTGCGCTTGAATCTCAGCCACTTCAAAATTATGCTAGATTTCAGCAAAAACTAATAAAAATTTGCTATTCCAGTTTACAATAACTTAGCAAAATTTTGCAAAAGCTAATTAAAGCTTTAATTCAAATACTTAATTCAAGCAAATATTTCCTAAGTTATTATAAATTGGAGTAGCAAATTTTGATTAGTTTTTGCTGAAATCTAGCATATTTTTGAAGTGAAATAATCATTAACATTAAATTAAATTTAAAAATTACAATTATACGGAGACTTGAACCTCGGCCGAGAGAGTGTAAGTGCATGGGCTTATCCATTCGATTATCGCAGTTGTTAACTAATCGTTGCCTTATTTTTTTTTATTAAGAATAAACGTGTGCTCGTGTGTTTAAAATAAATTTTCTTGAATTTTGTAAAAATTTATTATTTGAGCTTATAATAACTTAGCAAATATTTGCTTTATAAAAAATGTGCTATTTGAGTTCATAAAAACTTAGCAAATATTTGCTTGAATGTAATATAATTTTGCTTTTAGAATTATATTATTTAAAATGTTATATTGCAAATATATTGAACATTTTAAGTCAAGTCCTAAGGATTTATTTGCTTTTTACTTTTCTTTTCATTGCTGTTCGTTCTTGAGTTGTTGTTCTTTCTTTAAGAGACGTTTGCCAATACCAATCAAGCTGCTCACACGACCTTCTTTCCGTTGCATTGACCCCTTTTCTATACGGCAAGCTTTCTTGCCAGTAAGTCGACGGTATTTTCTTTCTTTTGTATTCTCGAGTTGTTGACAAGAAAACTTGACGTGTGTTTAAGGGGTCATTATGAGAGAAACTCGATCTTTTGGGATGGTCATAATGTCAAGAGCGTTAATGTGTGCAATATCGAACAAAGAGTCAAAACTGTTTTTAAAATCATTTACGATTTTATGCTGACTCAGACTCAGATAAAATTATAACCTTTCTGCGCAGTTCTCCAGACCTCATATTACTTTAACACTTTTGCAAAACATGTTATTTTACTAGGCGTTGCATTTCGAGCTCTCTTCCAGAAGGGTAAAATTTCGTCGAACACTAACCAGGTTTTTTCAGTAATGGTTTTCTTTTCGTAGCGCACATCGTAAAAAAAACTGAAGCACTTTTCTTTAGACGGTAATTTTGCACTTGTTGTTTTTTTCACATTTTCCGATCAAAAACAGATTTTCGTCTGATGAACGACGCCGTTTCGACGATCATGGCTGTTCGATAACCATCAAAAATGGTCTTACGAATACAAAATTTATTTATTTCTAAATATTTATCGAAGAACACACAAAACCGAGCAATGTCATTAGAGCGAAAAATTTTAGACTACTATCTTCAATATTTGAAACTTTGATTTAATTTTGGCACGACTTGACACACTTCGATCGATTTGAAAATTGAAGACACTAATTTTAACACCAAACCTCACCTTATTATTGCTACCCATAATTGAAATATAAAAAAAAAACAAAATATCATACAACGCTGCGCCAGGTCTATTGTTCATATATATGTATGTCTATAGTCTATTCACACTTGACATCAGTGGCGGATTTAGGCATTTTGCCGCCCTAGGCCCGACATTAGCGCCGCCTCTAACATATAAAATGTTTTTCTTACAATAGAACAAAACTATAAAAATTGTATTTTTCATTTTTTACACACATTATATAGAGATTTATACAACAAAATAATAACAAAGAGTTTCATTATATGCTCGTGCGAAATCATTTATTACGTTCTCATAACATAGATTTTGTACTAGATCTGTTTCAATTTTTAAGAAGTCATCATAGTTGCCCGTAAATAGTTTCGAATATGTTTTATTGTAGAAAATTACCGTTTTCCTGAACAGTTTTTTCCCCCTCTTCCACTCAATCTTCATAAAGCTTGGGCATTTTTTGAATGAGTATGAATGACAAATAAAGTCCGCAAACAAACGGATGTATGTGTCAACGAAAGAAATTTGTTTATAAAAACCAGAAACCAGATTAGCAGTGGAACTAACCCTTTGTATGAAATACAGTCAACTACGACACGAATCGTTCTGTATTTGAGGAAAAATCGAACAGATGGTACATCGAACAGAGTTACCACCAACACCATATGGAATTAGTTTTGACACGACCGCTTTATGCCACACTCGGTCAAACGCCTTTAAAGTATTAAAAGCAATAACCTTGTTCTCTCCGAAAAAGTGAGCACATTGGTTCCATTTTTTAGTTAAGAACTCTATAAGGTCACCAGTAGGCCCTACGGAAATCATATTGACGATCGCTGAGCAGTTGGTTGTGCTCTAAACTCTATAAAGTTTTTGTTGAAATTTACTACAATAGTTGTAGGCAAGTTGTACAATAGTTGTAGATAGTTAGGTAGCTACCATAACTGTAGTAAACTTACGCACCCTTATTTAATTCAACATGTTGTTTGTTTATTTATATGTAGTGAAATTCAACAAATAGTGTTTAATTTTGATAAAAATATTAGTAATATTAAAGCAATAATATTGATATTGTAGCAAAATTAAACATAATTTATTTAATGTAACTATAATATATGTAGTACTATTTTAAAATTACTACCCTTATGTTAGTAAAATTCAACAAGTTTTACGTAGTTTTAATACAATTAATGTAGTATTTACAAATTTCTGCTGTTATTCAAGCGAATAAATTTTTTTTAAACATTCCTTATAATATTATGTACATATTAAAACATATTTTAATATATCTTATAACTTAATAGTTTTGGCGGTAGTGCAGAGATATACCATATTTTGATTTTTTTTTTTTAATGATAATTCTCAAGTAAATTGGTACTTGAAATACCAAAACGTAGAACAGACACTTGCATATAGAATTTCTTCTCAATGAGGTACACTCTAAAAAATAAATATAAATTTACTATAATTTTTATAGTAATTTTTTATTGAAATTCAAACTGATGTGTAATTTTACTATAAATCTTATATTGATCTTTGAGTATTTACCATTAAACACTATTCTTAGCAAAATTAAGCTATAAATTTTTAATTTTGCTGCAATATCAACTACAATGCTTTATATTACTACCAAAATTGAACTAATGAAACAGATGTTGAATATTCAACATGGACAATATTTTCAACAGATATTTAGTCGACTTTGCTTGTCAACGTGTACGGATCATTATATAAGAGTTATATGATTTTTAATTGAAAAAAATTTAGTGTTAACTCGATTTTTAGTAAAAGTTTTACTATGTTGTAGTATCTTATGTTGTACAAAACAACAAAATGGGTAAATGTGGGCAATATTCTAATAATTAAATAAAAATCTATAAAAAATATCTTTGTTTCATTTGTTTTTTTCTTTCGGGTACTAATCGGCAGGAATTTCTTTATGCAAGTGTGCATGTCTCATTTTGGTGTTTATAGTGTTAATTTAATGAAGGATAAGCAGTAAATATAAGTCAAATTTATTTCTGCACGTGTCGTCAAGAGTGTAAAGTTTTAAGATATATTAAATTATGTTTTAAACTAAGAATGTTGCCTTTACTAGAATATCAATAGATTACATCAATTGTAGTAAAAACAAATTCTAGTTGTTGAATTTTGCTAACATGAGAGTAGTAATATTGTTATGGTACTACACAGATGATAGCAATTGATGTTTAATTTTACTACAATATCAATATTTTTTCATTTATATTGCTACATATTTAACTCAAACATAAACACGTTTTGTTGAATTTCACTACAAGTCAATAGTAAAAAATATGTTTAATTAAATAAGGGTGTGTAAATTTACTACAGAAACAGCCGCAAAACTGTTGCCTACAAGAGTTGTAGTAAAATTCAACAAAAACTTGTTAGAGTGTAGATAAATGAAACCCAGGCATTTTTTGTTTTTTTTTTTTAACTGTCTTTATTTACTTATTAACATGTTGTTTTCATTTAACTGTAAACAACTTAACACTTAACAAACTTCTATCGAAAAAAGTATTCTTACTAAACTTTTTTAATTAACACCAGAAAATTTTTAAAGAGTGATCTTCACTCACTGACAAGCCGACTCGAATGAGCTTGTGTTGAAAATATCTGCTCAATTTTAATTCAATTTATGTAGTAATATAAAACATTGCAATTGATATTGCAGCAAAGTTCAACATTTGTTGTTTAATTTTGCTAAGAATTGAGTTTAGTTGTAAAAACTCAAAGATCAATATAAAATGAATAGTAAAATTACACATTAGTTGGAATTTCAACAAAAAATTAGTATGATATTGATAGTAAGTTTGCAATTATTATTTAGAGTGAAGATATTTCATAATGTAAAATTTTATTACGCTCTCCATAGCTTTGAAAAGCTTAGAGCATATCGTAATGGGTCGGCAGCTTGCAGGGGTCATGGCATCGCCATTTTTAGGTATTGGCTGCACATTTGCGACCTTCCCGTCCAACAAGATGGAAATACTCCTGTTATGTAGGAGATGTTTGAAAGGAGCGCAAAAGCCGAGCCAGAGAAGAAGCACACATTTTAAGCACAATTGGTGTTATTCCATCAGGACCAGAAGCTTTGTTAATGTTTAGACTAGTAAGAAGAATTTTAACTGCCATCGTTTGAAAGTAAATTTCTTGCATTGTAGAAAATCAACCCTTAACAAAGGGCAGTGGCTGATTGCTATCCGAGAGAGTGAAACTTTGTGCAAACAATCTAGCCAATAGGTCCACTTTATTAGCCGAGTTAGCAAAGATTTGGTCATCTTTTAAGAGAGTTGGAATCGATGACAATGTCCGATTCTTTACTCTTTTAATAATTATTCAACAATTTTTGCTCACTGTGGTGGAAAGTCTTTTGTTATTAATGTTCTTGTGGGAACACCAATTTTGAATGGCTTCCCTTATTAGACATGACTGCAATCTTTAAAGTCTCATTAAATCATGAGTGATCTTTTGGTTTAATGTTTTTCATCTTATTGGCAATGAAAGACCGCATACCCCATAAAATATTTCTTGCATTCTCTTTTATATCAGCAAAACATAATATCCAATTGAAGTTGTTATAAAAATCATTTAAGTCAGTCCAATTTGCATTTCCATAAAACCATGCAGTCCTCTTCAAAAGCTGTATCGAAAGTTGTCAGGAATACTTAAATAAATTCAGAGTGATATTTCTTCATTTCGATATACATCACAAGGATCACGTAAATAAAAAATATTATTTATTTTTGCTGCAGAACTTGTATTTTGTTTATCTTCATGCAATAGTATTTGAAGAAAACTTTTTAAATGAATAAAAAATTTTCGAACACAAAACTTAAAGTTACATTTTATATAAGCTACGATATTGTTCTGTTGTCTTTTAGATTTTTCTACCATCATAATAATTCCGCCCTTTAAATACACTCAAACAAAAAAACATTTATAAAATGTTTCAATTCATAACCCTAATTTTAAAATGTTGCAGCCTAGGCCCAGGGCTCACGGGGCTACCACAACTTTATCCTAGCCATCAACTTTATGTGGAGCAGTATAAAAATGTCTTAACCCTAGATAGAATCTATCTATACTCTATCTGATACTGCAAGTTTTTAAGAACATAAGAAGTATAAACTATTATATTACAGATCTAAATTAACATACCCGCGCATTCGGTACTAGAAACAAAAATGACTTAGTTCTGGCAAGATGCAGTCGAGAGGTTACAAAACAACGCAACAGGTCCTAGGGCCTTATGTGCAGTTCCTAGGGCCTAAATTACTTTACTATAACTAATTAATAATGATAATAAAGTTAAAAAATTTTCCCTTTGTTTGACTCCAATAACATTTTCATTTCTTGAAAACTTTAGAAAGTCCTTGCAAAATAAAGTTTTGAAAAATTTTAAATCTTATTTCAAAAAAGGCCCAACAAATTTCTGTTTCTTCCAAAAACGGTACAAAAGTTGTTTTTGTCGTAAAAAATAACTAAAAATTGAATTTTGTACACTCCTTTATATGATGTATCATTTTTAAGAAAAATCTGTTTCTGTTTGACACAAAATTTGATGCTCTATTAAAAAAAAATGTAATGGTACCCTCTTTGATTTTTGTAACGATTTGAATTTTTTTAACATGTTGTTTTTTTAAGTATCAAAAAATGTTTAGCCTTCACGAATAATTTCTGTTTTTTTCGTATGTAGAACCCCATCTGCGAGGAGCAAATTACAACTATTATAAATTTTAACTACACAAATCATAAAAATATATTTTTCTTAAAAGACATATTTTCCTCATCTGAAAATGCACTCTTGAAAATCCTCCCTATTTTTATTTTAAAAAATATTAACATTCAAGAGTATCTGGTTATTATCAGCTAGTCTTAAATAATATTAAATTTAATTTTTTGAGGTTTTTTAAATTTTTAGTCACGTTACAATAATTTAAACCCCTCCCTCCTACCGTTACTTATCGTAGTGCATTACAAAACGTCTCCCCTCCCCAAATTGGTAACGTAGCTTATGAACGACTCCTAAGTGGTAATCCATTTTGTGTAAAAAGTGCATCCTTCCAAAGATTGGCATTAAAGAAAATGCCGTATCGCTTTTTTACGATATTTTGAGTTTAGTCATTACTTCTATGACCACGGATTTTATGCTATTGATCACTCTTTGAAACAGCAACAATCTAAAAATTCACAGTTTAGTGTATTTTTGAAATTTGTGCATTTTCAAATATGTTAAAATTTTTTTATTAATTGTGAACGGTCTTTTTTGTTTATTTTTGCTATACATACATGAAGTTCACAGCTTATTGATGAAAAGCAAAACAATTTCCTGCTGGAAATTTTGCTTAATTCAATCGAAAAAAGCTTTAAGACAAAATTGATTCGTTTTTTATTTGCTTATCTTCCATATCAGTTTTTTTTTTGTTACTTTTTTTCATAATTAGCAGTCAGTTTCCAATTAAGTATTGCAATGTTAATTTAGAATTGCATCCCTGTTTATTTTGCTGGAGTAGAGTTAAAATATACACTACCGTTTTGCAAATGCTATGATGCAAGACCAATTGCACCGGATTGTGAATAGCCCAGAGATTGCTATTCACTATTGTTTTGTGTTCTACGAATACAACAAGTATTTCCTTTTTTACATTTTGTTGTCACGATCGCAACCACAACAAGTAACAAATGTTGTGTTCGTTTTACTACGGAAGTTCGACAAAAGAATTTCGTTATGTTTTAAGCAGAATATGTTCTGGAAGCTAAGATTTTTTAAGTCTCGTTCTGTTGATTTGCTTGCATTTAAATTTCATAAACTGATATATTTGTACGACATGGTTTTAGTGACCCCAGAAGGGTAGCAGGTAGAATGTAGGTGTGTTCAGAAGAAATTTTGAGGGGGAAAAAATTAATAGACCAGCTCATACATTTCACGCTCCTAGTCATCGAATTTTTTATATATTTCTTATACTTTTAAGCGAGCAATATTTGTTTGTTTGTTTATTTGTTTGTTTGTAAAAAAAAATTTCAACGAAATAACTTCTTCAACACAAAAAAAAAGTCGCATCATAAACGAAACGAACAAACATTGCAGATCTCTCGTCGGATTTTGGTGCTTCCAGCAACCTACAAGAGATCGCTAAAGATACTTTATTTTGATTGTTTTTGTGCACGCGATTCAAAAGCATAACAGTGAGAGGATGTTTTTTTCTATTCGAAAAAAGAAGCATTTCATTTTACTTTTCTCTCTCGTTTCTACTTGCTTCGGTTTGTGCTACTTTTTGAATCGGAGAGAAAAAACTAAACAAACCAAAATACTTGTTGTGATCTTAAGAAGAAACAAACAGGACAGAAAAATACATTTCTTTAGAGTTTGTTTGAGAGCCCTGAATGCATGCACTGTATTGCATTTTGCTGCTATTTTTTGTTGTTAATCAGTTTTGTTGCCATAAGTTGGCCTTTAATATTGAAATAAATGCAAATAGTCAACTCTTTGACTAATTTCTAGAATGTAAAAAATTTTGCTTTTCCGTGCTTGCCCTTCACTGGCTTTTGTTTACTATACAGTTTTTCAAATATTATCTTGCAAGGAGCTTATTGAAATGCATCCTTCATTGTAGAGTTCGAATGAAAACTTTTTGGATATAAGAAAATTTTTTAAAAATTTAACTTATTTAAATGACCTGTTAGAACGAGCCGTAGGGCTGTCATTGTCAATACGTTGGCAATGGATCCAGAAGAGAAAATGCCCAGCAGCGGATTTGCCAGTGGCTACCATAGAACTAATACAGAATAAATTACCAGGTAAGGAAGCATTACTTTTTTCAAAAAGTAATGCGTCTGCATATAGCAGAAGTAATTAACTCATACCTCATTACCTGTAATGTAGCATACAAGAAAAAGTAATGCAGTGATTTTTATAACTTAATACAAGTAGTATGTTACTCCTTAACTTCTAGGTAATGCTGAAGGGAGGCGATCACTTACCTCCTGTCTCATTCAATGTTAAATGTAAGGCCTTTTATGCATAGTAAGGTAATATAGTCGGAAGAAGTGGTCATAACAAGGTAATTGATGCTTCATATATTCGGAATATATTCCATCCGCTACTGGGTGGTGTCATTAAGTAGTTAAACATTACAAAAAGTTCATCCAAAAAACAAAAAACGTACAATACTTCGCAATTTAAACTAATATCGTTTAAATTTGTTTCTTAAGGTTATTTACATACCTACTTATGCAGCTACGTTTAATAAAAAATAAAAACAAATAGCTATTTTTCGAAAAAAATCACAGTGCAGTTGTGTTGCTTCTTGGAAAAAATACCGTATTCTTAATCTTCGAATTATACATCAAAATTTTTGTTGGGAAATTCCTCAAAATACAAAATTTTTGTAATACAAAAATTCTTCTCCAAGCTCTTGTTACACGGGGTAATGTGAGTTGAACTGATCAAATTTTCGTAGTAGTTTCATCAAAATTTCACTTTGCAGAGTTTTTAAAATAAATATACAAACAAAATGCAATGTTCCTTTTAGTAGAACATGGCAAATTTTAATAGCTTTCAAACAAATATAAATTGATGAAATGCGTTTCAATAGTTTCGTAGTATTTACCCTTTGCGGGAGCATTTACCGTTTGTTAATATTAAAGTGTTATATACCAAAATAAATGTTTTTAAGAGCAGAATCAGAAATCAACGTTTCCCAGGAACTTTTCATCGTTTCGAAAAACATTGAAAAAGTGGGACGGTCTAATGTACATAAATGGAAAATATTAGAAGAATTTGGATTTAGGCAACTATAACAATAAAAACAATTATAATATAACAAATAAAATGCCAAATAATATTGGTAAGAAGAGCCAAAGCAGTCCTTAAGCAGAATTTAAGCAGACTTAAGGAGAAGCCAGAGCCGCGGGAGGTAAGGAAGTTGAAGTTGAAGACTGTCATGGTGATTGATTAGGACACTAGAAAGAAATAAGAAAACCTTGTTGATGCTTTCGTTGTAGTTGTCTGCTTGTTGTTATTTTTACCTTTAATTCAATTCATTTTTGTTTGTATGTTTGTTTTTTTTTTACTTGAGCGCATTTGTATTACAAATGTACGATTTTTTGCAAAAAAAAAATGTGACTAGAGTTTTCAAACCCGGTTTTGAGTCATATGAAAAACCCGGTTTTTAAGTTTAGGTTTTCTTTAATTCAACAACTTTGGGTTATTCGAAAAACCGTTTACTTCGAGTAGGGTAATTTGACATGTTTGAATATTTTTGACCAAGAATTACGTCTTACAGTGCGGTTTGTATGAGGTCATTTTCACAAATTTGTTAAACACATTTAGGAAGCTTAGTTGACACTTAGGGGTTTACCTACATCCTCGTATTGTAAAAAGAACAAATATATGCCAAAATATCAGTTAGAGTACGAATAAAACGAATATCTATCTTTGGATTTTGTCACTTATTTAATAAAGTCACAAAACAGCAAAATCTAAGAAGAAAAAAAAAATTCATATATTCGTATGAGAAAAACACAAGCTGCTTGAGTAGCTGCTTATGCTGTTGTTGTTGTTCGTTTGGTTTGCAATCGTGTCGTTTGTTGTTTTGCTGCTTTTATTGTGTTTGTTGTTATTAATATATATGTAAGATATTCATATATAAATACACATTAGATGTTTTTGTAGCTAGTTATTCCCTCCAGGAAATGTGAGCATTCCCGGATGTTACCAGGAAACATTCCATGGAATGTAGGAAGAATTCCCCTTTGTTGCACACTCCATTGCTTTTTTTACATAGCATGTCATTAGAGGGAAACATTCCTCTCAGCTGTGTTAAAAATTAATGTGGAAACATTCCTCTCCGCTGTCTTAAAAAGCGAATTACAAGCAGTATTCTTCCCTGTTCTAAGAATTAATGAGGAAACAATCCTCTCCCTTGTTACGAAAATGCCCAGCCAGGATTCGAACCCGGGAACCCTGAGCGACAGTCGAGCGCGCTACCAGTAGACTATCGAATTCTACAATAAGCGGCTAGAAAACAATGATATTAATATTTTCTATTGTCATTGCTTAAAAATAAATAAAAGTTTCCAAATGCATTCTTAAAGAAGCGGTTTGGAAACAATATAAATACATAACTACTCTTAAGCTTCCTAAAAATACGGTTTGGAAACAATATAAATACAAAACTACCCTTAAGCTTTCAAAAGATACGGTGGGGAATGTTTCTTTATCACTTTTAGATGGAAGCCTTCCGATTTTTTCTGGAGGGTTGGTTTTGTTTATTTTCAGCAAGATAAATACAATAGAAAAAACAGATGCGAGTAGCTTAGAGTGGACCTTATTTGTATGGGGAAAATTTCCAAGCACTTCATGAAGCGTCCCAGATGCATGAAAGAAAATAAATCTTTTTTTTTAATATTTTCATTTGCAGTTTCATTTAGAATAAGGAAACAGCTCAGATTTTTTTCGTTTTTTCCAAAAAATGTTCAGTTTAATAAGGCTGTTCACCTTAAATTACTTGAATAACTCAGGGGGACAAAATGTTTATTTTTGGATTTTCCCAGCAATATTTTTATTATTTTCGACTAATCTTGGTGCGCTGATTTCAAAACTATTAATTTTTTCTAACGTCACCAGTTTTTGAGATAAGCTTCCTTGAATTCTAAAAGTTGCATTATAAGTTTTTATTTTTTTATGTTTATTTAAGTTGAGAATAAAAAAAAATATTATAACAATAATAACTCAATATGTATATCTCTACATAATACGAAATAAAGAAAATCTCTATCTTTTAAGGCAATATACCTTAGATAACCCTTCACCAAGAAGAAGTTGACTTCAGTCATATCCGAGAAGGTATAATTTGTCCACGCTTCTGGTTGTCATTGTGTTAATAACTTTTTCACTTAGATTTATTTTCCCTCACCTCAAGTCGTTGAATTGTTTGACCAAATTTTGATGTGATAAAATTTCACTTAAGTTTTCATTCCTCGAGCCTCGAGCCATCGACATTCTGGAATTAGAATAAATTTATTGAAAACACTAAGGTAAAATTAAGTTATAACAATAAAAATTGTTAGTTACTAATCCAAAAAAATAGCTTAACAGGGGAATGGACTAGTTTCCCTAAGTCTTGGGTCACATCTCCACGCCCCCAGGCACTAACATATCCGTCCTTGTATGTCCTCCTCTAGTCCATTAGTCACCCCATGCTTGTGAGTAACTATGGATGCAAAACATTAAATGATTGCTTGTAAACAGTGGCAAATTAATCATACAGGGATAGTGGGGTTCACCTGTTTTTTAATTGTTCTCGTAGGTTTTTTGGGGGACTTAGAAGGCGGCTAAGAAGAATCAGTGCGATACTCCTTAGCAACAAACCTATTGCCTTTCGCACACAGCTTTCTTACCTTTTTTAGGCGTGTTGTTTTCTAGCGGGTTCCACTACAGACGGTTCTGTATTTTGGGACGTTTTTGGTGGGATTTGCTGGAGCAATATATTTTATATATAATTTTTTTAAGGTTTTTACTAATTTTTGTTAGGTTTTATTTATTTTTGTTAGGTTTTTACTAATTTTTGTTAGGTTTTTATTTTGTAGGTTTTGTATGAATGTGATACATACATATATATTGCATGAATGTGCTATATATGTATTTTTGAATGTGCTGCATGAATATGTTGAATGTGTTGCATGCAAAATATTTTATTTGTCATTTGATTAGCTTATGTCGAATGCGTAGCATTCAGAATTAGAGGTTGGTTAGATTTATTATTTTTTAAAGCCTTCTGATGAGACAACGTGGCTGTTGTCGAAAAACGTTTAAAGGTAGCCTTTATGCCTACATGGCAAGAATTTTAGGTTTAAGGTTTGTTGTTTCAGATGGACTGACAGAAACTAAGTGGCCAAAATTAGTATGTTTTTACCCCGTCTTTTGCCCCCTGCTTAGCGCTTTGGTGCTATGCAAATTGTTTTTATTTACATTTTTATATTTTTTCTGTCTTTTTGACATTTTTTGTCTTTATGACACCTTTTGTAGGCTTAACTTACAAAAAATTAGAGTAATGAAGTATTTAAGTACAAAGTACCGAAACGCTTCGCACTCAAACAAATCATATATATGTCAAGTGTACATTTATAAATTCACATTAGATGCTTTCGTTTTTGTCGTTTGTTATTGGTTTTGTTTATTTTCAGCAAGATAAATGCAAAAGAGAATACAGGTGCGTATAGCTCAAGAACCAGTATGTATTATTACTATGCAGGCTTGCGCATGCGTTACTAAGAATGAGTTACTAAGAATGCGTTACTAAGAACCATAATAAATTTATAGTATTTATGTTATGCACTATTTTTTTTCCATATTTAACTAAACATAACTTTAAATTACATTTAGTTTTAACCAATAAAAAAAATAAACAAGAACAACAAATTTATCACTAAAAATATCAAACGAAAACTTTTTATAAAACAAAACAAATTTTTACATGAATTTTATTGTGAACTTTTTAGATCAAATAAGTTTGAAAAAAGCAACAACAACAAAAAATTTGTTTTTGAATAATTTTTATTAAGAAGATGAAATGCTTTAAAATAGTTTCGAAAAATATAAATGAAAAAAAAACAGAATTTTTCTCTATTATTGTATAAAAAGGAATTCTGCGTCTATACTTAGGATACTATCGAAACTGTGTTACTAGTTATATCGTTTCTTCATTTCTTGCTATTATTGTATAGCTTCCTAAAATGGCTTTTTACACAGGAGCTGTGAAAAGTTCCGTGGCAGTCAAAGTAACAAAAAAGGAATTGGCGTTTTCAGCATTTCAAACCACTTTGACTGAGCTGCTAAAGTTAAATTGTATTTGATTAAAAATTATCAATATATCGTATAAAACTGTACCTACAAGTTTTTACCGTCTACGAACGGTCAATATTCATGTTCTCAAGGAGCTTCATAAGGCATTTTCTTACTAAATAAGGCTTGTCCATTGTCAGAAAGAGAAGCTAATCAACTTTATTCAAATACGAATATCTATTAATTTAACATTGTTATTTGGTTTTTTAAGAAAATACAAAATTATATATACAATTTTTCATGAGTTAATTAGGATTCTGTAGACCTTTTGGTATTATACTTTACTCTCTTATTTTCGAATTTATATATGCTCCCTAAATAACAATCTTAACTATTATTTGTTAAATTATTATATTTTAATACTTTCTCCAAAAATCTTCTATGAGTGAAATTCTGAATTAAAACACAACAGAAGATTAATATGGCTTTAAAAAATTACTTTAGAGGAGGTTCTAATTAGTATTTGCATTTTTTTTTTAATTTTGGAACCACACTGTGTTAAACATTCTATTGATTTTTAATTCAAATTGTAAAATTCAAATATATTAAAGTGTTATCAAAACTTATGTATGTTTATCATTTCTTTATAGATATAACTTGATAGAGCAGAAATGAGAGCTATTACTTTATAACCTAAGCGTAGTGAGTTCGAAGCCCACAGGTATTTATATTTTTTTATTTCTGTCGACATGTATTTAGATTTATTCTATTTGCTATGAGGCAATAGAAATCAATTTTAATATTTGAAGTCGATTAAATTTGAACACAGTTTCGGTGTGGTCGTACACGCAGTAAAATATATATTTACTAGAAACATCATAGGCAAGGATACTATTATTTTTGAAAACTTGTTTATAGCAAACAAGATCATTTCTACAAGAAACATAAAATGTTTTCCGTTAGCCCGTTTATTTGTTCCCATTAATATATTATGCTACTGGCAAATAAGCTAATTTGTTATAATAAATAAATTATGCTTACTGTGCTCATACATAAAGGTGTTTGAAACATAAAATTTTTTTGAGGCAAGCAAGCTAATTTATTGCAGGAAATATGTTATGTTATGTTATTTTTTTTCCTTACTCCAAACGGCTTATGTTCTCAAGAAGCTTTTTACATGGCAGTTTTTTACTCTCTGAGGTTTGTTATTGTTTGCAGATAAGTCAAACGGAAATAGTATTTCAATTGAAAACTCATTCTGTCTGAGCTGGGGTTTGAACCGCGGATCTTTAGCTTACGGGCAAAGCACTTAATCAAAAACATACTATTTTTCACAAACAAATTTTTTGGATTTGTTTTCCCCAAAAAAATTTTTTTGTCACATCAATCAAAATATGTTTACCTGAAATTGTAAACAAATATTGAAATGACTGTCACAAAAATAGCAATATTTATGATAAACAAAATATGGTCAGAATTGCGAAACTTAATATGCGAAAATCTAATTTTTCTGCGTGCAAAACCAAAATAAAATTAAAGCAATGAGTTACGAAACTCATATTGATGTTCAAATAATAAAAAAAAGAGCTTCGGGTGTTCTGGTATGGGAGGCTGCACACGCCGTAGATAATGGGGGTTCAAACCACCTCCCCCACCCCTTTAGCAATCCATAAGATTTTTATGTATTGAAAAAAGGACAGATATTCAAAATTATTTTATAGAAACATGAAGATAAATTGTAAATTGTATATGAGTAGTTTAGTTACATATTAAGTTATATACATATAATATAATATAAATATTTTACATTATTTTTTGCCTTTGTATTGTTGCTGACTTAATAACTTTTGCAGAATGTATGCGTACTGAACAAAATTATTCTGAACCAGGCTGTGAAAATAAAATGAAAATGAACCTTTTTCATTAAGTATAAACTTAAAAAATCAACTTTTTTTACATACCTCAAAATATGTCACATATGACAACATAACTGCTTGCAATTTATGTTCATATACAATTTCTCTATGATAAATTGGCTTTTGACGAATGTCGAGTAGAACTGAAGAAATTTCAGTCCTATTTTTCCTTATTGTTCCCAAAATAGTCATGCGACTCTTATGTTAATCTTCTGCCAATTCATACGAAGTGAAAAAGTTGTCACACGTTACATTTCTGTCAGAAAATCCTTCCACCAAATACAAAACAATACGCCGTCCGAAATTATATTCAGGAATGGCATTACGATTTCGACCAACATAAATTTGTGTGTTGTATGCATACCAACTTTTTGAGTCGCATAGCACCCAAATTTTGATGCCATATTTCGCCGGCTTGGATGGAATATACTGACGAAACGGACATCGCCCACAATACGGAACTAACTGTTCATCTACAGTAATGTTTTTTCCTGGTAATGTTTCCAAATCAATGTTTTCCCAATCGTCTTTGTACTTTCGCGATACCATATAAATTCGTCATGTTCAAAATAATATTCTCAACCGGTTCAATTAACATGTGAAATGCAGACGAAACATCAACTATAGTAGCAGCTGTTAATGCTTTTGGATCTGAATTATAACAAAAATGAAACATATAATGAACATGAACCCATAACAAAGAGGGTAGGTTTTTACCTGAAGTGAAATTTTCTGCACGTCAAAATGAATTTCTTTGATTTATTTCAAATGGTTGCGATGAATATTCAATTTTCTTATTTTTTGAAAAATATTTATTTTCAGGATTTGCTGCATTTTCTTTTGCTAAATTTTGTGGCTCAATGTCGTCTTCATCTGAATGCACGCTAATTTCAGTTTCATCATTCTCCTCGTCTGATAATGCAAAATCATCGTCACTATTGCACGGAGATTCGCCCGCTTCGCTTTCCAAATCAAAATCCATTTCTAGTTCATCTCGCTGCCTTCTTTCACGTAAAACTCTATCCATTTTTTATCAAATACTTCGAGACACAACCAAAATTCATATAAATGCGCAAACAAACTTCACTTATGTGTGTTCCAGAACAAACTGAATTTCATAAAACGAAAAAATAAGAGCGTGCTATAAATCAACACACAAAAATAAGCGGCAGTTCCAGGTACTTGCTTATGTGTATGCGCGCACATACACAGGGACCGATTCGTAACTATAACTGCACAGGCAAATACAGTAAGGGTACAAATTCAAAAACGGGTTTTTTTGGTTATTCAGGCAAAATAATTCTACTTTGCAAAATACAAGGTCATTCCGCTGAACCGTTTTTATTTTATTCAAGGTTAAAGATCAAAATTGTATGCGTGCGCATACAGGGGACCGATGAGGGTTAAGAATTAAAATAAATAAAATTTCACTAACTCTTTTCACTTGAACTGTTGAAATCGGTTAAAAAATTTGGAAAGATCTAAGGCCTTCAAAAATCCCTATGAAAATGAAAATAAAACAAATATGTTTATGCTTCAGTAAATCTATCACCCACCCCCTTATGAAATACTTATCTTCGGCGTTGGTATAGGCGTTGGTTGGCTAATATTTCCGGTTCCACGAAACTTATTTTGACGCAATCTTGCTTAAATTCGTGTAAATTAATATAAAAAGCGAATAGAGTTTAAGATAATAAATGATACCAAACACGTTTTCGATCAGTTTAACGAAACATGTGAATGCGTGTGGTCGACTTTTTTTTTGTTCCAAAGTCAGTAAAATTTTTTAAGGAAAACAACGAGTTTTCTTTTATTTTGTACTTGTTGCATTTAAGGTAAAAGTTAAGGTTTGATTAAGTAGCGATACATTTTGTTAGTTCTTAACACAGGCGGCCTCTATAGTCTAGTGGTAGCCAGCTTGAATGTCACCAAGGGGCCCCGGGTTCGTTTCCTGGCCGGGAAAAGTTGTAAATAGTTCGTGGTAGGAAATTTTGTGGAGAGGAACGCTTAATAACATAATTGGAAAGAGGTCAATTCATCAAATTTAATATGTTTCTACAGCTTCTGCCACATTTAAGAACATCCTACACATAACTTTCACTTGATTACTTTCCTTTCGTCATCCTGTGGTATCGCAACGGACCAATAATTTGGTCTTACCTTTACATTTACCCTGGGTCGTAGCCAGGATTAACCAGGACTAGCCTGTTTCGAAAAATATTTTTTCTTTATGCAAATGGAAAAATTTTCCATTTGTACCCCTCCAAAAATTCACCTTGGTCTATTTTATAACGATTCACAATATATTTTGTCTGTTACGATAGCCGCTGGTGAGCTAAACCATTTTGCAAAAACCTCAAAAAATCATGTATTTCGTAAATATATTGGCTGGTAGAATAGTTGTAAAAACATAAACTGTCAGATATTAAAGTCCAAAAAAGGCTCTTCCAATCTACATCAAAAAATTTTCAACTTTCGCAATAGCGAAATTTTTTTAATTTATTTTCACGAAAATTGAAATAACTTCATTTTTTCTAATCCGATCATCACTTTCAAGATATTGTTGGAAAGGTTTTGAGTGCTTGCCAGGCGCGTACGCAGGGGGGATTTGGGGATTAAAACCTCCCGAAATTAACGAATTTTAACGAGTTTTGAGAGAAACACTCAGCACAACATGGCAGCCGTTAAAACTTAAAACATGGCAACTTAAAAAAAAACTCAATTTAAAACACTTATTGTGAAAATTCTATAACACATATACTAAATATTTTTTTAAGTACACTGAAGGAATATGTACTTAAAATATATCTGTGTTCATATTAAATGAATTTGTTTTTGATATAGAGCTTGAAACAATTTCATTTAAGTAAAAGTCTAATGTTTGTACAGTTCAATTTAAAACAAAAGTTTTTCAAAACAATGTTTTTAAATATAACCTGGTGCTTGCGTTCATGGTCAGAATTTCTAAAATTTATATTTATAAATTACCCAGCTAGCACAGATTTCGATTTGTAACTAAAATATGTTATAATTCGGTGATATTCCAGTTTTTTAAACAAATTTAATCAGAAATTTATTGTATTAAAGTTTCAAATAAGTCATTTGTAACAAATCGTTCGTTTTGTTCCAAATAAGTTAAACACGGTGCTAATTATGCGACGAATAAATGCAATTGTTGTAAGAATGTTTCATAAAGTTTTGAAAAAATAAGTAATTTTTACGTTAAATTAACATTATTACAACATTTATTTTTGCAGCACCTATAAAAAATGTTTGTGTATTGTGATTGTAACAAATACAGCAACGAGTTAGAAACCTAGATGCGACTAAGTTGCTTTATGTTTATTTTAAGTTATATCAATGTCACAACAACAATTTTGCTGTGACGCACTAAAATGCCATAAGCAAAATATAAATTTTATTGATCACAAAAAATTCTGTGTTGCTTATCATATTCTTTGTGTAGGCTTCTACTACCATGTAATCTGGAAGCATTATTATAACTTAAAAAATGTAGTTAGGAGAAATAACGTTGAATTGAGGTTTTTATTAAGTTCCAAGAATATTGAAAATAATCATTGCAAGCTTGTGCTGTATTGAGGTTATTATTCAGTTGATGCAAGTCTAAAAAACATAATTGTAACTTATAAAATTTTGCTTGATATAAGAACGATGTATTGAGGTTATTATTCTGTTGCAAGAACTTAAAAAAAAACCATTGCAACTTATATAATGTAATTAGTTACATGGACGTTGTATAAGAGTTATTATTCAGTTGCAAGAAGTTTTGAATAAAATTGCTGTAAGTAAATGCTGCATTAAGGTTATTATTCTGTTGCAACAACTTAAAAAAAAATATTTGTAACTTTTTATATTCAATTATTTGCAAGAACTACACTGAGGGAAATATGTGTTAAAATTAAATGTAATTGTGTTCCTATTAAATGAATTTTTTTGAAATAGAGTTTGAAACAATATCATTCAATTTAATCGCAAATGTTTTTAAAGTTTAATTTAAAACAAAAGTTTTTGTTTTCAAAACAATAATTTTAAATATACTTTCATTGTAAAAATTTTAAGTTTAAACACATTTATTTAAACGAAAAATTTAGTGCATAATATTTAAAACAAATATTTTAAAACAAAATTTAAAAAAATTGTTATTCAATTAAAAACAAATAAATTAAACCATCATTTTAATTTAATTTCTTTCGATGCTATTTTTAAACTTTTTCGAGTTTTTGAAGTAAGATTCGTGATCAACTGGGACCCCCAAATAACAAATTTTTTGGCTTCATTTGATGAAGTTTGCGTTTTACTGTGGCTTGAAATATTTTATATATTAAAATAATTAATTAGTTTTTATATCATCTTATGCTCAATATATGTAAGACTAATTCAAAAATATTTTCAATCAATCAAATGTAAAATCGGGGTCTCAGTTGTCTGGCAATAATTTTAAATGATTCTACTGCACATAATTTTTTTAATTCAGTATCTGATAGCGACATATTTTTTGTTATTGAAAGGAAATAGTAAGAGAAAATTATACAAAAAACTCATAGTTGAGAATTCATAGTTGAAAATTAATCACGCTTGTCTTAAATTTTGTTTTGTAAAAACGCAAATGAGTTAAATTTCAATTTTAAAATTTTTTGTTTAATTTTAAAGAATGTTTTTTTTCTCAGTGTATGTATTGAGATTATTATTCAGTTGCAAGAACTTTGGGCAAAAATGTGTAAAAACTTCATACTCGCTATATTAGATTTTTTTTCTACACTATGAATTTTGATTGGAATAAATTTAAATACGAGTTTCTTTAGTATTTATTATTTTCTTTTAGGATTTTCAGTGCAAAATGACACTAGGAACTTTAAAAAATATATTCTATATATTAAACATTATTACGCGGAAATTAAAAACTCGAAATATATCTTATTTCCAAATTATTTTAAAAATTGTTATATTTTGGGTGGCGCGTAATTTTTCTAGAGGTTAAACACAAACATTCATCGACATGGCTTTTGTTGTAAAGTTTTATTGTATCAATCTTCATATTTTCAATTGAATTTCACATCTTTTTGTTACATTGCAACTTGTCTTTCACTTTTAAAATACACTTAAAAAAATAATCACGGGTTGAATGAAAATTATACTAAGGAAATGTGTATGCAAAACATTGTAAAACTTCCATCAGGAATACTTATGCCATCAGTAGATGCTCCTTCGTTATTAAAAATCTGTGATTATAACAAAAAATAACTTTAATAAAACGAAAGACTTGTTACATTCACGTTATTTTACCTGAATTGTAACGTAAGAATAAAATAAAAACTTTTTTGGATGTTTCAAGTATGATTCATCTTGTGGTGTGCAACTTAAGTTTGTACCAACAACACATTTAAAACATCATTATACCACATTTTTCGCCTAATTGCAACCTAATTTGTTACAAAATAAGCGCAAAATATCTGCTTTTTCAGTTGTAGTTACGTTACAATTACGATTTGTATCTGTATTGGAGACTCTTTTGCGACACTTTTACAACCTTTTTGTACTAGCTGGGTAAAGCTTAAATATTAATTATAAAATTAGCACCTTTTGAAAAAATTTTGTAATAAACTAAAAATAAAATCATAATTAAGGTATTTGAATTTTGAAAGTTTTTGTATTGAATTAAAATACAAATATATCAAAAATTAAGTCTTCTTATTTTGCAAATTCTACCAACACGTCCTGCTCTGTTTCTGTGCGATCGCACTACACGTAGAAAACTGTTTGCTAAATTTGTATGGTGATTAAGCAAACTTGCGTTTAATTCTCAGCCACCTCAAAATTATGCTAAATTTCAGCAAAAACAAATCAAAATTTGCTATTTCAATGTATAATAACTAAGCAAATATTTTCTATGCAAATATTTGCTTGAATTTAATCAAAATTTTGCTTAGATCTTTTAAACTACAAAAGAAAATTTTTACTTAATTCAAGAAAATATTTGCATAGTTATTATAAATTGAAAAAGCAAATATTGATTTGTTTTTGAGGAAATCTTGCATATTTTTGAAGTGAAATCATTATTATCATTAAATTAAATTGAAAAATTACCAGAATCTGGAGATTGTAACCTCGGCCGCGTGAGTGTAAGTGCATGGGCTTATCCATTCGACCATTGCAGTTGTTAAACAATCGTCGCCTAATTTTCTTCATTAAGAATAAACGTGAGCTCGTGTGTTTAGTAGAAATTTACTTGAATGTAGTAAAAAGTTGCTATTTGAGTTAATAGTAACTTAGCAAATATTTCCTTGAGTTGAGTAAAAATTTGCTATTTAATTTAAAATAACCTAGCAAGTATTTGCTTGAATTTAGCAAAAATTTGCTATATGAATTTATAATATAAAAGCGATTATTTTTGTCAGTTAAGCAAAAATTTGCTATCAGTTTATAATAACTTAGAAAATATTTGATTGAATTTAATATAATTCTGCTTTTTTGTAAATACATGAGGAGTGATTTCAATTTAGCAATCTTTTTCTAAAATCTGCATCGTGATTGAGCAAAGTTTAGCTGATTTGTTTTTAAGCAAAACATTTTCTTGATTCAAGAAAAATAATTTTCTCCGTGTATGCTAAGGGATGCACATTCGTTCAAACGGATCTCGCCCACAGAATTACGGAAGTATATTTTAAGAAATTTATCTCAAATTAACAAAATTTTAGAGACAAAAGAACTTTTACATAAACTTCATAAATCCTAAAACCTAAAAATTCACAAAATTATGTGTATGTTATTCTTGTTGGCTTCACTGTTATCATCACTACCATCATCTACAACTGCCGATGTCAAAGGTTGTGAAAACACTAGCGATGGTAATTTTGAATGTATCACGTTTGATCCGATAAATCACGATACATTGGTTTCAACTATTGTTGTTTACACAATTCAACTCATAGCAAAGACTTCTCTACACGTAAACGCAACTTCAGTATATGATTTGTTCAGTTTTTTTTAAAACATATTAAATTGATTAAATGAAATTTTTACTTAAATGCATTCGTTTCTATAAATATTTCGACCCTCTGGGGGGGTTGGAACCCCGAAAATCACCCTTGGCTACGGCCTTGCCTTTCCTGAGCTAACCTAGCACTATTCAATTTAGGAGTTTTTATAGCTAATCGTATCCAATTGGAAAAATTATATATATCTTGGCGGCTTATGTGGTATTATGACTTTATATGTGGTGGCGGAATTTAACATTTTTCTTTTAATACTTATAAATTTTCGCCTAAGCAGCTTTAGGTAAAAATGTATTGAGTTTTTAAGCAACCCAGTAGTTTTTATTCTATTTTGTCTTGCCTTTTTCTTATTCATTAAATTATAATAGATTTCTTTTGTTAGACTTCAAACATTAAATTCGAATAAAATTATAAATTAAAAACATCTCAGAACAGTATATATATTTAATATGAAATTTTTTTTTCTTAAAGATTTTTTAAAATTCAATTCACTAAAAAGAGGCAGTATACCACATTGCACTAATGTTGTGTACCACAAATCACTTCAAATTTCTAGGAAGGAGATTTTTGGGTTTTCTCAAACATTCCCTTATAATTTTTTTATGGGTTATCATAAGATTCTTTTTTTTTATTATTTTGTTCCAAATACTTCAAGCTAAAGCCCTGCGTCGGTGCATCTATTTCTTCACTGGAGCATCGTCTTTCATGCGCTGAACATGACCAAACCAGCGATGCCGCTCGATTTTAATGCGCTTCACTATGTCGATGTCAGCGTACAGCTCATACATTTCAACATTCCACCGTATTCGGTACTCGCCATTGACGCAGATTGGTCCGTCGATCTTACGAATAATCTTTCTCTCGAATGCTCCTAAAGTCTTTTCATCTGAACTGCTCAGCGTCCAGCTTTGCGATGCATAAAGTAGGACGGGCATGATGAGCGATTTATAGAGCGTGATTTTCGTTTGTCGTGAGAGGGCTCTGCTTCTCAATTGCCTACTGAGCCTTCCTCGCACGATAAGGAATCACCTTGTCTGAAAGCTCGTTTGTAAATGGTGGGGAGAGGTCCTTCCTGATTTTAAATGCGCTGCTGGTATTGCTCAGTGTCATCATGCAAAGTCGTATTAGTTTTGCAGGAATACCAAATTCAGACATTGTGGAGTACAGGTGCTTCCTTATTGGGCTGTCGAAGGCGGCTTTGTTGTCGACAAAAAGATGGTGGGTGTCAACTTGTTTTTCTTTAGTCTTCTCCAAGATTTTTCGTAGCGTGAAAATCTGGTCGATGGTGGACTTTCCAGGTCTGAAGCCACACTGATAAGATCCGATCAGTTCGTTTACATTTGGCTTCAATATTTCACATAACACGCTCAACAGGACCTTATATGCGATATTAAGGAGGCTTATCCCACGATAATTGGCGCAGATAGTGGGATCGCCTTTCTTGAGGATTGGGCAGAGCACACTGAGATTCCAATCATTCGGAATGCATTCTTCCGACCATATTCTGCATAGAAGCTCGTGAATGCATTTAAGTAGAGCTTTGCCTCCGTTCTTAAACAGCTCAGCAGGTAAGCCATCAGCTCCCGCGGCTTTGTTATTTTTAAGCCGAGCTATAGCTGTCAGAACTTCATCATAGTCGGGCAGCGGAACCTCAATGCTGTCATCCGAAATTGGGGTTTCCGTAATATCATCTCTATTGGCGGGATTGTCGTCAGCGTCGCCATTAAGAAGTTTATAGAAGTGTTCCCTCCATAACGTCAGAGTACTCTGGACATCTGTCACTAGATTCCTATTTTCATGCTTGCAGGAAGAGGCCCCGGTTTTAAAACCATCGGCAAGGCGTCTTATTTTTTCGAAAAATTTTCGGGCCTCATTCCTGTCATATATCTCAATCTTCTCCTGCTCGCGCTTTTCTGCCTCTCTTTTTTTCACCCTGAAAATACGTCTCTCTTCCCTCCTATTTTCTTTGTAGTGCTCCTTAGCAGCGCGTGTTACAACCGACTACAGGGTGGCTTTGTAGGCGGCGTCTTTCTCTGCAGTGGCGTCGTTCACTCCTGGTCGTACCACTGGTTTCGGCGAGGGCGGTGGTAGCCAATCACCTCTTCAGCAGCCGCACGCATAGAGTTGAAAATGTGTCTGTTTCGATTGCAGCTTCTCGACGTCTAGCTTTCTCTGTGTTGGGTTGCGTGTATTCATAGCTGCGCACAGACGTGTATGGATCTTGGCTGCAACAAGATAGTGATCCGAGTCAATATTTGCACCACGGATCGTGCGTACATCCAATACACTGGAAGAGTGCCTTCTGTCGATCAAAAAGTGATCAATTTGATTTTTGGTTTTTTGATCAGGGGACATCCAGGTGGCTTTATGAATATTGAGATACTGGAATGTAGTGCTACTTACGAACATGTTTCGTGCTGCGGCGAAGTCAATCAGCCTCATTCCGTTATCGAAGGTGTTGTCGTGGAGGCTGAACTTTCCGACTGTTGGACCAAATATATTTTCCTTGCCCACCTTAGGGTTGAAGTCACCAAGCACGATTTTTACGTCGTGACGGGGCAGCGCTCGTAAGCATTTTCAAGGCGCTGTCAGAAAAATTCCTTGATCTCATCGTCCTTGTCTTCTGTCGGAGCGTGCGAACATATCAGGCTTATATTAAAAAATTTAACCTTGATGCGGACTATGGCAAGTCGTTCGTTCACAGGTGTGAATCGCAGAACGTGGGGCCGAAGTCTCTTGCCAACTACGAATCCGCATCCAAACTCGTGCTTCTCCGCATGGCCGCTGTAGTAGATATCACAGGGTGCATGCCGAATGCAACTCTGTCCCTTTCATCGAATTTCTTGGGTATCAGTGATATCAGCTTTGTATCTTTCCAAAACATCAGTCAGTTGGATAGAGGCACCTTATAAATTAAGGGTTCGGACATTCCGGGTGCATATCCGTAAATCATTATCAGTTTTTCGTTTGCAGAAGTCGTCATCAGATTTGGGGATCAGTTTTCTTCTATTGTAATTAGTTTTCATTGAAATGGGTATTACGGGTGGGCTTCAAACCCGACGCATAACCTATTTTAAGCGTAGGGAGGCCCCCCGCTCAGATTAGCCGCCAAACTAACGGTTGTCAGATTTGACGTTGCCCAGGAAACACCACGTGGAGGTTTGAGTCGACTTGAGGCAATTTCACAAAGATTATGCTGGCCTCGCCAAGTTGAGACAGTCAGACATGTTACATTGTAACTGATCGCCCCCAGATTCCCATAATATTTAATAATATTTCTATTGCTCATAATAATACATTCACTCTACAATAGTGAAAAAGGATCATCGTAAGTACTTGCATATTTTCTTATCAATAAATTTCATCCTTAATGCTCTTAGATCACAAGCATAATCTGCATTCATCAGTTGTATAGACATATTTGTTATTTTCTCTTCAGATGATTTCCAAGTTGATTTTCCAAATGTGCAAGGTGATGCCTCAAGACCATGGTTGGTTGGTTGGTTTAGATGGTGATTCTACATGCAAGTAGGATCCAAGTAGCTCTAGTGAGCCGTTTTGATACCATAACCTCGTGTTTCTGTTGGTTGACTGGGTAGCGCACTGCTAGGTTATAACCATCCGGTGCGATTGATGAACGTTAGGAGATTGTTGATTTTTGTTGTTGAGAGTTCCTCTAGGTTGCTGAGAAAGGGCCTGCCAAGCGTTGTTAGTCTGGACCTGGCCAGGGCCGGGCAGCTGCACAGAAAGTGTGTTAGTGTTTCTTTTTCATTTGGGTCATCGCAGCTGCGACAGTGGGTGTTGAAAGGTAGTCCGATTCTCTCGGCGTGAACTCCGATGCACCAGTGACCCGTAATAATAGCCGTTAATCTGGCTATGTCGTTCCGGGGTTTTGAGAGCATCTGTTGAGTTCTGCCTATGTTGTAAAGGGGCCATATTTTTCTTGATGTGTTGCAGGTTGGTAGTTCTCTCCATCTACGACCGGCTAAGGTTAAGTAGTAAGAACGAATTCCTCCCTTGACTGTGTTCAGTGGAACTTCGACTGGTTCCGCTCTGGAAACGTCAAGAGAAGAACCCCGCCAAGCCAATTCATCCGCCTTTTCATTACCATAAATTTTCCTATGGCCGGGAACCCAGATTATAGTAATGCTAAGTTGGTGACTTAGCCGGGCCAGTTCATCCTTACACTGCCTTACCAGTTTGGAGTTGGTACTGATCGCAGCTAAAGATTTAACGGCAGCTTGGCTATCCATCAGAATAGCTGCATTAAGGTGGTTGGTGTTAGCTCTCCTTAAGGTGCGACAAGCTTCTCTTATCGCAAAAATCATTACATACAATTATTGAATTTGTCCATGAGCATTTAATAAAGTGCACACCAGAAGTATCGCAGATACTTAAAAAAGATTACGATAAAATTCCAATGATTTTAAGAAAGGATTTTAATGGGAATTTTGCATTGGATACAGCGCTTTCTTTAGTTGAGTTTCTCAACACCAAATTAAATTTAAACATGTGCAGCAGTCGCACGGAACCAACTACAAGATCAAAAACAGTGATAGACGCTGTATTTCAAAGATATATTGATCAAATCCAAACCAAAGTATTTATTTCACATTTTTGTTATCATAAGCCACTTGTGTCATTTGTTGGAATTGAAAACATGGAGTTTGAATAATAAAATGTAAATAAAATTACTTTTAAACTTGGTTGCAGTATTATAATCAATAAACTCTATAATTATCTCACTCTTAATACAGCATTCGTCTCATTCTCTCATAGTTTAGTTTTCTGAAGGTTTCACTTCTACCGTGCGTGATAGCCAAATATATATGTTTTTTTTTGTAGGTTTGTTCGTCTATTTTCGTTAATTTTTTTAATATTAAAAAGAATATGTATTTCAAACTGTAAGAGAATAGATCAATATCAATTAGGACAGAATATTCAAAAGTAGTAGTATTCAAAAGTAGTGGGTTTCATTTAAACAGTGAATGCATTACAAAAATAATTAATTTTTTAAGTCAGTTATACAGCCTATACCGCACACCACATCTACAGCTAAAGAAGAATAACAAAACATAAAGAAATAAAAAAACATTGCATTGCATTTCATTGTTGGTGGGTGCCTGCACTTTCTTGTTTTGATTATAGCGACTGGAGTTCTCTTACAAAAAGCTTGATAAATTCTGAAGAGACAAACATGGCACAACCAAATTTTTAACGCTTATTATGGACAGTCTATATTTAAAGAAAATCACAATTAGATGAGACACACTTGAATAACAAAAAACTTAATTTTTAAATAAATTTTTTAATCAACAATTTTTTAAAATATTACTCAAAAAACTTTTAATGTAGTAAGAACCACAATTACTCGAAATTTAAGTTTTCATTAAAAATCTTTCCTCAAATATATTTTTTTAATAAATTGATGTTATAAAAAACTTAAAAATTTCTAAAATTTCACTGCGCGCGAACGAAAACAAAAAATTTTGATTTTTAACCGCGATAACTTTTCAACCAGTCATGTAAGGTGAATAGTTTTTGTTGTTAGTGGCGCAGAATTTTATTATCTTTAAGCTGGTATCAACAAAAAGTTGGTACCTCAAACAATTTTTTTTTTAATTATAGCCATAAAAGCCCACCAAATACCCAATTGTGCGCCGCTGGGAACCGAAACGAATATTTTCTTCACTGGAGCATCGTCTTTCATGCGCTGAACTATTGCTTATCTATTGAAACTAATAAGAAAAGAAAAAAGAAATAATAAATAGTTTAATACAAAAAATAATGCCCTTGGCATAACCAATCTCAATTTGAATTAATTCGCTAATTTCGTTTTACATTTTTTAGTAAATATGAATAATATGCCTAAAATTGTATATAAAAATGCAAAAAGGGTTTTTCTTATTTCTGTTTTGACTTATTTTTACATAATATGCAACTGTGCAACAAACCACCAAACAAAAATTTTAGCGAAGAGAATAAATTAACGAAAATGAACACCGAACATGTTTGGCTAGCATAACCACGGCATAAGTGCATGAATTAAAGCAAACATTTCCTCGAATCGTGATGGAGCGAACATTTGCCGATTTGCGCTTTTTATTGCGCTTTTATGTTTTGTTCGTCCTCGCTGATTCACACACATGATTTCTTTGCAGTAAGTAAGACAGTGCAGTGCAGTGTGTTGTTTTTACAATTTTATTATTGTAGCCTTTGCTCAAATTGCATAATTTTCTAATGCCGTGGTTATGCTAGCCAAACATGATTGCCGAACATTTTTTGTTGTTATTGTTTCACGTATAAAATGAAGAAATTTACTTTTTCTCATATTCATTTTCTCGCTCTCGGACCGAACATTTTGATTGCTGATTGAAACGCCAAACATGCCGAACTTTCCAGTGTTGGCTGTAGTCATTGTAAATAGTGTAGTCATGTATAATAGCATCAAAAAAGTAGGTAAAAGTATTAAAAAGTGAATTTGATTGTGTCTTCAAGTAACCCTTAACATAAACAGCTAGCTAGCATGTCAGATATATGCAAACCATTTTGTTTAAGATATTATAATAAAAATTCAGAGTAAGCAGTATCAGTTCGTATATTTTAATTCGTTAATTTTAAGTACAAAAATGCAAATTAGGGTTGTGATTTTTTGTGTTTTGACACACTATTACATATAATGCAACTGTGCCACCAATCATAGCTTAACCACCAAACAAACATTTCAGCGAAGAGAACAAATTAACAAAAATGAACATCGAACATGTTTGGCTAGCATAACCACGGCATTAGATCAAAAATCTCTATGATCTGTTTTTATTGCGCTTTTATGTTTTGTTCGTCCTCGCTGATTCACACACATGATTTCTTTGCAGTAAGTAAGACAGTGCAGTGTAGTGTGTTATTTTAACAATTTTATTATTGTAGCCTTTGCTCAAATTGCATAATTTTCTAAGTGCATTAATTAAAGCAAACATTTCCTCGAATCGTGATGGAGCGAACATTTGCCGATTTGCGTTAAAGCAAAATTATTATCTCCATGATTGTTCATAATTTCACCGCACATTAATTCATTTTTATGCTCCTACCAAAACTATCTTTGTTCATTTCCTTTTTCCAGCCTTTTTCTTTTATATTGCTTATAATCTGCACTTAATAGTTTTATAAACTTTGATTGTTTGAATAAAACTGATTTACTGTTATGTTAGCAAAAACATTGCGACCGGAAACAGCATTGTGTCTAAGTATGTTTGTTTGTGAGTATTGGTGAAAGTGATTAATTGCATGTAATTGTTCGTGAATTGCATGATCTTAATATGTCATTTGTTAGGAGTTGTTAGTCGTAGAAATATTTTTAATATTATTTCTGGTCATAATAATATTTGTTTGCTGTTCGTTACACGGTTTACCCAACCTTGTGTTGTTATTTGTTTTTGTATTGAAAGCAATTATGATTTAAGTGTGGTTTGGGATGGTGTTTAAGGTGGTGTGTGTGTGTTTGATTTATTTCCTTTATGGTTTGCAAATTGAATTAGTGTTGCCAGAAAGGGGAATTTTCCCCGTTTTGCGGGAATTTTCAAACCAAAAGAGAAAACAGGATTAGCACTTAAATATCTAACCTTTCCAATATCGACAATTTTTTGTTGGCAATTTGTACATCTTTTGCTTTATATTGCGCTACGTTGTTCAGTGCTTTTGCAAACAGTGCAACAAAAACTGCCATATAGGTGTTGATACAAACATTGGCCAGGCTTCGTTGTAGGATCAGGTTTGATGGTGATCAGGATCGGTGCTTGCAGAGTAAATATTTATCGTAATAAATGTAATTTACGCAGGATAATGGTCTGCAGGATCGATTCGTTGCAGGATCGCTATGTTGAAGTTTAAGGGACTTTGTCAAGTAAAAATTGGTATTTATTGCCTTAACCGGCCGGTTTAATCTATGGCGTAAACGCCGCTCTGTTTCATAAAAAATAAAAAGACTAATATTTTTCGACTTGAGATTTAGACTTAATTTTTATTAGAAGGTATTGGTTTTTATAACCTAAAACAAATATTTTTTTCTTACAATAATAATAAATTTCTAAAAACTCCTCTCCATTATTTTATTTCACTCAATGATAAATTCAAGATTGAGTCACAATTTGTCCTTCCATGTTTTCATGAACCAATCAGAAACAAATGCAGTGCTTGTACATTGCTAAACGTCATTAGGTCAGCGTGCCAGCGAGTGCATTCTATTTTCGTGGTTGCGTCATCAACCCAAAACACTTGACCTGCTTTCGATCAACATGCAATGATAGACGCGACATGCAAAACAAAAGAAAGAAACAAATTATAACTGAACTCAATTTTTTTAACAATATGTGGTGTCGGCATGAGTGGCTATGACAGTACCACTACACTCTTAAAAATTGGGAAAATAAGGTTGACCCTGTTTTAGTGCAAAAAGAGTAATATCACCACAAAATCTAAAAATTATGTTATGAATTTTTTTACATCTTGTATCATTTGGGTTGTCATTAGCTGTAAGCTCAAACGTAATCTGTTTTCTGTCCAGCGACATTTTATTTATTTACTTGGCAAACTATGGAAAATGTGTAAGTAAAACTGAGAATTTTAAAAAGATTTCATTTCTGGGACGAAGGCGGAGCATTTAGATTTTTAGCACTTTTTAACCCTATCGTTTTGAAAAACAAAAAGTGTCCTTCATTAATTCCGTAGTGTTCCTATTTTCCTCATTTATTTAAAAAAATCTGAATGAATTTATCTCGACTTAGAATATAGGTCATTAATCATTTATTTATTAAATAAACTAATATAAAATGTAGAGTTTTTTTAAAAATCATCTTTTAAATATAAAGCTGTTAAACCGGTCTGACAACCTTACTATAAATGATTTTTAATACATCAACATACATATCAAAATTAAAAACTACTTAGAATTAGAAATAGAATAGAAAAATTAACTTCAAATACTCATGTAATATGTACAAGTAATAAATGTGAAATATTTTCTAACGCATTTTTTTAATTACTATATTACAAAGGTTTGTATTGTTATGGTTCCTATATAAACTAAAACACGGAAGCAAGAAATAAAATGTTGTTAGCTTTTCTTTAAAATACTTCATAAAAGAGGAAGAAATGGGAAAATGTTAAGGGAAGAACGGGAAAAACTTATTAAAATGCATGAACAAAACGGGAATAATCTCTCCAAAAATCTAGCAACACTGGACTGGATGCTTATAAAATACTCGACATAAGGGAGCTTTCTTTTAGCAGTTAAGCTAACACATAATTGGTTAATTTTTAATTAATTTTCATGGTTTTATTTTTTTTTACTCTGTCTTTATCTCTCTGTCTTTGTCTCTCGCAGTATCTTTCCTTACTGTTTCATTACTCTTTTAGCATTAATATTAAGTGAATATTAATACTGTGTGAATTTTTTGCTGTTATGACTACGCTCTTTTGATCTAATTTTAAAATAGATCTAATTTTAAAAGTTGCCGAAATGAGAAAACGAAAATGTACGCAACGTTTATATAAATGAACCTTGAGGCCCAACCAAGTTATTTTTAAGGTATGACCTGCGGTTAAAAAAAAATTTTCGATTTTTTTTCATTAATGCCTTCTAAAATCTTTCAAAAATAGTGCCTTAAAAGAATTTTTTAAAATGAGAATTATTTTTGGAGTTACAGAGCTATATATGTATAAAAAAACTTTAAATGCGTTTTTCTCGAAATCACTTTATTCAAATTGGGATAAAGAACTGGTTTTTCTGGAGAACCAGAAGTCGGATGAAGATGCGGCGGACGGCGTTTTGTTGGTAATCACGTCAGGCAGGTCCTGAACTAGAATAATTGGGCTAACTCTACTACCGGGGTGGGGCAGAAACCCCCCAAAAACAGCTAATTTTTGAACTTTTTTTAAAAAATCGCGAAATTTTGTCAATTTTTTTTATTTTGGAAATATACTAGTTCAGGACCTGCATGACGCGATTACCAACAAAATGTCACCCACAGAATATCGATACAAAATCTGGTTATCAAGAAAAACGACACCCCGTTTGTCTTCTCATTTTTACGTCCCCATTTTCATCGTTCTATCATGGAATACAAAATCATCGAAACATAAAAAAGTACGGAAAAAGTTAGAAAATTACGTCTACTTTCACGTATAATTTTGTCAAGATTTTGTGAACGTTTGACATTTTGTTAAGCATGAAATCTGCCAACTTGGGCGACTTTTCTACTTAATCATACTTTTCATCAACTTTTCTCTGAGACTTTTGTTTGCTTAAGCATAACTTGTTAGGATCTTTGGGCAGCAGCCCAATCAAGCAAACGAAACCTGAGCAATTTTGGGTTGTACGCATTATTTCTATATATTCGTATAAAAGTTGACATTAGCAGCAGCCAGCTCGAGCTTATTATGTTTCGGCCTTTATTCTTTGCGAAAAGTCATGTCAAATCAAACAGTGTTAATCGACAACTATACAGCAAAGCTAGCCTGCTGTTTTAATTCCAGCACACGGAAGCGAAAAACTAACGCATGCATACTCTGCTTAAGAAAGGTATTGGAGTTGTCTTGAAACATGCATCTTTGAAAGATCTGAAATAAACCATGTACAAGCTGCAAAAAAACAATGATGTAAACAAACTGTTAAAATCAAGAGGGGTATTCACACTGACTTCGGTAGTTGGGTATGGGTAGATTGAGTACTTTTGGTTGTTGCGAGCACCCTAAATTGCAATTGAGAAATTTGTAGAATAGTTTTGGGCAGTGCAGCATGTTTCATGTTTGTTTGATCTCCCCGGTTTATGTAGCTGATGAAAGATGAGTGGCAGCTGGAAGAGTGTTGCCATTAAATCATTTTTTGTCATTTTGTTTGCGAAAAATTTAGACCATTATTTGGGCGTAAAAAAGTTATTTTATATGCGAGTAATTTTTAACATGAACTTCGCAGCATCTTATCATTTACTAGCAGTTCAGGGGAAAACGTTGTCCTGTCACAGACCAGCTTACTGCCACATAAGAATTTTTATGTCAATCGGAAAAATTTTTTTTAATTTTTTGTATATCTGAACTGGCATAACTGTAGTGGGACTACGCCAATTTTTAGTTTAGTTTCCGAAAGTAACTATATGCACTTATTTACCAAATTTAAGTCTAATACGACCAAAACCTTCTAAAATAAAGCATTTTTATTGATTTGTAGGCGGTAAAAGGGTGGTTTTGCAAAATTTTTCTCAACTATCGTAGGCGAAACAAATCGACTGAAAAAATTGCATCGCAATTGGCCCAGTAGTTAATTTATATGATCTATGAAAAAGTGGGCGTTGCTAAAGAGCAACCACGCCCATTTTTAGTACTGTTCCCGAATGTAACCATATAAACTAAATTACCAAATTTAAGTCTTATACGACCAAAATCGTCTTAAATAAAGTATTTTTATTGATTTGTGGGCTGAAAAAGAGGGCGTGGGCACCCATTTTTAATACAGTTTAAGACAGTAGGTATACAACTAAACTACCAAATTTTAGTCTAATACGATAAAACCCGTCCGAAATATAACGTTCGTATTGATTTGTAGGCGGTAAAAGGTGGTGTAGCTTTTTTATTAACCGAGATATTAACTTTATTGACTGATATTGTAAATTTTGTTGCCTTAGGTGTTACCGTTCCTGAGATCTTAAAAGCACTGTACGAGCGATTTTATATGTATAGAAGGGCGGCAAAAGTAGGCGTTGCAAAATTATTGTGTCTAGTAACCACCACTTGATCTCATAGCAAATATAAACCAAATTTTATAATAAAAACATGCACAACTCAAGAATTATAATTTCTGAAAAGTAGGCGTAGTTATAGTTCGACCACGCCCATTTTTTGTTGAATTGTCGATAGTAGACATACGAACTAAATTGCAAAATTTTAGTCCAATAGAACTGAATTCGTCTGAAATATAACATTTTTATTAACTTGTGGGCGGAAATAAGGGGTGTGGCAATATTTTTTGTGTATTATTCAAGATATTAGCCTTGAAAACAAATATTGTAAATTTTATACCCTCAGGTCAATTATTGCAGGTAAGGTAAAATAATGCTCAATTTGACAAAAAAACCAATCTACCCAAACAAGTCTGGGGGTCAGCTAGAGTAGATTGGTAGATGGGTACTTGGGTAGAATGCCACTTGAAAAAAACAAAATGTACTGTATTTGCCAATCTACCCAACTGCCCAAGTCAGTGCGAATACCCCTAATGTGATTAAAAGTAGAGATTATACCATTTTATAAATTATATTTTTTTTTAATATTACTGAAGACATGGAGTTTGATGAGGATATAAAGCAATTAAATGATGATAGCTTTTAAAAACACTACTAATTTTGTTATAAATAATAAAAAACAAAACTATGAATAAATATTTATTTCAACTCAAAAACGAACTACAGTTTCAAAATGTTATTTCCACAAAATGCTATGTGAAATATTATTTCCAAAACATGCTTCTTCAATTTTGTTAGCATTTATTTACATACCTGTAAAATCGGTTCATATATATTTATTTTAAAAACGTGAATCTACTAAGGATATGATAAATATTGAATGTGTTAAAGACACTATGTTTCATTCTTGGCTCTTTCTTAGTGTAACAGTATTCCGCCTTTTACTCAAAACTATGTTTCTCTTACATAGCACGTTTCGGAAATGAGCTCCTTGTTTATTGTACTATAAAATAAAATATTCTTAATGAAAGTACTTATTGTTATAACATAAAATATAATAACAAACAAAACAAAAATTCAAAGTATATGATTTTTTTTTTTTTTTTTTTAATTAAACCTTAACAGGTTTTATAGCAAATTTAAAATTATAAAATAAGATATTTAATACAATTCAAAAATATAAAGTATGATTTTGAATGAAATAATGTATTTTTAACAAACTAAAAAGGTTTAGTAAATTGCTTAAAGCATATAATTTTATAAAAGTATAAAAAATAATAGAAAAAAAGTTAAGTCAAAATCGATAAAATCAGACAGCATAGCAGGGTTGCGTATTCAAGACAAACAAGGTCAAGTTAGCAACAATTTTTGTATACGGCGGAGTCGTGTGACAAACAAGGTCTCATACCCAATAAAACATCACTCCAATAGGTATATATATAATATATATCGTTCTGTCTCCCTGAAGCCGGTGAAATCCTGGCTTGACAGGGTGGTTACTCGACAAACTAGGTCAACTTCACCAAACCAATTTTCATAAAATAAAGAAAACCAGTTGCGAACGCAGGCACCAAGACAAACTAGGTCTTATCGGCCACTCATATTAATATATTACAAATCGATCTAACGTAGTGTTTCAAGAGGTAAAAAGACACCAAGACACCACGGTACCGTCGACAAGTGTAGTTACAATCATCATGAAGATATGAGGCAACTGAAGATCCCAGGTTTAGGTCAATTCAGATTACTTATATGTTTATCCACCAAAATTTTCCATTTTACGCTTAGGTCCATTTATCCATTTAGATTGTTATATTAATGTGTTTACAAATCACCAGATGCATCAGATATATGTTTGAAAGAACTTTACATAATCAACGACGGTACTGAAGGTAATCTATAATTTTATGTTTGACCATGGATTCACTTAAGGATATAACATCAGATACAAAATTAAAATTGGAAGCAGGCGCTTCTAAGAGGTTCATTTTGTAAATAATTAGTTCTACAAAAGTTCATGTGGAATCCCACCAAACACACAGCAAAACCTTTCTGACTAGGGTTGTCACATTCAAAATGGGATTTGTCTGGATTTACAAAAAAAAAAAAATTCTATTTTTCTATTTTCAAGTGGACACTTATCATTTTTATGCTTTTTTGTGTGGAGATAATTCTGCAAAGCTTTGCTACCTTCATATTTTACTGACACTTCACTTGGCAAAATATACACATGGGAGTGTACTCATTATTGCGGGTCGATTTAAAAATCGCCAATTGCTTAGTGAAAATCGTATTCTAGGGATCAAAATAAGAAACTTTGCCCGAGGAACTATACCTCTAAAACGAATTCCAATGCCCCAACTTTTGGCTTTTGTCACGTAGGGTCAAATTTTGAAAAATCCCTCTTTGACCCATTTAGAGTGCCCCAATTGAGTCCAAATGTATGACTGACCCCCACTAACTTGGGAGGGCCGATCCACACATGCCAGTGGCACACCCCTTAGAGCCCCTGGGGGATCCCCATACAAACATTTAAAAAAATCACCATTTTTGGCACTTTACATGAAAAAATCAGCAAAATGAGGTGGCCACTGGCATGGGTGGATCGGCCATCAAAAGTTAGTGGGGGTCGGTCATACATTTGGATTCGATTGGGGCACTCTAAATGGGTCAAATAAGTATTTTAAAATTTCACCCTACAGGACAAAAGTCAAAAGTTGGGGCATTAGAATTTGTTTTAAAGGTATAGTTCCTCGAGCAAAGTTTCTTATTTTGATTCCTAGAATACGATTTTCACTGAGCAATGGGCGATTTTTAAATCGACCAGCCCTAATGAGTACACTGCCATGTGTATATTTTGCCAAGTGAAGTGTCAGTAAAATATGAAGGTAGCAAAGCTTTGCAGAATCATCTACACACAAAAAAGCATGAAAATAATAAATTTCGACTTGAAAATGGAAAAATCCAGAATTTTTTTTTGTAAATCCAGACAAATCCCATTTTGAATGTGGCAACCTTAGTCAGAAAGGTTTTGCTGTGTGTTTGATGGGATTGCCATGAAATCATCTACTATGAATTTTTTTTTTGTTTGTTATTATATTTATTGTTATAACAATTAGTACTTACATTAAGAATAATTTTTTTTATAGTACAACAAACGAGGAGCTCATTTCCGAAACGTGCTATGTAAGAGAAACATAGTTTTTAGCAAAAGGCGGAATACTGTTACACTATGAAAGAGCCAAGAAGGAAACAAAGTGTCTTCAACACATTCAATTTTTTTAATATCCTTAGTAGATTCAAGTTTGAAATAAACATGGCGAAACTTAAAAAACAATTTACGTTATTTATTTCCTTTATTTTATTTTAAAATGATTATTGCTCTTACAAATTGTGTGCTCATTTCTTTTACACATTTGTGCTCACGTTTACAGAACAGAATTGTGCCACAAGAATAAAATAATTGGGGTATTCACGATTCAGTGCACTTGCCTGTGCAGTTGGGGACTTGAGGACTTGTGCAGTTTTGTAGTTAGGTTTTCGTGAACGCACCCACTGTAAATTTTTCAAAGCTGTCAAAATTTTTCAAAGCACACAAGTGCTCAACTGCTCAAGTTCTCAAGTTTTAGGCTACAGTAGAAAAGCATTTGTGCAGATATTTGACGAACGTGTATTTTGTTGTTGTAAAGTGCACAAGTCCTCAAGTCCTCAACTGCACAGACAAGTGCACTGAATCTTGAATACCCCTAATGTTTCTATTTATGAACAGCTGATCGTCAGTGTTAATACGTATAAACTTTTAAGCACGGAGCCGATACGATTTTGAACGTATTCGCACTACGACGTTTCTCTACAAAAACACTCAAAAACTCTTTTCAATGTGTTGATTGTTTTAAGGAAAGAAAATTATTATTTTACAGAAAAAAAAACGCAATAATTTATTTTTTGTATTTTCTACATACATATTTTTTAACCAAATAATATCTGTACAAGTTTTATCTGGACAATTCTTCCAAAAACTGAACACTGGACATGAGGCGAATTAACTGGACAGTCCAGGCGAATCCAGGCCATGTGGCAACCCTATTCCTGACTGTTAATCCTGGCTTGGCCACCGTTTGCGCCGGCTTTGCACGTTGTCGTAAGTGATCCACTTTTTATTACTATCTATCCAATTCAGAAATTGGTAAATTTTGTTGCGATTCAGCAGCGATTCGCAGATGTAAATTTGGTCAATGAGGTTTTTTTGTGTGTTAACTCGAGTGGCTCCGAGCTTTTTTTTTATTCAGCCTAGTTCAAGTGGTTCCAAACGGTTTTTTGTGCAATGTTTAGTTTCTGAGCCATCAAATCAGGTCGGAATCGACGATTTAAATTATTTTATCAAAATTTTCGTCAATTGACGAAATCGGCAAAACGGAAATGACGAAACCAAAATTCTGAGTGATTAGCTGTTACAGTATCAGCAGTTTGACCACTATTTACATTTTTACCGTGTGGCTTGCGTTTTGCCTTTATCAAATAAAAACTGTGAAATATGGCTTATTTTCTTTTACCGGTGTTCATTCTTGACGGGCGCTTAAACAAAACTGTGTCAAGCCATCACAAAATCATCTAAGAAGTTTTCTTATTACAAAGTCAATTCTTTCTAACGCCATCCAGCGTAACCGGCACTTAAAACAATGCTCTACTATAATGCGAGATACAAACTACTAAGGCAATCTATTGGAAAAAATAATGTTTTTCTTTTTACTGCACCTGATATTTATATTGTAACATACTGAAGTTGTAACCATCTCATGAATAGGTTTGATAGTACAGATCTGGAAAAGCTAAAAATAAAAAAAAAACAGAAATATTATCAGTTAATTTCCAAGTATTCTTGAATGCTAAGCCTTAATCAGAATTTTCTGCCGCCAAAATGAGCACAAGAGCTGTTAAAAATTTATTTAAAATTCTTTAGCTAGTGTATTCAATTGCATATTAGTGTATCAACTAATTGAGACAAAAAAATTTTTTAACTCTTGAAATAAAATCTTTCTATTCTTACCTGTAAAACATAGCCTAAACTTTGATATTTAATAATATACAATTGATAATGTGCAAGAAATTCGCTTGAATGTAAACTTAGCATGCACAAATTAATAAAATATTTAACATGAAGTTTTGAATTTTTAATCGCACATGACAGTTTTTTGTTTGTTTTATTTTTTTGTGTGTTTTTTATAAGCATAATGTAATTAATTTTTGAGCGCAGCATTAATTATGATACAAAATATAAAATATGCAATATATCAATTTTAATTAGCGCAAAACAAATAATAATACAAACAACAGCAAAATTAAAATAAAAATATTAAAAATAAGGTAAAAAAAGAGGCCGTAAAAATTAAAATCTGTGTAAAAGTATTATTAACATTAATAAATGAACATAGGAAAATTACGATAAAATTGCGATATAATGAACAAAAAATAGTTTCATACGTAAAGTGTTGTCATCAGCAATATTTTGTATATGAAATTTTAAGCTAGAATTAAAAAAACCCATTTAAAATATTTGTTAAATAGTTGTTAAAATTGTTTTGAACAGTGCAGCCAAATTTTATAGAGTACAATAAGAAATATTTATACATACATTCTGTCAAGAAAGTACCAAGCACTGATAATTTAAAAAGTCTGTTAAAGGAATTCTAAAACATTGTTGCCAGAATGTCGGACAATAAATTTAAATTGTTAACTGTGCATTACGCGACGCACAGTCTGGTATTAAAACCTGAAAATGGATATCAATTCACCTAGAAGACGGGGGGGGGGGGGGCGGAACTTTTGACTTTTTTTTACTTAGAATGGACCAAATAAGAAAAAAATTTGTTCAGTCCGTCTGTCTGTCGACACGGTTACAGCCATAATTTTGAATATATTTAATTCTGTAACTAAGCTTGTATCTAAAATATAAATATAAAAGCCGCAAATTAACCAAATCGGATCAAAACCATGCCTAAATCCAATAAAAAATGAATATTAAATTTCAAAAAACTTAATATATGGACTTGAAATTTTGCATATAAGCTTTGTTATATAATATCCGCTTTAAGTATGAAATTTTACCAATTCGGATGAAAACCACGCCTACCTTCCATACAAAGTTAATTTATCAAAATTGTTAAAATTCCACAAAAAGTTATATATGGACTTTAAATTCTTCACATGAGTTTGGATTTTTGTAATGCATTCTGGGTTTGAAATTTCTTACAATCAAATGAAAACTCCGCCTACCTCCTATATGAAATGACGTAGTGGCTGCACTTGCTTAATTTGATAATAGCTTAATTTGTTTATTAGTTTCCAAAATGCACCAAATTGCACAACACTTAATAGCAACAGTTAAAAAAAAAAAATCGTAATAAGATGACAACAGAACACAACAAAATAAACTTTAACTCCACATGTATAGCAAAATGTCGGTATTTTTTGACACATTTTTTAAGAAACACAAAAAAACTATTTCCAACATTATGATAAATTTTTGTGGCGTTATAAAACAATAGAAACAATAACCTGAAGTTGAAGTTAAAAATGTTGAAAATTGCGATTCTCCACTGCGCGCGAACGAAAGCAAAAAAAAGATAAGTTTGACAGCTGGTATTTTTTGAACTAGTACACGTAGTACAGTATCAGTTTTTTTTTGCTAGTAACGCAGAATTTTATTAACTTTAAACCGGTACCCAAAAAAAGTTCGAAGCTTCCATTTGATTTTTTTAATTTTAAGCCAAAAACCCAACTCAATAGCCCTCTGTGCGGCGTTTGAGAGGGCCATCATAAGGATTTTAAACTTACGAATTTTAGACCAAAATAAGCAGTGTTGTGTGTTAGCAGTTTCCACACAATTTTTAAATTAAGTGTAATAATGTCTAGAAAAAATGGTAATATGGTTGCTTTTGTTAAAAAAATAATTTAAATTAGAATTGACACTTTTTGCGCTTTTATATGACATATCATTTATGCACGGTTCAAAATCTTGGACTGAATTTTAAACTTTTTACATATAGGACAACACCAAATAAAGATTACTTCTTAATCCAAGGAAAAGTTTAAAATTTTTTAATCCAAAAAAGATTAGTTTTCAATCCGCAAAAAGCTAAAAAAAAGCAATATAAATAACACCTTAAAATAAAAAACTTTTCTGACCAGCTCATGATTTAAACACACGTCCACTGTTGTGCTGGTCCAACAACTTATCCTCTCGTTCATCTCAGTTGTTAACAAACTTTCGCTTATTTTGCATCATAACGAATGCAAGTAAGCTTGCAGTAAGTAAGCTAAGTAGACCCAGCTAAATTAAAGGAAAATAAAAAAATGTTCTGACCAGTTCGTGATTTGAACACACGTCCCCTGATGTGCTGGTGCAATACCTTATCCACTCGTTCAAATCAGTTGTTAACATAAATTCGATAATTACGAATGCAAGTAAGTTATTTTCAGGAACGTGGGTTTGAGACCCTGCTAAATTAAACTAATGTTGGGATAAAAAATAGTATTTTTAGAATTAAAATTTCTGTGTAAACCAAAGTTTGGATTAAAGGTAGTCCAAAATTTTTACGCAAAAATTTTAAAACCTCTATGACTTATTTGACGAAACTTTTTTCCAAAATGTTGTTTTCATTTTTTTCGCAAAAGAGTCAAGCAATGAAAATAATTTATGTGAACCATCTTTTCCGATCAAAATTTATGTTGACAAAATGTATATATACAGTGAGTCATTTAAAATCCTACATTCGTACAGCTAGTGCAGGCTGACAATCTATATATTAATACGCAAACACGAAACCTTAGCCCCCTTTTTACCGACTATAAGACAACACATTCTAATGAAACTTATATCATTTGAATGCTCTGGTTTATAGCAAGTGTACAATATAGTTTTTATTCACATGTTTGGTCATTTAGATAGGTAAAAATAAGAAATTAAAAACACTTTTTTCCCCATATAAAAACAACAACAAGAAATGAAACCACACATTCTACTCACACATTCGCTCTATTAAGAAGCGTTGCTGTGGCAGCGCAGAATGCGAGAGTGAAAAAAACAGACCTGTGAGGTTCTTGTAGCTTTTTCTTTTCTATCTTTTCATACACATTCAATCAGTGTTGCTGACACAAAAAAAAATTAAGGTTTTCTTAACCTTCGTATACTCGACCCAAGTAATACAAAATTGTATTGCTTCTCGTATTTTTCTTATCGTTGGTGTGCTTATTCGTGATACAGAAAAAAGCAATTAATTTAAAAACAAAATGCAGTTTTATTGAGCCAATATGAATATTTTTATTTAATTGGTAAGTAGACATGTTCCGATTATATATTAATAAAATTTCAAGCAGTCGAATTTCAGAAAATTTTGTAAAAAATTTAAATATGTGGCTGTGCATTGCCTCACAAAAATATTTTTGTTTTAATATTTTATTTAATACTTTCGTATAGTTTTTTGGAAAATTTCAATCTGGTGACTTGAATTTTGGAGGTTCAAATGCTTATAGGTCTACCATAATATGTGATATGAAATATCTTATCTATATCTTTTATATTAATACGTCAACATCAAAAGTGGTATCGGATTGAATTTAATATTGATGACCTTTGACCTGAAACAGCGTAGAAAGATAAATTCTTAGATAAAACTAAACTTTTAGAGATGGAAGAACATGGTGTAAGAGGTAATTTTAGAAAATGATAACATGTTCCCAAAATAAAACTGACATTTTTCGCCAGCTCTTACGGATACTCCATAATCAGACTTTATTTTATATAACATTTGTGAATAAATATTGTAATAGTGAAATTGTTACAAATGGTAAATTATGCTGAATTCCCGCTTTTATATACTTTTAATCAAATTGTAAAAATTGCGAAAGAGTCATCTACTTAACTAGATGCATCCTTAATGTTCTGTTTTCTCAAATCTACGCTACAGTGCCTTAACATACGCTACGTTACTGTTCCTTTTGGTTCACTGCTTTACAGGCAGTTGGTCAAATTTCGACAGCAGGCGATACTAGTTTATATAATTAGCTTTTCCTAAACAAAAATGGTATCTATGCAAAATTTTATAGAAAAGTGTGTTATTGCAACATATTTCATTGTTTATTTTTAAAAATAAACGAAAAGCTTTTAAAGTTTTTCTTAAAGTGTGGCCTGAGACGCGCGAAAGAGCGTCATCACATAAAATCGGGATAAGTATCGTTGTGTAGGTACATGGTTTTTTTATATTTCCAAAGACTATTTCGAATATTTCTTGCGACAACTTTAAACATGAAGCTAACTACAAAAAAAGAAAAACTTATGCAGACATTTTAGAAATACTTTAAAAAGGCCTAAAGAAAGTAATCGCACTTCAAATAAAGTCAAAACTAGTTCCAATAAGAAGTTTACTGCCAGCGACAAAGGTAGATAATACGAAAAGTGAGCGAAAAGTCTCGAATGTCGGCACCAAAAGTCAACAATGACCTCAAAATATATTTGCAAAAGTGATTCAACGATCAACGACTGAAGATCGCGCAAGAGTTCCAATGTGAACCGCAGGACTTCTGGAATGTCCTTATTTTCCCGGCTGAAAAATTAAATGTTTTTGCATCAGCTGGCAAACAAAAGGTGTGTAGAAAAAGAAATATGGAGATGGATGCATCTTATTTGCTCCCGATTGTGAAGCAAGGAGGTGGGTTCGCAATGGTATGAAGTCAGCAAGTTGGTTGTCATCGACTGCATTATGAATCAATATAGCTATATAAAAATGCTTAGAGAAAATTTTAACTCAAGTGCTGCAAAAATGGGAATTCAAAAAACTTTTCAGCTTGAGGCCGACAATGATCCTAAAAATAGCTCGATGAATGCAAGAACGTAAGACACTCTATAACTGTCCCAAAGTCATTAAAATGCACGTCAAATCACTGGTCATAAATGTAATCCAGTATAAAAATAATACGAGCACATACAATTTTTAACAAAACTGACCTCAAGAATGCTCTCGAAGAAGAGTGGGGCTATATAAGGGCTAGATAAACAGGCACACCTCAATATACTTCGCAAAGTTAAAAAATCGACTGAACTGTGCATCAGTGATGCAGTAGGAACCACTCCAACAGATGCACTAGGCATTTTTCTCCATCTTACATCACTTGATATGATAGCAAAACAGATGGCAGCTAATACTGCTATCCGCCTCAAAGCCACCTTCTTGTGGCAAGAAGGTTTGCTAGAACAATTTCATATCAAACATTTTATCCATCCCTTACCCAGGTCCATAGACGACTACGCCACACAAAAACTCTCCTTTGAAATGAAGTTAGATGTACACATTCCCTTTCTCAATGATTGGGAACTATTAAACCTCTTGCCCAATAATACCATTGAGATCTATACTGATGGATCAAAATTAGATGGCAAAACAGGGGGAGGAGTCGATTCTGAAACACAAAATATTAATACAGCCTTCAGGCTCCCTAACCAGTACGGCAATTTTTTAGAATTTCACATTCTAAGAGGTCTCAAAAGTTGAATTGGGTGGTCAAGATCTCCCAAAAAAAAACTTAGAAAAAAATAAGGATCTCTTCCCCTCCCGCAAGGACAAAGTTGTTTTTTGAGAAAAATTGTTATAAAATAACGATCTCGAAATGCTTTAATTTTTGTAAGAAAAACTACATATGTATATAAAACTAACAATATTTTGGCAAACACGATGCCACGGTTGGGTTTTACCCACAGTGTCCTGTATGAAAGATATTCGAATCTAAAGGTACACTCGTGATAGCACAGCACTTTTTATTGTTATTTGATTGTGTAAATTTTGGTGATATTGATTACAGTGCTAGCGTTTTCTTTACATTTGGCAAACTAATAATTTATTTATTTATTTATTTATTTATTTATTTATTTGTTTACGTCTATGGACAAAATTCCTTACAGACTAAGCAACTTAAAAAAATAATTAAGTACACAGTTTTTTAAACACCATTTAGTAAAAAAGTTATTGTATTTTTAAAAGCCAGTTTAGGCATAGAAAAATCTAACAAATTGTTATTGTACATACTATTAATAGCTATAAGGACTCTATTTATTGGCTCATTAATGGCATAATTAGTTCTATGACAGTTAATATAAAAATAATTAGAGTTGCGTAATGATTTTTGTGGAATATTAAACGATATTAGTTCGAGTAATTTCTCACAGATAATGTAACCATTAATTAAGTCATAAATAATCATAATACTATGCAGTAGTCGTCTATCTTCAAGAGAAGATAGACCAATAAGCAGACGACGCGTCCTGTATGACGGCAGAGGATCAGAAAAACTTAAAGAGCGCAAAGCAAATTTCAAAAATCGTTTTTGGACTTGTTCCAATCTTTTTATATGAACTGAGTAAAAAGGGCTCCAAATAAAAGATGCATATTCAAGGCTTGATCTTACAAGGGACGAATATAATGTTTTAAATGTGTATGGGTCAGCGAACCCAGCACTATTGCGTCTAACAAACGCTAAAAGAGAATAGGCTTTGGGGATGATACGATTTAAATGAGAACTAAAGTTAAGACCGGAGTCAAAAATTACGCCTAAATCACGGATTTCGGATAATCTAACTAAAGCCGAATTAACAAGAGTATAATCAATTAAAATCGGAGAATTAAGTTTATAATAAGAAACGACAAAGCATTTACTTAGGTTTAGTGATAACTGGTTTAATTTAAACCAAGAAAAGACATTATTTAAATCATTTTGAAGATGAATTGCATCCGACAGACTTTTTACTTTATGAAATACTTTAAGATCGTCGGCATAAAGTAAAAATTGGGCAGTATTGAAGCATGTGGAAACATCATTTATAAAAATAACAAAAAGTAAGGGTCCAAGAATACTACCTTGGGGAACTCCAGATGTTGCTAAGAATGAAGAAGATTTGACATTGTCAATGGCAACGTATGAAACTCTGTTAGAGAGGTATGAACCCAACCAAGAGAGAAAAACTGAATGAAAGCCAATCTTAGCTAGCTTTAGTAACAAAATATCGTGTGACAATTTGTCAAAAGCCTTAGATATGTCGGAATAAATTACATCAAGTTGCGAGCGTTCTTCAAAGGTGGTGATGCATATTTTTTTGCATATTTTTCGCATATGCATTTTCCTGTTTTGGAGAAATGTATACTTGAATGCAATTTTTTAACTTTTTCAAACAAATGAATATAAGGTTTTATATTGTATCTCGGGCACCAAAAGTTATACCAAAGATAATTTTCTCAATTCGGATTCTGCAAATAGTTTTTAACGAAACCCTATCTAAAAATGTCTATTTTAAAACAGCAGGAAAAGGCTACGATTTTCTTCCTATGTTGATATTTAAAATAAGTTACTTCAAGCATGAAATGTAACAATTTTGTTCATAACTCCTTTATGGTTATTATTTCACTAAACCGATTCTTAAAACCAATTGTTAAGTCAACTGAGACCCATCGAATGGGAAACTCAGAAACTCAAAATTTTAGTATTACAATTATGTGTACGCTGAGTTGAAGTGTTTTAACGAAATAATAAAATTCACACTAGGAAGGAAATTTTTTTTAAAAAATCGAATAAAAAAAAAAATCGTTGTATTGACCTGATGTTGTAAATTAATACTCTTAGACAGGGTGCTGCTCAGAAATATTTGAACTAAATTAAGGAAAATATTTTCGGTACCACTTTTGGTGCCCGAGATATAAAACCTAATATTAATTTTTCGAAAAAGTTAAAAAATTGCATTCAAGTATACATTTCTCAAAAACAAGAAAATGCATATGGGCATTTCCACAGAAAAGTCTACCGTGACAAAAAAATTAGAACTTATTATTTGATGATATTATCTAAGAGAAACATTTAAATTTTATTAAGTTAAGCAATTTCTACATAAATTCATAAACCATGATGATCAAATCGTCTGCACTGTTTCACAAATGTAGTTTTTCTTTTTCGTAAATTTTTAGTAAATGTTTCGTAAGCCTTTTTGTTTTAGTAAATAAGGAAGACATTGAATAAAGATAATAAAAAAATGGTTGATGCAAAGAAAATACAATATATTAAATTTGTTTTTTAATTACTTAATTACTTAAATACCTAATTACTTAATTACCCAATTAAACTGCAATGGAAATTTAAGTAACGTAACGCCAGATCAAAAAGCCTAATAAAAAAGAAACCAGAGCACATTTTAAAAATTTGATCACTCGGATAATAAACTTATGTTATTTTGAGCCCTTATAACAAAATTTATATTAAAAAAAGTCTTGCCCAATTCAGAGATTTTGCCAATTTTTGAATCCAAGTTAAAAATCGCAGCACATATATTTGCTTATATCTTAAAATCCTTAGGTATTAGTATTTACTTAATATAGTGCTACTTAATTACTACGCAAAGATAAAAAAGCTTTTATAAAAATTTACATTTTTATTTTTTTTTAATACTTCTTTGTACAAATCGTTCGTAACGCCCGTTCGGAAATGCCAATATGCAAAAAATATGCAAATTATTAATTCGCCAAATTTAAGGAAAACTCCAAAACTATTATCAATATCACCAAAATTAAGACAGTCAGATAACAATTAAAAGTTATGTGCTATCTCGAGTTCCTTTAGATTTGAATATCCTTTACAAAGGACCTTGTGCGTAAAAATCGAGAGTGGCATCGTGTTTGTCAAAGTATTGTTAGCTAAAGTCTATATTTAGTTTTGCTTGAAGACATATCGTCGGCCTAATTCTAATGCGACGTAAGTCAAAATTATCTATTGTTCAGGAGGCAAAGAAACCTGTTTATTATTTGTATGAAGTTCATACGATAATGTATTGTTTCAAACGTTCTACCTCTCTTTTTTTCATATAAACATTAAAAACTAAAAAAGGACATAGATGCAGTTTTGACCAATCTACATAAATCGCTAACAAACGTTACTTTGACCAATTTTGACATATGTCCTATTAGAATTAGGGCGACGATATGTAGTTTTTCTAACAAAAATCAAAGCATTTTCAATTCGTGATTTTTTACCGTTTTTCTTAACAGCTCAAAATTTATTTATGCTGAATTCACGAACATAGACATTTTTCAAGAAAATTCAAAGCAGATGAACTTTCCCGCACAGGTACTACCAAACAATTATTGGCAGATAAGGAAAGTGTTGATATTCCATTCACCACTTGCAAAATTTCTTACACTTGAGCTATCCCGCAACAATACCACCATAAGTTAGTTGGCTGGAAGGAATTGTAATAGAGACCACATCAGTACCATGATAGGGCTCTTAAAAGGGCACTGCCTGATTGGCGAACATGCTCAAAGATTAAATATCTTCCATAATGACTTTTGCAGAAGTTGTAGTGTTGAGGAGGAAGAACAATCCAGTGTGAAGGGACAACCACTGTAATCTAGCCTAATCTAACTCTACTATTTTTTAATAATTTTTTTGCAATTACAGAACGATTTTAAGTAAATGATAAATTTTCAAGTTGTGTGCATGAAATGTATTTTTTTAATAATCTATTTTAAGATATTGTTTTGTTAAAACTAACCTTTCTGTAACACGTTATTTTTTCTTGAAATAAGTACCACTTTTAGTGACACTCACAGTAAAATGAATTTTTAATAACTAAATATCATGTTTATTTCGCCATAAGTAAGTCTGCCGATTACTTAAGCAATTTCTACATAAATTCATAAACCATGATGATCAAATCGTCTGCACTGTTTCACAAATTTAGTTTTTCTTTTTCGTAAATTTTTAGTAAATATTTCGTAAGCCTTTTTGTTTTAGTAAATAAGGAAGACATTGAATAAAGATAATAAAAAAATGGTTGATGCAAAGAAAATACAATATATTAAATTTGTTTTTTAATTACTTAATTACTTAAATACCTAATTACTTAATTACCCAATTAAACTGCAATGGAAATTTAAGTAACGTAACGCCAGATCAAAAAGCCTAATAAAAAAGAAACCAGAGCACATTTTAAAAATTTGATCACTCGGATAATAAACTTATGTTATTTTGAGCCCTTATAACAAAATTTATATTAAAAAAAGTCTTGCCCAATTCAGAGATTTTGCCAATTTTTGAATCCAAGTTAAAAATCGCAGCACATATTTTTGCTTATATCTTAAAATCCTTAGGTATTAGTATTTACTTAATATAGTGCTACTTAATTACTACGCAAAGATAAAAAAGCTTTTATAAAAATTTACATTTTTATTTTTTTTTAATACTTCTTTGTACAAATCGTTCGTAACGCCCGTTCGGAAATGCCAATATGCAAAAAATATGCAAATTATTAATTCGCCAAATTTAAGGAAAACTCCAAAACTATTATCAATATCACCAAAATTAAGACAATCAGATAATAATTAAAAGTTATGTGCTATCTCGAGTTCCTTTAGATTTGAATATCCTTTACAAAGGACCTTGTGCGTAAAAATCGAGAGTGACATCGTGTTTGTCAAAGTATTGTTAGCTAAAGTCTATATTTAGTTTTGCTTGAAGACATATCGTCGGCCTAATTCTAATGCGACGTAAGTCAAAATTATCTATTGTTCAGGAGGCAAAGAAAACTGTTTATTATTTGTATGAAGTTCATACGATAATGTATTGTTTCAAACGTTCTACCTCTCTTTTTTTCATATAAACATTAAAAACTAAAAAAGGACATAGATGCAGTTTTGACCAATCTACATAAATCGCTAACAAACGTTATTTTGACCAATTTTGACATATGTCCTATTAGAATTAGGGCGACGATATGTAGTTTTTCTAACAAAAATCAAAGCATTTTCAATTCGTGATTTTTTACCGTTTTTCTTAACAGCTCAAAATTTATTTATGCTGAATTCACGAACATAGACATTTTTCAAGAAAATTCAAAGCAGATGAACTTTCCCGCACAGGTACTACCAAACAATTATTGGCAGATAAGGAAAGTGTTGGTATTACATTCACCACTTGCAAAATTTCTTACACTTGAGCTATCCCGCAACAATACCACCATAAGTTAGTTGGCTGGAAGGAATTGTAATAGAGACCACATCAGTACCATGATAGGGCTCTTAAAAGGGCACTGCCTGATTGGCGAACATGCTCAAAGATTAAATATCTTCCATAATGACTTTTGCAGAAGTTGTAGTGTTGAGGAGGAAGAACAATCCAGTGTGAAGGGACAACCACTGTAATCTAGCCTAATCTAACTCTACTATTTTTTAATAATTTTTTGCAATTACAGCGTACTGAACGATTTTAAGTAAATGATAAATTTTCAAGTTGTGTGCATGAAATGTATTTTTTTAATAATCTATTTTAAGATATTGTTTTGTTAAAACTAACCTTTCTGTAACACGTTATTTTTTCTTGAAATAAATACCACTTTTAGTGACACTCACAGTAAAATGAATTTTTAATAACTAAATATCATGTTTATTTCGCCATAAGTAAGTCTGCCGATTCCTAATTGCAATTAAATCCTGGTTGATGGAAAGCAAATCTTTTTTAAGTGTATATTAAATTATTTTTTTTTACAAATACTGATTTGTCTGTTACATCAACAGCGACTTTTTGACAAGTAAGATTCAAAAATAAAATATGAAATATCAAAAGTTTCAAAAATTTCTGTAAGAGGACGCTTTATATTGTTTTTCTACGAATATCCAATATACAGTGTTGTGCAAAAGAATAGCAACATAATAAGTGCGCTGCAACAAAATCGTGTATCTTTTTTAATATTGGGGACACATAAAAATGATTATAGGGATCAAAGCATGTATTCATACATCATATATAAAACAAATCAAATTCAAATTTGGTTTTGTTTTTTTTTTATTTAATTTCAAATTAATGTGACTACATTCAATTTTTCTGAGAGCAAAACAAAAGCAACAAAACTTGAAAAATATAAAAAGAGAACAGAAGTTCCCAGAATTACCGGTAAAAGTTCCGTTATTGTAAAGCACGTGTTGTTTGTAAGTCATAAACATTTAAGTTTAGTTTTGTTTTTGCGCTAGTTGTGACATTGACTGTTCCATTTATAATGGCACGTTTTAAATACTGTGAAGCTCTTAAATTGCAAATTATAGCCAAATATAAACACGGAAATTCACATATATCTGACGTGAAACAGTTTTATATTAATCAGTCAATATTTTGCAGATTAATAAAGAAATATACTATCACAAAAGACGTAACAACAGTACATTAAAGAGGGCAGACGCGGAAGACATCACTGCGTGATGACAGGAACATTTGTGGTGTGTTCAAACGAAATGCATTTGCCACATCCAAAGAGGTTATTCGGACACTTGATTTAGATATCCACCACAGCACTGTTTGATGACGAGCCGTTGAGAACCATTAAAGAAGTTACAGACCGGCAGAGAAACCTTTGCTTATAGCTAAGCATAAAAAACAAGGTGAGGTGTATAATTTAAACAATTTAAACAATTCTGTCTGAAATTGTGACAACAAGTTGCATTTTATTGTTTTCTAGACTCAGTCTTACAAAAAAGCACCTAAATTGGACCGTTCAAAAATCGAAAACCGTTTTTTAGCGATGAATCAAAGTTAAACTTGATTAATTCAGATGGGATATGCACGATACGGCGCCAACCTGGTACACGACTTGAAGCCCGAAACTGCAAAATAAATTTTAAGCACGGAGGCGGTGGCATTATGGTCTGCACTTGTTTTTCCTATAATGAAGTTGAACCATTTCATAAAATCGATGGAATTATGGATCGATTTGTATATAATGACATTTTAGAAAGCAAGATGCAACACATTCAGAGTGGAATATGTCGCTTCAGTGAACGCTTCAGCCCAACAACGACCCGAAGCACACTTCAAAGTTCATCAAAGATTACATTAGAGGCAATGGGATTCAAGTCCTTGATTGGCCGACACAATCACATTGGCTTGAACCCCATTGAAAATCTTTTTGGGATTTTGAAGATAAAAGTTTCTGGTCAAAGGTTTTCCAATAAGACTTTACTGTATGAAGCCCTGAAAGTTAATTGGGAACATATACCTAATACCAACATATCTAATTTTATAGAGTCGATGTCGCTCAGATGTGCAGCGTTTATCAAGAATAATGAATCTTACACCAAAAATTAATTATCTTGCTTTTGTTTTGCTTTCAGACAAAATGAATGAAATCATATTAATTTTAAATTAAATAAAGAAAACAAAACTAAATTTGAACATGAGCACAGAATGTTTGATACTTGATTTGTTTTTCATATGATGTATGAATATATGCTTTGGTTGCTGTAATAATTTTTGTGTGTACCTAATATTTAAAAAGATACACGATTTTGTAGCAGTGTACTGATTTTGTTGCTATTGTTTTGCGCAACACTGTAAGTCTTGTGTTTCTTGGTTGTTTCAATTGTGCTCTTGTACGTTTACGTATATATATTTACGCATCTGCGTAAATATATATACGGAATTGCGGATGTTCATTGTAAATATGTATCTTTTCCACACCGAAAGTTTTCTTGCCAGCAAGTCTGCGGTACAGGCAAGGTTGTACTGGCTTCTGTTTTTCTTCTGTGCTGTTCTTTCTTTGATGCTGTGCTTTTCTTTTCTTTGTATTTTCGACTTGCTGGAAAAAAAACTTGCCGTGTGGAAAAGGGGATATAGTATTTGCTGAATAAAAATGTTTGTTGTTGAAATATTGTTACTATATTTTGAATTTTATTGGTTATGTTCTTTAATGGTTCAAGGTATATTGTAGAAATTTATTGATTTGTAATTAAATTTTTTGTTATATCAATGTGATATATAAAATGGTTTCAGTATATAAACTTGTAATTTATGTGAAAGAAATACGCAAAATAATTTTAGTTTTAGTTTACGAGAGCCGTTTTTGTTTACGAAAGCAACTAGAACCTTAACAAATCAACATTTTTAAAAAGATAGTTGCAAATGGAATCCTATCATTTTGCTAATTCTGTAAATAAGCTTGATATAACTTCAACAGTTAAGCAGAATAAAAGATCATATTTTCATTAGAGGAACGTAGCCAAAATCTCATTTTGTTTTGTAATGCAATTAGAACCTTGTCAAACCAAGGTAACTAGTTATTATGAAATATTATCCGAAATTAATGGAGAAAAAAAATTTGGTATCAGTTTTAATGTGATTTTTAGTATTTAAAATATTCTGATTATAAAGTAATTAATTCAAAAAGAGTTATTCACGCGCGTAGTGTATATTTTTTGCTTTGTACTTGTATTTTCCAGTAGTTATGAATTTATTACGTAAATTCTTTATTTTTTTAAGCCCCTAGTGTACCAAGAATTGCAATCAATGTCATCAATAAGCCGATTAATAGTTTCAAAATTACAATTATTAAAATCAAAATTATTAAAACCAAGTTCAATATTAAAATTAAGCTCAGAGTGATGAATACTTGATTCGGATAGAGGAAATGGGCATTCATATAATTCATTATTAAGAGACTTAGATATAAATATTAAATCGAGTAACTTAGATAGATTATTTAAAATAGAATTAATTTGTATCAAATCCATACTTAAGAAACCATCGATAAGATGTATTTCATGTGCTTGGTTTACATTTGTTAGCACATATATGTTGTCATCAGAAAAAAACTCAGTTTTATTTACTAGCAAACCTTGTTTGTGTTTGGTCGACACTGTTATAAAGCAAACATTTTATTTTTACTTTTATAATTTTTTTGTTTTGATAACACTCATTTCCTCATGTCTCCCGTTTCATATTAACATATTTTTTTGATTAATTACTGCAAGTAATACAGCAATTTTGACTAATTCTCCTTTTTTTTATTTATTTATTTTTAGCTACCTAGCAACATTTAAGTGTTGAGAGCAGAACAGAAACAGAAATATAAAAGGAAGAGAAAGGAGCCACAACAAAAGCTAAAAACAGTCCTTAATGAAAACGTTTCCAGAACATTTGAGCAAACAACAACAAACAACAATACAAGGCAACAGCAATTAAAATTTCATGTGAAATAAAACGACGACTAATTGTTGTTGAAAAATGTGAATCCAAAAGAAAACTTGTTGTGCAGAACATAGAATTTTTGTGGAAATAAAATAAATTTTCTGGCGAACTAAGCCACTGACAGACAGAAATTTAAATAAAAAAATAACTATTGTTTTTGCGTTTAAAAGAAAACCCTAAAAGAAGCAAAGTAAAATAAAACAAAAATATTTTAAAAAGTACCAACATTGTATATATATATTCCAACGAAATAATAAAATTATACAAACTCACACACATAAGTACAATTGCACGTTCTCGTAAATGATAGTATAGTAAGCTGCGCAAATGTAATATGAAATAATTTCACAAGGTTTGTTGAATAACAACAAATAGAAGAAGAAAAAAACTATGTTTGTATAATTGAAAAAAAAGTTGCTATTTTATGGCGTGACAGCGTCATATCGCGAATGATTGCAACAAAAAATGAACATCAACAACACACAAAAACACGCTAGAAAAATATTACCAAAGGCTTTCCATCAACATGTAATAAAAATATAAATAAAAAACTTCGACCACAGAACGGAAAAAAACTTGTAAAGCAAATTTTGCGAAAAACTAAATGAAAAACTTCATTTTTGCATGCACTGCCAAACAACCCTCATCCTCTGCGGCATTAGGTTACGATTGTGCTAGTTGATGAAAATAAAAACAATAATCAAATTATACGTTTACTAGTCTAAAGGTAAGTTTATATTCAGTTTTGCATCTAGTTAAGAAATATATTTAATTATCTACATCTTATCTTAGAATGTTAAGATAGAGTTTTATAGGTTTTATTTCTTTGTTAAAAGTAAGCAAACGTTTAGGGGTGTCTATCACGGGATGCTCCTGGATATAAGACTAGACTTTGACATTAAAGATGTAACCGAAATAGTCAAACACGACTCAAAAAAAAAAAGAAATTGATTTATTTCAGTCTCGAAAAAAAAATTGAAATAAGTTTGTAGTACAATTTTTAGACTAGGAACCTCCAAAACCGGAAAACAGTCACTTTAAAATAGATAACTGTTCTGATTAAAAAATCTTCCAAACAGACAGCACTAGCAACAGAGGACAACTGTTACTTCGTGAGTTTACGAAATTAAGCAAAGTAGACACGACAGAAAAAAAACAATAGCTCAATTCTGTCACTGATCCTTTTTTCATAGTTTGCAGTAGAAGCAAAATATGTATGCTTATGAAGAACTGCAAAAGCGAGAGCTCAGAAACAGTGACAATTTTTGTTCTTAGATTTGAGGAAATCGCTTTTAAGAAACTTTTTATGTGCCATGTCTGTACCGCAAAATGTAGAACGTTTTCCTTATAGTCAGTTTAATTTCCTTGAGTTTTCCTTGAGTTTAATAGTCAAAAATGTTGATTAGCATTTTTTTCTACTTAATAAATTTTCATAAAAGAATGATTTAAAAGATAAAATTAAAAATCGCAGTATAGCGTGTTTGCAGTACAGAAGTGAAACTTCTAAAATAAGAATAAGAGACATTTTAGTGAAAGAGACAGGGACAAAGAGACAGAGAGAAAGAGAGAGAGTGAGAATGAAAGAGCATCTGAAAAAATACAATACAAAATTCGCATAAAAGTATTCCGTGTATTTAATATTTACACTGTCATTGCATGGTGTTTCAAATAGTAATACTGATTTTAATGGCTTGTGATAGCTAAAATGTGAGATATATGTCCGTGATTTGCTATTTTCGTCGTATGAAAGTTGCACCTATTTTACTGGGATCTATTTTGGAGGTCCCCACACAAAAAACACAAAATATATAAAATAGAAGTCTATTTAGGTCATATCAAAAACTCAATGACCCCAAGTGAAATCAAATGTATGAGATGGTCCTATTAATTTTATCACCTCAACATTTTTTTCAACACACCTACACTCTATCTGACAAAAAACACAAAATATGGAAAAAAATCTCTATTAGAGTTCATATCAATAAATATATGACCCTTAGGGAGGTCAAATGTATAAACCGGTCCTATTAATTTTTAGTCCTTCAATATTTCTTCTCAACTCACCTACACTCTATCTGTCACCCTTCTGGGGGTCCCCATACAAAAAACCCAAAAAGTGGAAAAATGAGTATTATAGTTCATATCAAAAAATCTATAACCGCTAGGGATGTCAAAAGTTTGTACTGGTCCTTTAATTTTATCACCTCAACATTTTTTTCTGAAAACACCTAAACTCAATCTGCCACCCTTCTGGGGGTCCCCCATACCAAAAACTCTTAAAATATAAAATATCATTGCTCGCGTACACAAAAACTTGTCGAACAAGACTCGAGTAATTTTCGTTACAGTGACTTTTGTGACGCGATGAAAAACTTTACTCTCAATATCAAATCGCCGCCTAAGAAGAACGTTAGTTGAAAAGGAGTGGAAGGAGCGTGGTCAAAACTAAGTATAAAACAACATAATCTCGGATGCACACTAAATGTGTAGGTACTAAGCTTAAACCGAATCCGTCCAGCCGTTAAGATTTGTATTAAGGTCAAACAAACAAGCAAACAAATAAAAAAACAAACAGAAAATAAGGATTAGATTATGAATAACGTGTATGTTGACCAATATTTAATTCCTTCCACAATGACCTGGAATTATTATTTTTAAACACGCAACACATGAATGTACAAATTAGTAACTGGTAAGTGATGGTGTTCTAGTTGGATCCAAATATATATCGCCAAAACATTCTTCGCATCTGAAAACCTCTATAAAAATTTACATACTAATCATATGAGCGGCTTAGGAGTTTTGTACTACAGCGCCTTCTGGTCTTGATATCAAAGCTGATAGCGCCAAAATGTTCTTCGTACATGAAAACCTCTTTATTCAAAACTGGCAACCCTCCACGGCTTTGCTCGCGATACGGAACCATTTTTTTTTTTTTTTAAGAAAGAGTCAACAATCTGGAAAAATTATACAACTGTTTCATTCACGCATACACAAACCCTTATATTTGCGCTGTTGTCGCTTCTCAAATTAGAAATAATTCTATACCGACGACAGCAACATTGTCATGTCGCTGCTACATTTTCACCAAATTCACCGCCATAAGAAAAGCATGTAAAAATAATTTGATAGCTGTCGCAACGTTGTTGCCGTCGTGAGTATGTTCAGTACATGAGTAACGCAAATAATAGCTTTAATTGGTTTTGAAAAATTTCAGATATTGTTGCAATACATTTCTCAGGCAAGACCATAACTCGCTCCTATAATTAATGTATAATACAACGAATATCACACCATAAATGTAGATCAAATTGAAACCTAAAAAATCAATGAAAAGCTAGCTCAAGTTCTGCCAAATACTTAATTTGACCAAAATTACTTGAGCGAGCTCGTATTTAAGTTATTGAAAAAATTCGCCAATTTGTACAACAAATCGTGTAGTTTGTTCAATTGAAATTATTATAACAGGAATCAATCGCGAAAATTAGTAAATGTTAATTTAATTTAAATTCCTTTGAAACAAAAAACAGCTGATTCCTTACGGAATATTCGATTTGAATCACTTTGGTTTGAATCAAGATAACGAAAAAACTGGCTTGAGAAATTATGGTTTCTACGCATCATTTCTATGTATTCATATAAAATTTGACATTAGCTGCAGCCATTTATGTTTGGGTCTTAAGTAAATCGTAGCGTTTAAGTCCTTAGGTTCACAACGATTGCAAAAAAGTTTGATCACAGGAAAATGTTCGTGTTCATGCGATTTAAAAACCTTTTTAATTTTTCCAGTATATGGAAAAAAAAAATAAAAACATATAATTCTAAAGTACTTGGCATGATTTCTTATTTTTTTTTTTTGCCAAAATGTCTTTCATCGTAACTGCATTTCAGCATTTTTTTTTATTTAAAAAATTAAGCTTGGTAAGGGTTTTCTTTTCTTTAAATAAATCTTCTGAAAACGTAGATATTAGCCTTAGAGTCGGCTTAAAAATTGAGGGTGCCGTTTTTAAATCATTGTACACACATTTAATAATACACACACTCACAACACAATTGATTATAACAAGCTCCGGTCCTTCAAGATAAATTATAATTTTTTTGCTTAAAACTTGAATACATTTACTATGATTTTTTGAAGTAATTAAATTCCCTTCTTTTAGTCATCCAGATTTATGTAAATTCACCCACTTTTGCATTATGTTCAAAAGAGAATGTAACAGGTTCAATACAAGGTTCAATATGTATAGGTTCAATAAGTTAAAAATATTTTAGAATTTGAATATGAAATTTGTAGGGAAATTTAAATTTTATAGTGACAATACATAAAGAGAATACGACAAGATTTACAACTTTTTGGTATATATACTGAGGTATTTTTAAACATATTTAAATACTAACAAATTTTTTCTTAAAAGAATTACATTCAAACAATATGAAATCAGTAAACTACACATTGCAAAAACTCTAAAAAGTCTTAAAGTGTTTGCCAAACAAAATATTACAATTAATATGTGTCACTTATTATTTTGCTCAATAATTGCTTTAATTCGTGGATTGTTAAGTTAATGCATTAAAAACTACACACGTTGTTCTCTTTTCATCACAACGTACAGCTTTTGTTGTAGTTACAAAGAAACATGCAACAACGACGAAACCAAAGCTGAAAGCAGTAACAGCATTAAAATTAATCAACAGAATATGTAAATCTTACAATAAAACTATAGATCTTAGATGCATGTCACCGTAGACTTTTTTGTTGGAATGGGGAAGATCTTTCATATGTTCATAAGTCATTTTCAGATATATTTTACTGTTTAGACAGGAAATGGGAAAATGTGCCGAATTTTACCAAAATTTGAGATTTAAGCCAGTTTCTCAGTCAATAACTTGTTCGCTATTATATAGTTATATCAAAATACATGAACTATCTATGATCAATTCTGATTCGAATAGTGAAAATTTCACATAAATCCGTTCAGCGGTTCTTGAGATTACCGGCAGCGATAAACATGCTAACTTTTTAAAATTTTAATTTTTATGTAGCAGTAAGATATAGATAGATACAGATATAGATTACATTCTAGTCGAATGAGTATTTAAGCCATTTACCCAATCGAACCGCCACCTACTGGGTCCAATTGTGAATTTAAACCATCCATGGACTTACTCAAATACACACACAATCAAAATCGGTTTTCGGAGTTATAAAAACCCACAAAAACCAATATCTGTGTCGATGAGCAATAACAGCTTAAGTCTTATTTCAAAGTTTCCAGAAATCTTGTTTCAAAGTTTTCAATCGCCATATAAGTTATATGAAAGGGTCTTTTGTTTTTGCGTCATATCTTTGGTTATGGTCATGCTAGAAGTTCTAGATATTGTGTGTTCATAATGATATATACGTGTAACACAACTATATCAATATCTCAGTTCTGTCTTAAATCGACTTAAGCTATTATTGCTTATAGACACAGATATGATAAATCGTTCACATTGAGAAAATATTAGAATAAATCTTTCTTGGGTCTAAAATTAATTTTTGAGAACCAAAATTTCATCATTTCATAATAAAAAAATATAGTACAATTTTTCAAACTAAACGATAGCAAAAGTACAAAAGTTCAAACGAGCGAGACTAAAAAAAAGCAGGGGCAAAATGTGAAAAGATATAATTTTCAATTTCGCCATTGTTATACAAATTTATTAATTTATTAATTTATTAATTTATTAATTTATTAATTTATTAATTTATTAATTTATTAATTTATTAATTTATTAATTTATTAATTTATTAATTTATTAATTTATTAATTTATTAATTTATTAATTTATTAATTTATTAATTTATTAATTTATTAATTTATTAATTTATTAATTTATTAATTTATTAATTTATTAATTTATTAATTTATTAATTTATTAATTTATTAATTTATTAATTTATTAATTTATTAATTTATTAATTTATTAATTTATTAATTTATTAATTTATTAATTTATTAATTTATTAATTTATTAATTTATTAATTTATTAATTTATTAATTTATTAATTTATTAATTTATTAATTTATTAATTTATTAATTTATTAATTTATTAATTTATTAATTTATTAATTTATTAATTTATTAATTTATTAATTTATTAATTTATTAATTTATTAATTTATTAATTTATAAATTTATTAATTTATTAATTTATAAATTTATTAATTTATTAATTTATTAATTTATTAATTTATAAATTTATTAATTTATTAATTTATTAATTTATTAATTTATTAATTAATTAATTTATTAATTTATTAATTTATTAATTTATTAATTTATAAATTTATTAATTTATTAATTTATTAATTTATTAATTTATTAATTTATTAATTTATTAATTTATTAATTTATTAATTTATTAATTTATTTATTTATGAATTTATGAATTTATTAATTTATTAATTTATTAATTTATTAATTTATTAATTTATTAATTTATTAATTTATTAATTTATTAATTTATTAATTTATTAATATATTAATTTATTAATTTATTAATTTATTAATTTATTAATTTATTAATTTATTAATTTATTAATTTATTAATTTATTAATTTATTAATTTATTAATTTATTAATTTATTAATTTATTAATTTATTAATTAATTAATTTATTAATTTATTAATTTACTAATTTATTAATTTATTAATTTTCTGATTTATTAATTTATTAATTTACTAATTTATTAATTTATTAATTTATTAATTTATTAATTTATTAATTTATTAATTTATTAATTTATTAATTTATTAATTTATTAATTTATTAATTTATTAATTTATTAATTTATTAATTTATTAATTTATTAATTTATTTATTTATTAATTTATTAATTTATTAATTTATTAATTTATTAATTTATTAATTTATTAATTTATTAATTTATTAATTTATTAATTTATTAATTTATTAATTTATTAATTTATTAATTTATTAATTTATTAATTTATTAATTTATTAATTTATTAATTTATTAATATATTAATTTATTAATTTATTAATTTATTAATTTATTAATTTATTAATTTATTAATTTATTAATTTATTAATTTATTAATTTATTAATTTATTAATTTATTAATTTATTAATTTATTAATTTATTAATTTATTAATTTATTAATTTATTAATTTATTAATTTATTAATTTATTAATTTATTAATTTATTAATTTATTAATTTATTAATTTATTAATTTATTAATTTATTAATTTATTAATTTATTAATTTATTAATTTATTAATTTATTAATTTATTAATTTATTAATTTATTAATTTATTAATTTATTAATTTATTAATTTATTAATTTATTAATTTATTAATTTATTAATTTATTAATTTATTAATTTATTAATTTATTAATTTATAAATTTATTAATTTATTAATTTATTAATTTATTAATTTATTAATTTATTAATTTATTAATTTATTAATTTATTAATTTATTAATTTATTAATTTATTAATTTATTAATTTATTAATTTATTAATTTATTAATTTTTTAATTTATTAATTTATTAATTTATTAATTTATTAATTTATTAATTTATTAATTTATTAATTTATTAATTTATTAATTTATTATTTTATTAATTTATTAATTTATTAATTTAATAATTTATTAATTTATTAATTTATTAATTTATTAATTTATTAATTTATTAATTTATTAATTTATTAATTTATTAATTTATTAATTTATTAATTTATTAATTTATTAATTTATTAATTTATTAATTTATTAATTTATTAATTTATTAATTTATTAATTTATTAATTTATTAATTTATTAATTTATTAATTTATTAATTTATTAATATATTAATTTATTAATTTATTAATTTATTAATTTATTAATTTATTAATTTATTAATGTATTAATTTATTAATTTATTAATTTATTAATTTATTAATTTATTAATTAATTAATTTATTAATTTATAAATTTATTAATTTATTAATTTATTAATTTATTAATTTATTAATTTATTAATTTACTAATTTATTAATTTATTAATTTATTAATTTACTAATTTATTAATTTATTAATTTATTAATTTATTAATTTATTAATTTACTAATTTATTAATTTATTAATTTATTAATTTATTAATTTATTAATTTATTAATTTATTAATTTATTAATTTATGAATTTATTAATTTATTAATTTATTAATTTATTAATTTATTAATTTATTAATTTATTAATTTATTAATTTATTAATTTATTAATTTATTAATTTATTAATTTATTAATTTATTAATTTATTAATTTATTAATTTATTAATTTATTAATTTATTAATTTATTAATTTATTAATTTATTAATTTATTAATTTATTAATTTATTAATTTATTAATTTATTAATTTATTAATTTATTAATTTATTAATTTATTAATTTATTAATTTATTAATTTATTAATTTATTAATTTATTAATTTATTAATTTATTAATTTATTAATTTATTAATTTATTAATTTATTAATTTATTAATTTATTAATTTATTAATTTATTAATTTATTAATTTATTAATTTATTAATTTATTAATTTATTAATTTATTAATTTATTAATTTATTAATTTATTAATTTATTAATTTATTAATTTATTAATTTATTAATTTATTAATTTATTAATTTATTAATTTATTAATTTATTAATTTATTAATTTATTAATTTATTAATTTATTAATTTATTAATTTATTAATTTATTAATTTATTAATTTATTAATTTATTAATTTATTAATTTATTAATTTATTAATTTATTAATTTATTAATTTATTAATTTATTAATTTATTAATTTATTAATTTATTAATTTATTAATTTATTAATTTATTAATTTATTAATTTATTAATTTATTAATTTATTAATTTATTAATTTATTAATTTATTAATTTATTAATTTATTAATTTATTAATTTATTAATTTATTAATTTATTAATTTATTAATTTATTAATTTATTAATTTATTAATTTATTAATTTATTAATTTATTAATTTATTAATTTATTAATTTATTAATTTATTAATTTATTAATTTATTAATTTATTAATTTATTAATTTATTAATTTATTAATTTATTAATTTATTAATTTATTAATTTATTAATTTATTAATTTATTAATTTATTAATTTATTAATTTATTAATTTATTAATTTATTAATTTATTAATTTATTAATTTATTAATTTATTAATTTATTAATTTATTAATTTATTAATTTATTAATTTATTAATTTATTAATTTATTAATTTATTAATTTATTAATTTATTAATTTATTAATTTATTAATTTATTAATTTATTAATTTATTAATTTATTAATTTATTAATTTATTAATTTATTAATTTATTAATTTATTAATTTATTAATTTATTAATTTATTAATTTATTAATTTATTAATTTATTAATTTATTAATTTATTAATTTATTAATTTATTAATTTATTAATTTATTAATTTATTAATTTATTAATTTATTAATTTATTAATTTATTAATTTATTAATTTATTAATTTATTAATTTATTAATTTATTAATTTATTAATTTATTAATTTATTAATTTATTAATTTATTAATTTATTAATTTATTAATTTATTAATTTATTAATTTATTAATTTATTAATTTATTAATTTATTAATTTATTAATTTATTAATTTATTAATTTATTAATTTATTAATTTATTAATTTATTAATTTATTAATTTATTAATTTATTAATTTATTAATTTATTAATTTATTAATTTATTAATTTATTAATTTATTAATTTATTAATTTATTAATTTATTAATTTATTAATTTATTAATTTATTAATTTATTAATTTATTAATTTATTAATTTATTAATTTATTAATTTATTAATTTATTAATTTATTAATTTATTAATTTATTAATTTATTAATTTATTAATTTATTAATTTATTAATTTATTAATTTATTAATTTATTAATTTATTAATTTATTAATTTATTAATTTATTAATTTATTAATTTATTAATTTATTAATTTATTAATTTATTAATTTATTAATTTATTAATTTATTAATTTATTAATTTATTAATTTATTAATTTATTAATTTATTAATTTATTAATTTATTAATTTATTAATTTATTAATTTATTAATTTATTAATTTATTAATTTATTAATTTATTAATTTATTAATTTATTAATTTATTAATTTATTAATTAATTAATTTATTAATTTATTAATTTATTAATTTATTAATTTATTAATTTATTAATTTATTAATTTATTAATTTATTAATTTATTAATTTATTAATTTATTAATTTATTAATTTATTAATTTATTAATTTATTAATTTATTAATTTTTTTATTTATTAATTTATTAATTTATTAATTTATTAATTTATTAATTTATTAATTTATTAATTTATTAATTTATTAATTTATTAATTTATTAATTTATTAATTTATTAATTTATTAATTTATTAATTTATTAATTTATTAATTTATTAATTTATTAATTTATTAATTTATTAATTTATTAATTTATTAATTTATTAATTTATTAATTTATTAATTTATTAATTTATTAATTTATTAATTTATTAATTTATTAATTTATTAATTTATTAATTTATTAATTTATTACTAATTTATTAATTTATTAATTTATTTATTTATTTATTGATTAATTTATTAATTTATTAATTTTTTAATTTATTAATTTATTAATTTATTAATTTATTAATTTATTAATTTATTACTTTATTAATTTATTAATTTATTAATTTATTAATTTATTAATTTATTACTTTATTAATTTATTAATTTATTAATTTATTAATTTATTAATTTATTAATTTATTAATTTATTAATTTATTAATTTATTAATTTATTAATTTATTAATTTATTAATTTATTAATTTATTAATTTATTAATTTATTAATTTATTAATTTATTAATTTATTAATTTATTAATTTATTAATTTATTAATTTATTAATTTATTAATTTATTAATTTATTAATTTATTAATTTATTAATTTATTAATTTATTAATTTATTAATTTATTAATTTATTAATTTATTAATTTATTAATTTATTAATTTATTAATTTATTAATTTATTAATTTATTAATTTATTAATTTATTAATTTATTAATTTATTAATTTATTAATTTATTAAT